>JADBJO010001512.1:172500-180000 GCA_016801955.1 Conus betulinus
GCCTGGAGGTTTTTGTCAGCCTGGAGGTTTGTGTTAGTTGCCTGGCGGTTTTGTGTTAGTTGCCTGGCGGTTTGTGTCAGAAGTTGCCTGGCGGTTTGTGTCAGAAGTTGCCTGGAGGTTTGTGTCAGACAGTTGCCTGAGAGTTTGTGTCAGACAGTTGCCTGGAGGTTTGTGTCAGTTGCCTGGCGGTTTGTGTCAGAAGTTGCCTGGCGGTTTTTGTGTCAGAAGTTGCCTGGAGGTTTGTGTCAGACAGTTTGCCTGGAGGTTTGTGTCAGAAGTTGCCTGGAGGTTTGTGTCAGAAGTTGCCTGGAGGTTTGTGTCAGACAGTTGCCTGGAAGTTTGTGTCAGACAGTTGCCTGGAGGTATAAATAAGTGTGCATTGTGGATTTTTCGTACATGTGAATGTTTTTTTTTCAATCAATTTTAATCAAACAAGAAAACACAAAATTGTTACTATCTTTCCATGAAGTCTCACGAATCTCATCTTGACGTTCAGCCTGGAAGAGTAGCCAGCGCTTTGAATCGCCATCATTGATAGACCAGGTAGGAAACGATAGATATGGTGACAATAATACATCTCAGCCACAGAGCTGTTGTCGAACAAGCTGGTCAGTCCCCCCCCCCCCCCCCACTCCCCCGCCCCTCTGCCCTCTGTTTCCACCCTCTTCCCCTTTCCTCCTCACCCAGACCCTCCGCTTTCCCTCTGCCCCGTTCTTTGCTCCCCCCCCCCCCCAACTCACTTCCATCCCCACCCACCCAGACACCCCATCCAACCCCCCACTCCCCCCATCCCGCCAATCGCACAGGGTTTGTTCCCAGACCCGTCTGCAACCTCCATCTCCCTCGTCTTCTACTCTCCTCCTGCATCCTGCTTCCCCACCCTCTTCCGCTTCTCCTCCTCGCCGCCCCCTCCTTCCTTTGGCCCCTTTCCCCTCTCCCCCCCCCCCCCCCCCCCCCCCCCCCCCCCCCCGTCTGCCCCCCCCCCCCCACACCCCCCCCCCCCCCCCCCCCCCCGCCGTCTGCCAAAGCAGTGATAGTCACACATCAGTCAGTCTTTCTGTCTGTCTGTCTGTGTGGGTGTCTGTCAGTGATAGTCACACATCAGTCAGTCTTTCTGTCTGTCTGTATGGGTGGCTGTCTCAATCGACACCCTCAGTCGTGGAGAACAGCACAGTTAGGAACACCTACTCCCTCCAATTCCTTTTGCTCTCCCCCCCCCCCCCTCCCCCGTCCCCCACTCCCTCCTCCCACCGTCACTCCCACCACACTCTCACCCCCAGCCCCTCCCCGCTTCACTTTCGACTCCCTCGTATTTTCTTTCTCTTTCTTTCTTTTTTTCCCTTTCTTTTCACTATTGGCACAGCCCAGTACAACGACGAAGTATTGGCATTTTTAACACACCTCGACCCTCCCTGCACCCCAGTATCCCTCACCTTTCCTCCACACGCGTCCAGTCTCTCTGTCTCACACACACACACACACACACACACACACACACACACACACACACACACACACACACACACACGCGCACACACTCACGCACATACGCGCCACGCGCGCGCACACACACACACACACACACACACACACACACACACACACACACACACACACACACACACACACACACATGAACCCACACACATACACTCCTTTCTCTTCTGTTCTCTCTTTTTTTCCCTGAGGACGCCTACATTAAAACGGAGAACTGAATTAATCAACTGAACTGAACTAGTTAATTAGGAAACGTTCGACTATTGTTTCGCACTTTCAGCGGCGAACCAGAACACACCTCAATTTTTTGGGGACAACACACACACACACACACACACACACACACACACACACACACACACACACACACACACACACTCGTGCACACACTAATTTCTTACACACATCTCTCTCTCTCTCTCTCTCTCTCTCTCTCTGAGAGAGAGAGAGAGAGAGAGAGAGAGAGAGAGAGAGAGAGAGAGAGAGAGAGATAGACAGGCACACCCTGATCTTCCAAACCACTTACCACGTCCTCTCCCCTCTCCTCTCTGTCTTTCTCTCACTCTGTCTGTCTGTCTGCCTGTCTGTCTGTCTGTCTGTCTGTCTGTCTGTCTCTCTGTCTGTCTCTGTCTCTCTCTCTCTCTCTCTCTCTCTCTCTCTCTCTCTCTCTCTCTCTCAGACGCACATCAATCATCCGCTTTCTCCCTCTGTTTTACCTTTTTTTTTGCCAGTGGCCAGACCTGGAACTGTTTCCAGCCTACCTGGAACTAACATACAGCAGCTTAATTAAGGGCAGCTGTAGCCGCTCCGGTCAGTCCATCAATTAGGCAAGCAGCAGACAGACAGACGGACAGACAGACAGATGAGGATGACCATAATAAAACCTCTGTGGGCTCCAGACGAGCTGTTGAGAGAGAGAGAGAGAGAGAGAGAGAGGGGGGGGGGGGGTGAGCAGGTGGGTGGGGGCGTGGGAGACTAAGGATGTGGTGCCAGCATCACAGACCTCCAAGATGTATGTGGTTTGGACCCTCAGTGAAGGGCTGGAATGTTCCATCACCCTGATTGATGGGCAGCCCCCTTGGGCATGCACATCCCTGCAGGTCTCCTGCGGTGCCCGCAAAAGCTGTGGTGGCACGGACGTGTCAAAAATTCACAAACAAGAACTGGTGGCCGCACTGCTGCTAGCACCCGTCATAAGGGGTGTTTTGTTTGAGTATATGTCTGATGACAGCAATCATTTTGGGTAATCTTTTGTTTGTTTATGTCCGATGACAGCAAGCATAGGGGATATTTTGTCTATGTTTATGCCTGGTGTTTTGAATGTCTGAAGAAGACATCGTTCGTCGTAAATTCACTCGTTTATTTCGTACATTGTATTTGAAATAACCGTTATTTACACCTTTTTGTGTGTTTACTTGTATATTGGCTTTATTTACGCGATGAGAATGATAAATATCATATTAAAATCCACTTACTAGTAATTTCCATTTCCAAGTAAAAAGTTCAATACGAATGAAAGGTAATGATGGTTCCCAACGTGGGGAAAAAGGCATTCTTTCGTGAAAACTTACTTCACACATTTTTACACAGTTGAAGCCATCGAGTCAGAATTGAAAACAAAAACTTATATCTGCAGTAAGTTAAGCAGCAGTGGAAATAGTTCATCTTGTCTGCCGCTTTGAGTGTGCTGCATTTCTCGTCTTCAAAAAGCAGTATTTCTTTATCTTGTTTGTTGGTTTGTCCTTTTTGTTTTGATAGGCTTATAGTCCATGCGATGGCAACAGTGTGCATAAAAATGATTCACAGAACAATGGCAGTTGTATTACCTCTTTATGAATCGTTAATCCATTGCTTATCAAGGTTAGCGTCATGAAATCTGTCCGGAAACCCAGGGAAAGAACAATTATGATAGCAACAATATCAGTGATGATGGCAACTCTCCATATCACTGTTTTATTGCAACAACATCAGTGACGGTTGTAATCCTCTCTATCACTGTTTTATTGCAACAACACCAGTGACGGTTATAATCCTCTCTATCGCTGTTTTATAGCAACACCAGTATGATGTAATCCTCTCTATCACTGTTTTTTATAGCAACATCAGTGATAAATGGCAACAGTTTTCTCTAGGATAAAAACAAAATCGGTAAATTTTTCAATATTGATGCTGGTCGTCTCCCACAGTTCAAGGATGTTTTCCTGGGCAGTGGAAATCTGCCATGGTCAGTCAGTTGATTGCCTTCTCCGCTCCCAGACATTCCTCGCTGTCTGGAGGAGGGAAGAGGAGGAGCAGGAGCAGGAAGAGATAAGAGAGAGTCTGGACAGACTAGACAATCAGAAACACTGAGGGTGTTGTCTGCAAGTCCACAGGCCGTCTGGAATCCCTCTCCCCCCCTCCTCCCCCTCTTCCCACTCCCGTACCTACCCCAACACCCCATACTTCCTAGTCTGGTCCGCAAGAGGCGTGGCCGTGTGACATCACACGTCTGGATTCTTTCTTGTAGTGTCCACAGTCCTCATGTTTATTATTCTGACACTTTTGTGTGTATGATCTTTTTTTTTTTTTTTATCCCGCCCTTAAGGCAGCCATACTCCAACTTTGGGGAAAGTGCATGCTATGTGTAACGTGTCATCCATACCAACGGCCAAACTGGCCTTCTCTTCCGAAAGTAGGTGATGAGATTTTACGTGTGTGCAAGATGCTGTACATGCGTTCACACACGAAACCTCGGTTTATAGTCTCATTCGGACTGTATGGGGAAAGGAGTCAGAACCAATGTTAACTCCGAGGAAGAAATCCCACTGTACCAAAACGGCCCGGCGGGGATGCGAACCTGCAACCCCAAGATTACGAGTCCGTTGCTCTACCAACTGAGCTATTTCGGCCCCCTTGATTTGCCAGAGGTGACGGATTGTTTCTGAGGTTTTGAAGGGGGTGTAACGTCATCCATCGCCAGGAAGTTGCTTGGCGAGTTTTGTCGGAGAGAGATGACTCCATGCGCTGGGGTTGCGGGGAATACGCTGAATTGGAATTTGATTTGTTTGTTTGTTTCCTTAATGATAATAATAAGGAACATTTTTATGTGTACACTCCTCTGTTGAACAGAGAGCACGCGGCCCATTACAAATTCCATATATACACAAACAATTAAAGCAATAATAGACAACGCACACCCCCCCCCCCCACACCCACACACACACACACACACACCCCCCCCCCCCCCCCCCCCCCCCCCCCCCACACACACACACACACACACGTTCTCATAGATTGACAGCGAAATGAACTAATTGCAAACTTTCTGGAAGATGTGGGTTTTCAGAGAGCGTCTGAAGGAGTCAGAGTTATTAGTTTCTCTTATTTCTGCAGGGATAGTGTTCCAGATGGAGGGGGCAGCTAGCGAGAAGCATCTGTCACCTAATGTCTTTTGGCTATTAACAGGACGATCTTGTAAAGCAGTTGCGTCCACAGATGAACGCAGTTTGTGTTGATGATGATATTGCTTTAAATGGACTAAGTCCTTCAGATAATCTGGAGCACAACCTTGGACACATTTGTAACAGATAGATGCCAATTTAAATTCAATCCGAGCAGACACTGGAAGCCAGTGAAGAGAAATCAGATGAGGAGTAATATGGTCCCTTCTAGGCACTCGCAAAACCATTCGCACTGCATTATTGTAAACACGTCGTAGACTTTCAAGAAGATAGTCATGGGAACCATACAAGACAGAATTGCAGTAGTCCAGCCGGGACAGAACAAATGCAGAGACAAGTGTGGCTGCTGCTTGGGTCGTGAGAAAACGGCGGATGGAACCAATACGGCGGAGCTCATAACTGGCAGCCCGAAACAACATTTCTGACATGAATTTTCATTTTCAAAATGATGGTCAAGGGTAACTCCTAGACTGACAACAGAAGATGAGAACAGGACAGTGGTATCACCATCTGTCATCGTAGAAGGGCAGTTGATTTTGTGCGACATTTGGGGAGAGGAGAGAAGCATTACTTCAGTTTTTCATTGTTCAGCTTTAGTTTATTTGCTGTCATCCAAGATCTGATATCTTCAGATTAATCCTGCATTGCGTCTCTAGTAGTTGGGGGAATTTCAGAAAGTGCAGCTGATTTCTGCAACTGTGAATCATCAGCATATGAATGATGAAGGACTGAGTGATTGTCAATGACATCGGCCAATGGAGAGGTTTAGAGAGAACATATAGGACTGGGTCCAAGGATCGAGCCCTGTGGGGCTCCAAAACATATAGAAGCTGCAGAAGAAACCCTGCGTCAACAATGACAGGCTGAGTCCGATGTGACAGATAGGATGAGAACCACTGCAGTGCTGTACCCACCTATACCAAAATCATGGTGCAAACGACGGAGGAGAACATAGTGATCAATGGTGTCAAACGCAGCTGACAGGTCTAACAGAGCCAGAATCGAGACTTTGCGATCATTCAAAGAAAGGAGTAGATCATTTACTATTCTTCAGTTGTTTTCTCTCTCTTAGCGACATGGGTTGCCTTTTTAGTAGGGGCACAAATGGACTAGGGGGGGGGAGGGGGGGGGGGGATATCCTCCTTTCACAGTTTTTTCTTCCCTTAAGTTGACAGTCACAAGACGAGAAAGGATTCTAAAATCATCGAAGAGCAGCTAAAAACTTGCATCTACCAAAAATATTCGTACAGACATGACACTCTGTTCCCCTTTCAAGGCTTATAGAAGAGAACAATGAAGCTGCTGGGTTGTTTTTTTTTTCTTTTTCTTTTGTCTTCAGGGGAATCGCACGTTATCACGGTTTTCCTAAAAGGCTGGCAACTGTTTTCCCCAGTGGAAAAAAAAAAGCAGCAGTGACAATATCAATTGAACACCCTCCACAGTGTCCTAAAAGGATTATCGCTCTTTTCCGCGGGAAGTGAGCTAAAATGGTCCATTCACGAAGCTAGCATGTTCTCATGTATCTCCTGTCTGCCTCTAGCAAAAGCATTTATTTGGCTATTCTCGAAGAGGAAGCGGAGGATTCTAAAGGGAGACGACGAGCAGAATCGGGGACCGTGCTTCTTGACGGCGGCATGGGACTGCGGTGTGGGGGGAAATGTGAAGGGACAGGCTGGGATGTGACTGTGTTGTATGGGACAGGCTGGGATGTGACTGTGTTGCATGGGACAGGCTGGGGATGTGACTGTGTTGCATGGGACAGGCTGGGATGTGACTGTGTTGTATGGGACAGGCTGGGGTGTGACTGTGTTGTATGGGGCAGGCTGGGGTGTGACTGTTGTATGGGGCAGGCTGGGGTGTGACTGTGTTGTATGGGGCAGGCTGGGGTGTGTGACTGTTGTATGGGACAGGCTGGGGTGTGACTGTTGTATGGGGCAGGCTGGGGTGACTGTTGTATGGGCAGGCTGGGGTGTGACTGTTGTATGGGGCAGGCTGGGGTGTGACTGTTGTATGGGGCAGGCTGGGGTGTGACTGTTGTATGGGGCAGGCGGGGGTGTGACTGTGTTGTATGGGGCAGGCTGGGGTGTGACTGTGTTGTATGGGGAACTGGAAAGAACGGCGTCGAACGTCATGCCTCTGAAACAGGGGAGGAGAGGAGGAGAGCGTGGGGGAGTGTGACAGGGATCACGGAAGATCAGGGGTATAGGTGGGGTTGGGGAGAGGGAGGAGGAGAAGAAGAAGAAGAAAGAAGAAGAGAGCGCGCTACCTGTTGGATTGTACAAACTACATACAGATAAGAATGAATATAATATTCACTCTCAATTTTTACTGTGTTGATACTCACACACTTCTTTTTTGGTGACCAAACATTAACCAGGGAAGAAAACGAAAGAATTTTCAAAACTGTGCACCAGTTTATCGCCAAAGTAAACGTTTTTAATATGATAGCGATTTAGTTGTTCTTCCTCATCCTCTTGTTCCTCTTCAGGCTCTTGTCCCTTCCTGATCTTGTTCATCTTATGCTTGTTTATCTTCTTGTTTCTCTCTTCTTCTTCTTTTCTCG
>JADBJO010001512.1:182500-192500 GCA_016801955.1 Conus betulinus
TATCTTACTTCTCTGCCGCCCTCACCTCACCCACACCCCCTACCCCCCATCCGCCACCCTCTTCCTCACCACCCACTCCCTGCCTCTCTCCCGTAAAGACAACACGCATTCTTGGGCAATCTTATATACATATCATCCTGCACTACCTTCTGTCTGTCTGTCTGTCCGTTGGTCTTTCTGTGTCTGTCTGTCTGTCTCCCCCTCTCTCTCTCTGTCTCTGTCTGTCTATCTGTCTGTCTGTCTGCCTCTCTCTCTCTCTCTCTCTCTCTCTCTCTCTCTCTCTCTCTCACACACACACACACACACTCACATACGCGCGCGCGGTGAGCTGGGGAGGGAGAGGGGGGGGGGGGGGGGGGGGGGGGGGGGGGGGGCGCGCAAATTCAACTTGTCTGCTCTTTCTCAGCTTACAACCCACCTGTTCCAGTCCCCCGCTTTTATTGTTTTATTGTTTGTTTGTTTGTTTTGGAATAAAAGGACCCGTTTTTCCTATCTCAGCGGTTTTGACTTCACCTGTGTCTTTTCAGCCAACTTAACCTTTTATCTACAGGACACTGTTCCCCCCCCACCCCCCCCCACCCCACCCCCTCTCCCATTCCTCCTTTATTATATTCCTCACAAACTTCCTGTCAATCAAGGATATCACTAGGCATCAAGGAATATCGCTAACACATTAAATAATGCAAACCTATTTTGCCTCGCTTCATAAATGATGACTGGTCATCCTACGCTTCTCTTACTGCATAACCAATATATGCTAAATCATTATCACAATATGGGAATCCGCGATTTTCTTTTTTGTTTTCATGAATTAATTAGACCGGTCAGGCTCTGGAATCTGGAGGAACAGACAGGCCACACTCTATTAGTTAGGATTTTGCACCCAAATCACTGGATATTCATGTAAGCGTTTTGAGGCCTAGCACAAGTTTGAGTCTGCATTTGATTTTAAACTGATAATTGACCAAAACACACCCCGCCTCCCCCAATCATTTTCCTCTTTTTTCTATATTATTTTATTTCCACCGATATCATAATTCACAATCTTCAAACAAATGACGTTTGCCTTTGCTGACGTCGCATTCCAGTCCTTCGCACTCACCCGTGACCCTATCTTTGCGCCAGCTGGAAACCCTCAAACAGTCCCATTCCTTTGATTTCAGTCTGGAACCACCTGGCTTGTACCTTGGTGGCCATATGAAAGAAAACAAGGACGCTTAACTTTCAGACGCAATAAAGATTTTCAAAACAATGTAAGTGCGCCAGTTATATAAATATTCGTTCAACTCCTTAAGCAAAGTCTTAGGGCATTAATCTTTGGTGTGCAGCCACTTTTTTTTTTAACCTCCCTAACATTTTGTCATGACTCCTCTCTAAATTTGTAACTGGTCTTGTTTTTGTTTGTGTTCCTTGCTGTGTTTGTTTATGGCTGATTTTTTCTTTTGTTGTTTGTTTTTTTTAACACCTGGGCACTGGTAGAGAATTTAATGCAGAGTTCCACACAGATTAACATAGGAGGTTCATTACCTTGTTAAACATTTAGTTCAAGTATCTGGGATCTCTCCGTCCCTCTCCACACGAATCATCAATGCATTTGATCTGCCACCCTAGAATTGCACAGACATGTTCTGCTGTATAGACTGCACAAAGGTTTTTTTCTCTCTCTTTGATGTCTTTTAGTTTCTTAAGCCAATGTGTACTTTTTGTTTGCATACATTTTATGTTCTTGAAAAGAGTGAAAATAACCCAAACATTAGAAAGAAAAAAGGACTAACACTAACAAATCTCAAATAAATGTTAGCGAACCGCCAACACAAACGTGGACAAACGAATCACAAGACAAAACACGACGCGTTTCGATCTCTTTGGTCTTCTTTAGGCAAGATACAAAACAAATAGGACAACGAAAATGAACGAACAATCACTGATATCTGTATAGACAGGCAGTGGAGTTTTGTGTGTATGACCGTTTTTTTTTTTTTATCCCGCCCTTAAGGCAGCCATACTCTATCTTTGGGGAAGGTGCATGCTATGTGTAACGTGTCATCCAAACCAAACGGCCAAACTGGCCTTCTCTTCCGAAAGTTGGAGTGTGCAAGATGATGTGCGTGCGTTCACACACGGAACCTCGGTTTATAGTCTCATTCGAAGGACTGTATGGGGAATGGAGTCAGAACCAACGTTAACTCCAAGGGAAAAATCCCCCTATACCGAAATTCGAACCCGCAACCCCAGGATCACGAGTCCGGCGCTCTACCAATTGAGCTATCCTAGTCTCCTATCCAAACGCAATCGAAAGTCGTAATACGCCCGAAGACCTACCTCATGAAATTTCAATGCCGGCCCCGATCGAACAACGGCTTCACATCCATTCAGCATAGTTATGACTATGTTGTACATGAAAACCATGAAGTCACCGTCGTTATTAGTGAAAAAAAAGGATGTTCGGAAATCTGTAAGAGAGATAATCCGTGTTAGAGCGAGGGTGACCCCGCCGTTTTCATGGGACAGATACCGGTAGTGTTCACAATCGAAGCAATTTTGACCGATCAGTCAGCTTAACATTTCAATCAGGGGGATGAAATGCCAAAACACAAGTTGGAAATGATGTATTGCAGACTGAAAATATTCGTTTTGCTAGACCCATAAACTGGTAAAAAGTAGATGCAATAACAATGAAAAGACAGGCGTTATCTTCCCCACATTTTCCTCGGAACAAGATTTTTTTATTTGACGATTAGCTTTATCTATGACGTAATTCATTGTCATGATGTCGGCCTTTTGTATTTTCCGTATCCTATATAAAAAATGTAAGTAAATTAATAAGTAAATAAACAAAAATAAATATCTCTTCTTTGTTCTTTTTCTGTCTTTCTTTTTCTGTTCTTTTCTTTCTTTTTTTTATTTTGATACCGTGGACACATTTTTGTTTGTTTCTTAATCGTGTAGATTGATAACTTTTCTTCACAAGCAGCACTTGTTACCAGTGTGGGTTCTGTTATTAAAGAAAGAAAGGAAGACAAATTGGCGTCAAAAAGGTACAAGAGAGAGAGAGAGAGAGAGAGAGAGAGAGAGAGAGAGAGAGAGAGAGAGAGAGTAACAGAAGTAAAAACTTGAAACAAAAGAGAAAGAAAGGAAAAGAGAAAGAAATAAAGGAGAAAAGAAAGGAAGAGAAAGAGAAAGAAAAAAAGTAGAAATAGAAACAAGGAAAGGAGAAAGAAAGAGAAGAGAAGAAAGAAAGAAGAGCGAAACAAATTAAGAAAGAAAGGAAAGGGAAAAAAAAAGAAAGAAATGTAAGCAAAGCTAGAAACAAAAACAGGAAGTCCTCAAGAAAACCTAAAAATTCGTTCCGCCTGCATACCCCCCTCCCCCCCCCCCCCCCCCCCCCCTCGAATTTTTGTTATGTTGCAACTGTAGGAGGAACAGGTATGCTGCTTGGAATGTGCGTCAACATTCAGTTTTGGTGCAGTAAAGAGCAGAAGAAGAAGAAGAGGAGGAGGGAGGAGAGAAGAAGAAGAAGAAGAAGAAGAAAGAAGAAAAGAAAGAAAAAAAGAAGAAGAGATGACAAGGGAATGAAAGAAGGAAAGATTGGAAACAAAAAATGAAGAAGGGGAAAACGTGTGAGAAAAACGAAAATGAAGATTTCATGTTGTTTATAGCGCAACGAACCGTGGATATTATATCAGGGATGTTGCCATATCAAAATTAAATCCATATATATTTATATGCCAGTGAAAATATAATTCCATGATTAAAACAGCTTTTTTCTTTTAATATTAACATCAAATCATAGATCAAATGAAATATACTTACCTCTTCTAGAACTCGAAAATCACATCTGGTGGAAGATTCTTGTACAAGGTCATCGTGTACTCTGCTGTAAAATGTTTTGTTTCTACTGATATTTAACCTGAATTTCAACACGCATGTTTTTATAGCACACGGTGTGAACCAAGGACCCCATCCCCCCAGTTTTTTTTTTTTTTTTTTATAAGACACGAGCCGGTGTTATACAATAGGCCGTGTACTGCTAGCTGACAAAGAAGAAAAGAAGAAAAATAATGGAAGAAAGAAAGAGTTCAAGAAAGAGATTCAGAAAAAAAGAAGGAAAGAGAGGAAGAACAGAAGCTTTACAACATATTTTTATTCGTGTATGTGTGTGTGTGTGATTTGTGGGTTTGTGTGAGCATACACATGTGTATACGTATGTGTACATATATGTGTGTGTGTGTGTGTGTGTCTTTGTATGTGGGCGTGTACGCATGTGCATGTGTGTATGTACGTGCGTGTTCATATGTATGCGTGTACGTGCGCATGCGTGTGGGTATGGATGTGCATATGCACTAATGTGGATACGTGTGTGCGTAGAAGCAAGCGCATGTGCGTGCGGGGTGTGTTTGTGTGCGTGTCCGTGTGCGTTAGTGCGCGCGCGCGCGCGCGCGCGTGTGTGTGTAGTAACTGCGTGCGCCTTTTATTCATTGTGGGAAGTGAATGTTCAAAAGATGACTTTGGATGAAGAACAAGAACAAGAGCATCAAATACAACATACACGTGCACGCACGCACGCACACACACACACACACACACACACACACACACACACACACACACACACACACACACACACACACCACGCACGCACGCACGCACGCAACACACACACACACACATAATAAGAACAACCCCCTCCCCTCACATACACCCCCACGCACGCACGGCGCGCGCGCACACACACACACACACACACACACACACACACACACACACACACACACACACACACTCACACTCACTCACTCACTCACTCACACACACACACACACACACACACACACACACACACACACACACACACACACACACACACACACACACACACACACCAAGGCTTGCACACACGTCCGTGGACTCTCTATTAACATGCCTGCATCATCCCACTGATGAACATACACCACCAGCGCATACACGTCTTCAGCATACGCTGGGGCCCTGATAGATTCAGTCTTATCTCAGTTGATATGTATTTGATCATTTTGCGTCTCTTACTGGAAAGGCCTATTATGAGTTTGCCCCAATCTCTAGGAATCTTCGCAATGTTGGCCTTGAGATTATTCCATTGATGTTTGGTTGGTTGGTGATGTTTCTTGCTCTTCCCTTAAGTTTGGATGTGCGGCCACTTCCTCTCTTGATTTTCAGATCTGAAAGATGGTCATTAGTTCGTCCCAAGCAGGACTTCCCATTCCACTCTTCACTTTCTGAAACAGGTTCATGGAGTCAGTCACTATCATGGCTTGTTGGGTTTTAAATTGGTCTGTGGATGAAAGACAGTGGAGTGCTTTTGTCACTGCTTCTACCTCCATTGTTAGACTTGAAGTTGTTAAACTACGCGCGCCATTGTCCTTAGTTCCGTAGTGGATCTATGATATTCCCTTCATTATTGACTATATTGAAAAGGGCCCTTTTTGTTTTGTTTGTGTAACTTTTGACAGTTCTGTAAACTGAATACAACAGGGAAATGGTTCTTCCATGATGAAGAAGTGCTTCTGCACTTATGTCTGCTGTGAATTTTGGTCCAGTGAGTGCAAAGTCAATGACTCTGTCAGTGTCACCCTGCCTCCCTGTATGTGTTGAGGCTGATGATGTCAGTGCACTAAGAAGTATTTCATCCAACATCACTTCCAGGGCGATTCCTTGAGGATTGGTACCATGCTGATCCCACAATTTCGAGCTGCATTTAGATCTCCACATAGTATGACAGAGTCTCCAAATTATGTTCTATTTCCTCCAGAAAGGTCCAATCCGTTTTTTGATGTGTGTGGGTACCTGGATGTGCGTATGCATCGATGAGCACAAGGCCTATCTGACTGCCATCAGATCTTTCCAGCCTCACGCATTAGTTCATGTGTGCTGCTAAACCATTTTTCCCAAGTCCATCCTGGACAGTTTGTTTTTCATGTTTTTTTTTATTATCATAGCTAGTCCCCGTCCATCATGCTTTTGAAAGATTATGCAGTCATCCAATGTAAAGGTGTTTGGGCGGCATTTCTAGTTTCATGTAGACACAGAACGTCAAAGTTACGTGCTTGTTTTCCAGTAGTTGAGATCCTCTTTCTGGCACTGCAGCAGTTCCAAGTACAAATCCTGAAATATTTCTTGGATAATCTTTTTATATTCCTACCTACTTTTCTTCTCCCAGCTCTTTTGGTACGCCGACTATTGTTTTGAGGGGATCCAATTTTAAGTCCCAAAGCCTGCACCCGAAGATCCTCAATGTGCAAGCGAGGCAAAGTATTTTGAGAACCCATAAAAAGGTATTTTTTAGTGTTGAGCGGTCGTAAGCGGTTACCCTGACAGAGCCTCGTATTAGGGAAGGACAATGGATGTCCATATATGTAGGGAACGCCTGCACATGTGAAGTCCGTCAGCCTGGTGTCGCCCTAGGGCCAGACTGCATGCAGTTCGAGACTGTTTAAACCCAACAGCCATTCATCCTCTCGGTATTGTATGAAAGTCTTTGGATTGGGACGTCGACTCAAAAAAAAAAAAAGAAAAAAAAAAAAAAAAAAAAACATGTGACCACAGGGGGGACAGCAGGGACATACTAGTGAAAAGTATGCATCATTAAGTTTTTTTGCGTTGTGTTTGTGTTTGATTCTTTTTGTTGTTTCCCGCTCTCGATATGCTTGCTCGGGAACCTTTGAAATGATGTTTTAAAGTATCTTTTAGACACAAACCGGCCAAATAAAGACAAAGGAGCTTTGCGATTTTGTTGTTTAAAGCTATCTGTGAGACAATCCGGGCAAATAAAGACAAAGGAGCTTGTCTCCAATTTCTTTGTGTGATTTTCTTCAAACCGGTCTATGCAGGCTAGCTGATTACCACAGATTCTGATTCAACTTGTGACCAACAAGTCGAATGTGGCTATCATTCCCTGTGGCAAGCTCTGGGCAGAAAGGAAGCACTGACGCACTGGATGGGTTTTACGTCCTCACAGCATAGGCTTTCGTTGATTCTCATCATGTATTCGTGTTAAAGAGAGATACACCAAAGAACTGGCTGAATAAATTTTTCCTATGAAATAAAGCCCCAAATATGACTAATTTCATTAGAAAAGAACCAAAGTGTTACCATTTTTTATGACTTTTTGAATTGAACTTTCTCCCGTGTTTATATATATCAAAGTGTGTCAGTTTTGGGTAGAACCATGTGCTTCAAAGTGCATTGCCATCCTTGAGTTGCTGTCCCTTATTGAGCTTAGAGATGATGTTTTTAAACTATCTGTGAGACAAACCGGCCAAATAAAGACAAAGGAGCTTTGCGATTTTTGTTGTTTAAAGCTATCTGTGAGACAATCCAGGCAAATAAAGACAAAGGAGCTTTCATATTTTGTTATTCTAAGCTGTCTGTGAGACAAGCCAGGCAAATAAAGACAAAGGAGCTTTGAGATGATGTTGGTCTTAGCTATCTGTGCAAAAATCCGGGTAAATAAAGATTAAAAACATGCCAAAAATTTGAATTACATACCTGTCTCCCATTTCTTTATGTGATTTTCTTCAAACCGGCAGGAAACACAAGAAGAAGAAACAAACTTGCCAATGTATGGCGCAGATATGTATAGCTTTCGTACACACGAACGGGTCAATAAACTATATGAGTACCTCTCATGATTAGCTCCAGTGTAGTATTTTCCCAAGCGAACGTGGCTTACCTTCGTCTGTCTTGAGCGTTTTTTGCTCCTTACGGAGCCATATAGCGCGAAAATATTTGCTTTTCAACTTGAAGCTTAAGTGCAGTTTCTTTTCGTTTCTCTCTCTGTCTCTGTCTCTGTCTCTCTCTCTCTCCTCTCTCTCTCTCTCTCTCTCTTTTTGTGTGCGTGTCTTGTTATTGTTGTTGCTCTCTCTCTGTCTCTCTGTCTCTGTCTCTCTGTCTGTCTGTCTGTCTGTCTGTCTGTCTCTCTCTCTCTCTCTCTCTCTCTCTCTCTCTCTCTCTCTCTCTCTCTCTCATAGATCCTGAACCATTTGCTGTTTGCCAGAAGTGCTTTTGGAATGCCAGAAACTGAGAGAGTAGAGCAACGGCTGTAAATAGTTAGGTGGTTGTTGTTCTTCTTTGTTGTTGTTGTCGTCGTTGGCACCGATAAGAAATTTGGGTAGTCCCCCCCCCCCCCTCCTCCCTCCTATGTGAGAAGCTGACGACAAACATTATTTAAAAAGGGAGTGGAGCAAGCGGTGGTGGTGATGGAGAAATACAAAGGTAACAAGAAGTTCATGAAGTAAAGAACTAAAGTAACAATACCTCACACACACACACACACACACACACACACACACACACACACACACACACACACACACACACACGCACGCACTCACACACATACACCCACACATTCTGTCTGTCTGTCTGTCTGTCTGTCTCTCCCTCCCTACTCTCTCCCTCTCTCTCTCTCTCCCCCCCCCCCTCCCCTCTGTCTTTCTCTCTCTCTCTTTAAGCGCCGGCGAATAGAATCAAAGAGATGTACGAATACCGAAATCTTCGATGATCGTTAGCGCACTTGTAACACTAATGAGCAAACGGTAAAAGGTTTTAACGCCCCATTGCCTTTCAATGACTGACGTTGATCTACCACTTCCCTTCCTGTCCGTCCACAACACAGGGTCTTGACTGCTTGCAGTCCGGTGACAAGGTCCAGTACTCCATTGCTCCCATCCTGTCTTGATGACACGCCCCCCCCCCCCCCCCCCCCCCCGCCCCCCCCCCCCCCCCCCCCCCCCCCCCCCCCCCCCCCTCCTCCTCCGTGTGTCCGAAAATCACAAACTTTTGCGACTGTCAGGAGAAGTGCGAGTTGATAAGAGCGACATGTCAAGAATCACCTTCATTAAAGCGTTGAATTTCAGCAGGGAACAGAGGGAAGTTTAGAAGGAATGGAATTGTTGTGTATATGGGTCCGTGCGCAGTAGGCTGGAAACTGGCATCCTTTTATGGTCATGCAGGGAGAACTATTGGCAGCACAGAGAGGCAGGCGTGGCTCTCTCTCCACTTTTCAAACGGATACAGGGGATCTCTGCAGATGAAGCCCATTCATAGCATGCATGATCTGATGATGTGACTGACCTCCATTCAGTCTTCTTGTTACCTGCTTCAGCTTTAGAGGGCAGTCAACAGACAGAAACTACATTGCTCACACTACTACCCTTGTTAGAGTTTATCCGGTGATGCACGGCATTGCTTTTTGAGTCTGAAAAGTTCGGCTTTTGTTTTGCTTTTGTTTTGTTTTGTTTTCATTTGAAATTTGCGCTTTTTGACATTTAACTCGCGATTTATTTGTAGTTTTGAAAGGAATTCGAGGTAAATCTGCCAGTTAACACGAACACACAAATTACAAGACAAAACACGACGCGTATGAACGCTCACCTTCCACCGAATTCGAGAAGATAGGTGACTGCTCGCTCGATTTCATTATCCTGAACGTTGTTTATCTTGCCTGAAGAAGACCTAAGAGGTCGAAACGCGTCGTGTTTTGTCATATAATGTGTGTTTGGCCATGTTAGCTGGCGGATTTACTTTAAATTCCTTTTACAATTTGTTTCAATATCCGCCTGCAGTCACCCCACTTTGAAAGTAACTATCGTGATTTTGAGTTAAACTGCTATGGGGCCGTGTAGAGGCCAGCGGGCATTTTCAGTATGGATAACGTCCCCTGCCCTCCCGTTGGTGTCTTCCTACAGACTTTGAATAGAATACAACCTATGCTGTGGTACAGTTTGCCCTAGTCAGACAGACAAACAGAACTTTACTGAAGGTGTTGCCATGCCCTATTTTCTGCCCTTGAGCAGAGACAGTATTATCAAAACTGGTGTTAGAAGTCCCTGCTGTCCTGATTGGTGTTTTTTTTTTTCGTGGAAAAAAAAGAAGAAGAAAGACAGAAAGAAAGAAAAAGAAAAGAAAATATAGGAGAGGGTGTGCAGTTGTGCGCTGGAAAGTTGAAGAGCAGCGGGAGGAA
>JADBJO010001512.1:210000-212500 GCA_016801955.1 Conus betulinus
TTGAAAAGAATTTGTTTGATTTATCAGAAAATGTTTTTGTATGTGTGTTCGTCGTATGTACCCCCTGAAGGATCACCTTTTTAAACTCACTTGGATATTGATAACTGCATTAATTCATTCACTTGGATATTGATAATGGCATTAATTCACTTGAAGAGGGTATTGTTGACTGTATACTTGAATATGGCAATGTGCATGTGATCCTCTCCGGTGATTTAAGCAGCAGAGCTGCAAATTTTTCTCCTGATATTTTACATGATGATGAATTTGGTATTGATACTGAAAGTCGCTCTGTATATTCTAACAGAAAATCAGCTGACCAGGCACTGAATAAAGCTCTACGAAAAAAAAAAGTTGAATATGTGCACTGCTCTTGGTTTTTATATTCTTAGTGTTGTATGTAATGGAGACCTTGACGGAAATTATACGTTTGTGTGTCAGTCTGGAAACAGTGTAAATGATTATTTCTTGCTGTCCAAAGAGTTGTTCTTCGTTGCCTTCTCGTCTTGTAGATAAGTAGTTTCAGAGAGAGTAGAATCTGATCATTTACCACTTGAACTTTATTTGAATGTGGTTAAGAATGCCACTATTTCTGCTGGAGTTGAAAATGTGAATAAGTATATTGAAAAGTTTGTGTGGAATAGTGATGTAACACAATGCTATTTGGATGCAATGCATTCTTCTGAAGTGTTAAGCTTACTTAATCATGCGTTTAATTTGATCGAACATGACTACAATGAAGCTCAGAATGTGTTTTTGTTGAGACTGTTAAAACTTATGGAGCTTGTTTCAAGAAACGAATTTAGATCTATATCGACAATTTAAATAAAAGTAGTGACTGGTATGATAAAGAATGTAAATCAAGTAAGGAAAAAAGCGAAACGTTTATTACGAGTTTTTCGGCAAACGAAAGCAGCCGACAGTGACACTAACTGTATTAGAAGAGAATATAAAAGTCATCTGAGGCGAAAAGAAAAAGAGCATAATGATGTACTACTGCATAAGTTACCAGGGTCAATAAATAATCAAAAAGAATTGTGGGAAAACATGCATAAATTTCTGTTTAAAAGAACGCAAACTAAGAATTTAACAACAGATGACTGGTTTGAACACCTTAAAAGTGTGCTTGAAAGAGATACAGTAACACAAGAAAATTATGCGGGTAAAAATAGAATCGACGACGAGCAAAAGGAAAATGCTTACATGAATCACCCTATATCAAAGGAAATATAGTATTCGCCATTAGAAATTAAAGAATGGCAAGGCTGCCGGACCCGACGAGAGTACCGGGGAAATATTAAAAAATCTGGGAGAGCCTGTAGCTGATTTTTTCGTCAAGCTATGTAATACATTATTCGACAAGGTGTGTTTCCGGTTAACAGGACAAAATCCATTGTAGTCCCTTTACTTGAAAAAGGAAATTCAAACGATCCAAACAACTATAGAGGCATATCTTTATGTGTGTGCAGCAAGATTTATAGCATTATAATAAACAGCCTTTTACAGGAATGGATAGAAGAGCAAAACCTTACAGGTGAACATCAAGCAGATTTAAGAAAGGTTATTCCATTATCGATCATATGTTCACGCTGGTAGCCTTAATACAAAAACAATTTTTTAATGAATCGTAAATTTTATGTAGCTTTCATTGACTTTGAGAAAGCTTTTGATTCTATAGAAAGAAATTTACTTTGGCCTATTCTTTTAAAAGTGGAATAAAAGGTAAGCTTTTTCGGTGCAAGTACATAAACGTCAAAAGTAGAATTCGATCTGTAGATAAGTTAACAGATTACATCAACTTTATACGGGGAGTGAAACAAGGTGATGTTACCAGTCCTGTATTACTTTCACTATACCTCAGTGAACTGGCATTAGAAGTAATCAGGTGTGGGAGATATGGTGCAAGGTTCACTTATGATTTTTTTTCTGAATTACTCATTTTGTTATTGGCAAATGATGTTTCTATTGTCTGAAACCGTTGTTGGATTACAGACGCAGTTAAATAGTCTACATCGCGCAGTATTAGAACTTCATTTGAATGTAAACATGACCAAAAGCAATGTAGTAGTGTTTAGAAAAGGTGGATATTTGGCCGGCGGACAAAGGTGGACTTATAATGGGATCCTAATACCTGTGGCAATATATACAAGTCTTAGGAATCTATTTTTCTACTAGGCTGAGTTTTTACCGCAGCATACCGGGATCTTGTAAGCAGAGCCAAGAGGGCTTTATTATACATGTGTATTACAAAATGTACAAATTGAAGAATGATTCTGTTGATCTTTATCTGAAGATATTTGATCACCGATTGTTCAGTACAGTGCCGAGATAAGGGATCTTGAAAATGCAGCTTTTATTCTGATAAATTACACATGTTTGCACTTAAGAAGTTTTTAGGAGTTGAAATGAGAACACTAAATGGTTTCATCTATGGGGAGACGAACATGTATCATCTATCTATCTATCTATCTATCTATATATAATCTGAACATCTACACAT
>JADBJO010001512.1:225000-227500 GCA_016801955.1 Conus betulinus
TATATCAGTCTGCAAGCTGCCTAAGGAAGTATACAGGCCATCCAAGATATTCCCTTGGCGTGCTCAACTCTGCGATGTCCTTGGGGTCAAAGCCTTGGTTCCCTTCCCTCCCCCTTCAGCTCTGTTTCAGGGTCTCTTCTCCAGGTGTTTGTGGGTCGTAGCCCTTTTCCTTTCGTCCTGCGGGTTCCGGATCAGAACCCGGGGGTGTACAAGTCTGAGTCCACGGTGACAGACTAGGCCCCAACACTATTATTATCTATTACACTCAAAGCTGCACCTGTCAGAAGATCAGCCATTCCCAAAACTTATTCATCGCATAGTCCAACCTTGACCCCTACTGTGCCTGACTTGGAGGCAGATCCCAAAAGTCTGCCTCTTTTTATATTACAGCACGACCCACATGACCCTTCATTATTACTGTCGTCTGCTAGACTTTTCGCTCCCAAACCCACGTGCTCTGCTAATAGCGTAGAAAAACGAGAAGTCCACAAGTCATGCATAATTTTTGCTCTCTTTGCTGACATATGACATTGAACTCATTTACTGACTCCAAATTCCAGGATCAAATCGTTTTTTTTTTCACATATAAAAATTTTGTTGAGTCAGTGCGATTTTCATCTATTCAAACTGCGTTGCCACTACTTGACCTTTGTTGTAACCCCGACCTCTGACCTGATGTTGGATGGCTGAGTCCCATCCAGTCCTGCTTCCTCCCCAATACCTGTGAGGTAACCGGCACTAGCCGCCCCCCCCCCCCCCCTTCCCACACTTCCCATCACCCACCACCCTCGTCAGTTGTCCTCCCCCTTCCTTTCAGTGTCAGAGAGAGAGAGAGAGAGAGAGAGAGAGAGAGAGAGAGAGAGAGAGAGAGAGAGAGAGAATGATTAATTCCACGAAAAACCATTATTGCTGCACATGAAGGGGTGTGACTATACAGTTAAATTAAGTCCAACAACATTGATTATTCTGAATGACTGTTCAGTATCCAGTGATTATGAAGTAGCTACTTCTCTTGTCTTTAAATGATGTTTATAATTGAAAGCTTCTTTTACAGTTTTGTCATTTGTTGATCATATCAATGATATGTAACCTACACAGATTTGGGCTTCTGTAAAACTTTGGCGTAATGTTGAAACTTCTAATATGGAGGGGGCGGCAGACAGAGAGAGAGAGAGAGAGAGAGAGAGAGAGAGAGAGAGAGAGAGAGAGAGAGAGAGAGAGAGAGGAGAGATGGAATAAAAAAGGACGAAGAAACAGAGTTATAGAAAGAGGGAAGGGGAAAGAGGAGAGAGAGAGAGAGAGAGAGAGAGAGAGAGAGAGAGAGAGAGAGAGACTAAATGAGAAGGTTGAAGAAGCAGCATTAGAGAAAATGAGAGAGACAGACAGATAGACAGACAGATACAGAGGGAGAGAGTCAAGCAGAGAGAGACGGAGAGAATGAAAAAGTCGAAGAAGCAGCCTAAGAGGGAGAGAGAGATAGAGATAGATACATAGAGATAGATAGATAGATAGATAGAGAGAGAGAGAGAGACAGACAGACAGACAGACAAACAGACAGACAGACAGAGTCAAAGCCGACAGACACAGAGAGTAATAAGGTTGATAAGGTCGAAGAAGCAGGATTAAAAGGAAGAGAAGAGAGAGAGAGAGAGAGAGAGAGAGAGAGAGAGAGAGAGAGAGAGACAGATAGACAGACAGACAGACAGAGGGGAAAAGCAAAGCCCACAAAATGAAAGGGAAGCCATGAGTTCAAACCAGATGATAGGGGTAATAAACAGAATTCTGTCAGGAATAAAACTCCGCTCAAAAGAACGTAAGCTAAGGAGTGCGTGTAGGTGGGTGTGTAGGTGGTTGAGCGGCTGGAACGGAGAGTGAGCAGCTGGCGAGGAAGAGGAGACGAAAGAGGGGATTTGATTGCAATCTGCGCCAAGGCTCAAATGCAGGACAATCCACCTGAACTTTATGTACGTATAGGAGAAAAAAAAAGGTGAAGAGGTGTGTTGTGTGTGGGGTGTGGGGGGGGGGGGGGGGGGGGGTTGATTGGGGGGGGCGACAAGGGGGAAAAGGCAAGGGGGACTGACTTTATGTACGTATAGGAGGAAGAAAAGGGTGAAGAGGGGAGTCAGGGGGGGGGGGAGGGGGAGAGGTTGAAGGGGGAAGGGGAGCCCTTTCGGTCGGTGGGCGAGTACAGGTGTAGAAAGAGATAGCAAGCTTTCTCAGAGAGCGTCAGTGTCGCCGTGTTATAGCCAGACAGGGGCAGTAAAAAGCCGGTGGTCACTATATAAGCGGCAGCTGCTGCCTTTTCAGCGTTTTCAGCAGTTTTTTTGTCAAGGGGCTAGGGGTGGAGTTGGGGTTGGGGTTGGGGGGAACTTAGGAAGAATGCGCGAGGTGGGAGCGGGGGAGAATGGCTAGACTGGGACGGGAGAGGGGAGGGGTGGAGGAGGGAGCGAGGAAAGAAAGTAGTGGGGAATAGGGCGGGAGGTCAATGCTTTTTTTTTTT
>JADBJO010001512.1:232500-247500 GCA_016801955.1 Conus betulinus
GAGAAAAACGGCCTCTGAGAGGAGATGAAAGAAAACACACAGAATCACTCGTCTGATCCCCACGCCTCTCTGGCCCTCTGATCTTACAATCCCCTCCCCTATTGGAGGGCCCCCACTGTCTGCCTCCACAACACCACCCCCTTCCCCCGTCCCCGCCCCTCTTCCTCCCTCAAGTCTCCCCACACCCTTCAACATCCCTCTCTCTCTAACCCCTGCTCTCCTACCCTTCTCTACTTCCGTCCCCCTTCCACCCCACCCCACCCAGTCTCCCTTCCTCCCCATGACTCTCGTATTGTAGCTCCCACTCAAAAAAAAAAAAAAAAAAAAAAAAGAAAAAAGGAGAAAAGAAAGAAATGAAAAGGATCTATCTATCTATAACACACACACACGCACGCACGCACGTACGCACGCACACACACACACACACACACACACACACACACACACACACACACACACACACACACACATATATATATATATATATTAAAAGAAATCATAACACTTCAACTTGAACTAAATAATAATATATATATATATATATCTAATATAATAATAAAATAATAAAAACACCATCAAGCTATCATATTCATGTATGCCCAACCTCAAAAACATAATTGACTCATCTAACAAAACTAAAGGCAACACAGCCAAAAAGGGTAACAAAAGGACATCTGTAACTGCACTAAAAAAAGATCAATGCCCCCTGAATAATAAATGCCTTTACGACAAAGAAACATACATAGGGATTACTGCAAACCATTTCAAAAAACTAGATATGCAAACCATAAACAGTCCTTCAAAAATGAAAAAATATAAAAACCAAACAGAACTAAGCAAACACATTTGGAAACTTAAAGATAAAAAAATAGACTACAATATATCATGGAAAATATAAAAAAGAGCAGCACCATACAACAATATCTCTAAAAAAATGCAACCTATGTTCTACAGAAAAGTGGCTGATATTATGCAAACCTCATCTAGCAACTCTGAATTCAAAAGTTGAGATCATAAACAATTGCAGGCACAAATGGAAATTCTTGTCAACACACCATTCTTAACACACCCTCCCTGAACGCACCCCCCAAAAAATCAAAATTGTAAAAAGATACAGGCCACGTGAAACACATGCAGAACTCACGCTTACACACACACACAATATATAACACCGGTAGCGTGCCCAAAATGAACACCCTGAAGAGAGCAGAGAGCTGGAAACAAGTTTGTTGGTGTGTTTTTTTAATCTCCTTTTTAATCATATTTTTAAACTTATGTCGCTCCCTTCCCGGTTGAGCGTTTTTTAGAGTTCTTGCTGGCTCTCTACTTTTTTTATTTGTGATATATATGTGTGTGTGTGTGTGTGTGTGTGTGTGAGAGAGAGAGAGAGAGAGAGAGAGAGAGAGAGAGAGAGAGATACACGTATGCCATGCATACATACATACATACATACATATAATGACACTGAGAGAATGCTCATACTATGATACAGTGTGCGTTGGTAGTAGTGTTCGTCCATGCATCTCTCTCTCTCTCTCTCTCTCTCTCTCTCTCTCTCTCTCTCTCTCTTCATCATAATATTCCTACAATGCCCTGCATATTTCTTTAATGAAACGTGACGGGAAGGGGTATGAGAGCAGCGAAGGTATGGGAAAGGAGGGAATCCTTGTGTTCACAGGGGGCATAGTTTATGTACTATGTTTTTTTTTTAACCACAATAGACTCCCCCTGAAGCGCTACTGGAGTTAGTCGTCAACAGTGCAGCGTCTCCTCTGGAGGACTGCCACACGACAATATTGATTACTTCCTGGAAACGGAGAGTTTTGGAGCTGCATCGTCACATTCCTCGGTGTGGCTACCAAGTACCCTAAAGACCCCCCAATACCCCTCAAGTAGAGAGAGAGAGAGAGAGAGAGAGAGAGAGAGAGAGGTGCTTCTTGCAGAATTCATTGCATTTCTGGAAGAATGGTTGAAAAAAAATCCTGAAAGAAGAAAGATATTTTTCACAAATTACACATAAATGCTGAGACAGCAAAGTATTAAAAATAAATAAAATAAGCCACACACACACACACACACACACACACACACACACACACACAGAGAGAGAGAGAGAGAGAGAGGAGAGGGAGGGGAGAGAGCGAGAGAGAGAGAGCAGGGAGAGAGAGAGAGAGAAAACAAAACAAAGTACGTTGTTCCAAGCTCACAGTTTGATTTAGAGAAGAGCATATATTATGTGAGTACAAGACTTGGTGAAGTTGAAGGGAAATCGTGGGATTCCCAGGAATCTCTTGCTTACATTGTTGAAGTTAATGTCAATCTCCTAATACAATTTTGACATTCGCTGTCAGTGTGTGTGTGTGTGTGTGTGTGTGTGTGTGGTGTGTGTGTGTTTGAAATACGTTTCTGGCTAAATCACTTTGGAGTGAGCCGACATTGCCTTGGTCAGAAGAAAAGAAAGAAGAAAAAAGGAAAGAAAGAAAGAAGAAATTTCGACAGAAAGAAAGAAGCAGAAGAAAAGAAGAAAAAGAAGACGGTGAAGAAACCAAAGAGAAGTTCTGCTACAGGGAAAAGAAAAAAAATGAAATAAAATGAAACGAAATATAAAAATGAAATTACCTAAGAAGATGAAGAAGAAGAAGAAATGGATTCTCTAATATTGCGGTGTGTTATTTTCATTGAATCAATGATGTTAATAATGTTACAATTGTCGGTCATGTTGTTATTTCGCCTTGTGGCATTCGTGAACTGCTCGCCATATCTGCAACTTTTGTTTTTGTTTAGGAGGGATAATAATGATGATAATAATGATGATGAAGATGATCAAGATGATGATAAAATATGATAATGATAATAATGACAATGGTGATAGTGAAAAAAAAATAACAAATGTAACAATAAAAGTAATGACGATGATAATGATGATGATGATGACAATAATGATAACAATGACAATAATAATAATAATGACGACGACAACAACAATAATAATGATAATAATGATTTTATATTATTATTACTATTATTATTGTAATTATTATTGTCATCATTATTATGATAGTTGTATATTATTATTATTACTGTTGTTGTTGTTAGAGTCAATATCGGTAAAGGGACGCCCTTGCAGTTCTCTGTTGTTTTCCAGCTGTGAAGGCCAGGAGTCAAAGGCTTGCTTTGGGAGTAGCCCACGATGTGACGTTACGATGACGTTAGTGGTCTTACTGGCGATGTATGACGCATCCAGGAAGCCCTGTTGTCTGCCGCCATGAATGTTTAGAATGTCTACCCCCTCGCCTAACCACCTCCTCCCTCCTTCTCTCTGTCTGTCTGTCTGTCTTCCTTCCTCCCTCCCTCCCTTTCTCTCTTTGACGCTCTCCCTCTGTCTGTCTGTCTCTCTCTCTATTAATGGTGACTATTCTCCGCCTTACACCTTCCTCTCTCTCTCTCTCTCCTATCTTCCTCCTGTGCGCGGTTTTCCACTCCCACCCCTCATCTGACAATAAACTCCGTCACATATTCTGGATTTTTGTTTCTATAATATGAATGTTCTAATGTTGAATGTGGGTACACTCTTAGACATCCACTTATGCCCACGAACGCACGCACACGCACAAATGCATAATAACTTCGCTTCTTCCTGTTAGATCACATTCTGTTCCTCTTTCTACTTGTTGGTACTCTTCTTCTTCTTCCTCTTTTCGTTCTTCTCCTCCTTCTCATGCATACGAAGCAGAGGAATAGTACACACACACACACACACACGTGCATGCATGCATATATATATATATATATATATATATATATATATATATATATATATATATATATATATATATATATAATGCTGATTAATGAAGTATGGGGGAAAGAAAAACAAATGCAGGTTAACAGTTCTTCCATCATTATAGTAAACCTGAAATAGATTTGAAATAAAAAAAAAGGGGGTTGAAGATGAAGAAAATAGGAAGATATGTGTTATGAATATGAAGACCATTCACTAGGGGGTTGAAGATGAAGAAAATAGGAAGATATGTGTTATGAATATGAAGACCATTCACTAGGGGGTTGAAGATGAAGAAAATAGGAAGATATGTGTGTTATGAATATGAAGACCATTCACTAGGGGGTTGAAGATGAAGAAAATAGGAGATATATGTGTTACGAATATGAAGACCATTCACTAGCTGCACGAGGGCAGATCCATATGTACTGCCTGCTCCTAGGTCTTTCGTCCGCGGATTGGACTCACCAGGGAGACACGGCTGATTGTGTCTGTGCTCTTGGCGTCATATAGAGACTCACCACAGTCCGTGATTCTGTGGTGTTCTCTCCACCAGGGGTTAAAAAAGAATCCAACAACCCCCCAAAGCAGCCAGCGAAAGGTAGTAAATAAATAAAACGAAAGTGTAGAGAGTAAAACAAAAATGCTGAAAAACTATATAAACATTATGCAAACAGTATAAACTGTAGGGGACAATCTTTGAGCCTATGCTTGAGGATCTATTTAAGGATGCAATGGAGATCAAAAGATATGGAACAGTCTGAGTGGTCAGCTCTGCTGTTCAATAATCCAAGCATTGTCAGTAGCTAAGAATTGTGCAGAACAACCTTCATTTGGATCTCCTAAGAGATGCTATCGCCCACTGATTGACCAAACAATTTAATGCTGAACAATTAAATAGTGGGGGAAAACAATTGCAGGTTAACAATTGTTCCATCATTATAGTAATATCTTGGCAAAGATCTGAAATTCAAAAAAAAAAAAAAAAAAAAAAAAAAAAAAAAAAACAAAAAAAAAAAAAAAAACAAAACAAATCAAAAAACAAAAACGGGTTGAAGATGAAGAAAATAGGAAAATATGTGTTATAAAATATAAAGACCATTCACTAGCTGCATGAGGGAACCATCGCAGTCCTTCTCGAAGGCAGATCCATATGTATTGCCTTGCTCCTAGGCCTTTCGTCCGCTGGATCGGACTAATCAGGGAGACACGGCTGACTGTGTTTGTGCTCTTGGCGTCATATATAGAGACAAACCACAGTCCGTAATTCTGTGGTGTACTCATCACCAAGGTTCAAAAATGAACCCAACAGCACCCCCAAAGCAGCCTGCGAAAGGTAGTAAAATAAAAACAAAACGAAAGTGTGGAGAGGAAAAAAAAAAATCTGTGTGTGTGTGTGTGTGTGTGTGTGTGTGTGTGTGTGTGCATGCAATCATGGACACTTGGTGGAGTGATACAAGAGTGGGTGGGCGGCGCCGAATAACTGAAGGAGGGCACTGGGAAATTGAGATAATCAGGAGGCGAAATAGACTCCAACAACCCTCTCTCCATCCTCCGTATCCTCGACACCCCCCCCCCCCTCTCGTCCCCATCCCAAAGGTCCCCCAACCCCAACCCCCACCCCGCAAAAGAAGTTCTGTCCAAACTTTGTTGTCCTCTGAAGTCTCGGCCACAGGGTCAGCGGTGGTGTGCGCGTGCTCTCCCTTGCTTACTCTCGGGATCGGAGTTGTGGAAAACTTGTGGACGGTGGACAGGGGGTGAGGCGGAGGGAAGTGGGAGGGTTGGGGGGAGGCTAGGAGAGGGGGGGGGGGGGGGGGAGGAGGAGTATGTAGGAAGAGGAAGGGCGGCCCTGACTGCACTGCCCTTGAGGCGCGTGTCCCGGATGGCTGGGGAAGGAAGTCGGGGGGCCCAGCGGGGACAGGCTTGTGTTCCAAGGGGGAGGGGACAACTAGAAGGCTGGGGGGTGGGTTGGGGGATGGGTAGGAGGGGCTTGTGGGAAGGGAGGGAATGTGTAGGCTGTGGTCGGGATCAGGGAGAGGGGAGGGTGAGGGGGGAGAGTTTTGGGGGCATCTGGTGCAAACCCTGCCATTGTTGGTTGACGATCTCCTGTGGAGGAGGAAGAGGAGGAGAACTGGGGGTGGGGGGAGGGTTCCTGCTTGGCTGGGTGAGAGAGAGAGAGAGAGAGAGAGAGAGAGAGAGAGAGAGAGAGAGAGAGAGAGAGAGAGAGAGAGAGATGGATAGACATAAGACAGACTGACTGACAGGCAGAGAGGAGGCAGACAGAAAAAGAGAGACAGAGGATCAAAATCAAGGGTTGCGTGTCCGAACCTCTCTGGTGGGAAACATTAAAAAGAAAACGAAAAAAAGAATTGGCCACGTATCTTTACTTTGTTGACTCCCTGCTCATATCAGTGGAAGTAGTAGAAAGCCTACCCCCACCCCCCACCCCAAGAGGGTCGGAGAGAGAGAGAGAGAGAGAGAGAGAGAGAGAGAGAGAGAGAGAGAGAGAGAGAGAGAGAGAGAGAGAGAGAGAGAGTGCCTCACCGGAAAGTAATTTAGATTATAAACGCAGAAAGCTAGTTTATGGGGAAAGCCTAGTCCTCAGGAACAGCAAACAAGGAAACAAGCAAATAAAGGAGAAAGAGGGAGGAAAAAGAAGAAGAAAAAGCACTTACACTAAAAGTAAGTATAATCATGAGGCTATATTGAGGCTATGTTGAGGCTATGTAACCGACAACCACGAAACTTTCCCTTTACCCGCCTCTCCACTCTGCGTCACTTCTGTGTGTGTGTGTGTGTGTGTGTGTGTGTGTGTGTGTGTGTGTGTGTGTGTGTGTGTTGTTTGCCTGTCTGTCTGTCTGTCTGTCTCTGTCTCTCTCTCTGTCTCTCTTTCTGTATATATATATCTCTCTCCCTCTCTCTTTTCTCCCTCACACCCTCTCTCTCTCTTTCTCCCTTCCCTCCTCCTCTCTGTCCCTTCCCTCTCCCTCTGTCTCTCTCTGTCTCTCTCTATATATCTGTCTGTCTGTCTGTCTGTCTGTCTCTCTCTCTCTCTCTCTCTCTCTCTCTCTCTCTCTCTCTCTCTCTCTCTCACCACGCCACGCTCCTTCTGTCCCCGCTTTTTCTCTCTCTCTCCCATTTGCCCCCATACTATGTTGCTTTCTTCTTCTTCTTCTTCTTCTTCTTCTTCTTCTTCTTCTTCTTCTCTTTCTTCTTCTTCTTCTTCTTCTTCTTCTTCTTCTTCTATTCAGCTCCTACTGGTCGTTGAAAGCGCCTGATCTCGACATCCCTTAAAGTATGCTGGCAAAGAAAGTGTTCCAATGCATTCCATAGTCCACATCCTATAGCCTTCACCTATCCCTATCCCTGAATCCCCACTCTCACCATCTCCCTTTAACCCCCTCTGTGTCTCTGTCTCTCTTTCAGTCTCTCTCTCTCTGTCTCTCTCCCCCCTCTCTCCCCCTCTTCTCTCAACTCTCTCTCTCCTCTCTCTCTCTCTCTCTCTGACTGTCTCTCTGTCTCTGTCTCTGTCTGTCTGTTTGTCTCTCCCTCTCTCTCTGTGTGTGCTTGTCTCTCTCGTTCATACAAGGTTTAACTGGGGAGAAAACTGGTTTTCAATGACTACTTCCTACCAAGTAAAGTAGTTTATGGGCCTTAGCTGTGTGCAATCGATGAAACAACCTCTCTCTCTCTCTCTCTCTCTCTCTCTCTCTCTCTCTCTCTCTCTCTCTCTCTCTCTCTCTCTTCTCTCCTCTCTCTCTCTCCTCTCTCTCTCTCTCTGTGTGTGTGTGTGTGTGTGTGTGTGTGTGTGTGTGAGTGTGTGTGTGTGAGAGAGAGAGAGAGAGAGAGAGAGAGACTATTGGCAAGTAACTAACTACTCAAACAGGGTACTCTTCACCCCCAGGGCTTTTCCCTTTCTGTTCCTTTGCTTATATATATATATATATATATATATATATATATATATATATATATATATATATATCTACTTTTTTTGTTTGCCTTTTCGTAGTTTTCCTTTTCTTTTGTCTTTTCTACATTTTTCTTTTTCTTTGCTTTTTCTAGTTTTCTTTAACTTTACTTTTTCTATAGTTTTCGTTTTCTTTACTTTTCTGTGCTTCTCTCTACACTTTTTTTTTTTTTTACTTTTTTTTTCTTTTTTCTCTTTTCTTGTCTCCCGTTGATTTTTTTGTGTTCTTTTTTTTTTTTTTTCTCTTTCTTGTCTTTTTTCTTTACTGTTCTTCATTTGTGGTTCATTTGTCTTCTTTATTTCTTTTCTTTCTCAAAACTTTTTGATGCACTTCATATTTCCTGTTCCTTGATTATTTTTTGTTTCTTTGTTTTGCTTGTTTACTTTTTAAACCCGGCTTTTCTTTTCTTATTCTTATTTTTTTAATCCATATGTCCTTTCTTTCCTTTCCTTTAGATTTTGATATAGATCTGTTTTGTTTTCTTTTCTTTCATTTTCTGTTCTTTCCGGTTTTTTTTTTCTTCTCTCTTTGCTTCTACTGTCCTTTTCTTTACTCTTCTTTTACTTTCTTTTTCTTTTCTTTACTTCTCTTTTCCTGTTATTGTACTTTTTCCTTTCTTTACGTTTCTTTTTTTCTTTTTTGTTGTTCTTTTGTTATTCCTTGCAAGTCTTTACTTTTTTGCTTCCTATGCTGCATTGCTTTTCTTTTGCTTTTCTTTCTCTCTCTACATCTCTCTCTCCCTCTCTCTCTCTCTCTCTCTCTCTTCTCTCTCTCTCTCTCTCCCTCCCCCCCCCCCCCCCCCCCCCCCCCTCCTCTCTCTCTCTCTCTCTCTCTCCTGTTACTGTTTCTTGAAAGTCTCTGAACTCTCCTCTTTAAAAAGGAAGAAGAACAACAGGCACAACAAAGACAGCAATGTTCACCGCACACAGTCATATTTATTTATTTCACTCAACACCTCCAGTCCCGAGGAGACTGTGCGGCGCCATGTTTGTGGAAGTCTATAATACGATAGTAGTGGGGAGTGGGGTGGGGAGGGACGGGATGGGGAGTCGAGAAGGGGTAGGGGGAGTGGGGTGACGTTTATACGTTCGGGCCTGTTTTTCGGTGCTGGGGAGGGGGGGGGGGGGAGGGAGGGAGGGATGGACGGGGAGCGCGGTAGGGGAGGGGAGGGGAGGGAGAAGGAGGAGGGGGGCTAAGTATGTAGGAAAACACATAGATCTAAGGTCATAGACCAAGATCCCTGGCATTCATAGAGGGGAGGGAAAGGAGTAAGGGTGGAGGGTAACAAAGTAGTATGTCAGTTTAAATCATCGACAAGACCCTCCACGTTCATAGCCCATCTCCCTCCCTCCTCCCACCACACCCCTCCTCCCACCCACCATCCCCCCCCCCCCCCAACGTCTTCCCCCAACGTATTCCACTTCTACCTCCTACATATACCCTTCTCCTCCTCATTATCTCCCTCCCCTCTCGCTCTCTCTCGGTCTCTGTCTCCCCCCTCCCCCCCCCCCCCCCCACACGCTCACCGCCTCTCTACCTGTCACGTCAGCTCACGTATCAGGGCGTAGCTCCCTACACAGAGTCGCTAGAATACACCCCCCCCCCCCCCACCCCCCCCCCCACCCCCCCCCTCCCCTCGTCACGCCACCTCCCAAAACTAATTTCACATAACTTTTGACCAGAAAAACAAAACGACTTAAGTTTATTCGAGCTGCGAATGTCAAGCGGTGCGTATGTCATTCTGCCGGGGGGGGGGGGGGGGTTGGGGGATGAGCGGGTGAGGTGGGGGATTGGGGGTTACAAGAAAGGGGGGGGGGGGGGGAGGGGATGCCTTGGCAGTGTCATGTCATGGCAGTGTCTCCCAGTGTCATGTCATAGCAGTGTTATGTCCTGGCAGTGTCATGTCTTGTCAGTGTCATGCCTTGGCAGTGTCATGTCTTGGTAGTGTCATACCTTGGCAGTGTCATGTCCTGGCAGTGTCATGTCTTGGCAGTGTCATAATTTGGGGGGTGTGATGTCTTGGCATTGTGATGTCTTGGCATGGTCTTTTGGCAGTGTCAAACCTTGGCAGTGTCATGTCTTGGCATGCTAAGTGGTATTCGAGTTCAAGCCTGCGCAGTGTCAAGAGGTGCGGTCTTGGCAGTGTCATGTCGGGGCTGGTGGTGGTCTGGGGGGGGTGGTGGGGGGTGGAATGTCATGGCAGTGTGGGGGATTGGGGGTTATGGAAAGTAGAATGTCATTGGGGGGGGATGGCAGTGGATGCCTTGGCAGTGTCATGTCATGGCAGTGTCATGTCTTGGCAGTGTCATGTCATAGCAGTGTGGTGTCCTGGCAGTGTCATGTCTTGTCAGTGTCATGCCATGGCAGTGTCATGTCTTGGTAGTGTCATACCTTGGCAGTGTCATGTCTGGCAGTGTAATGTCTTGGCAGTGTCATACCTTGGCAGTGTGATGTCTTGGCAGTGTGATGTCTTGGCAGTGTCATGTCTTGGCAGTGTCACACCTTGGCAGTGTCATGTCTTGTGGCAGTGCCATGTCTTGGCAGTGTCAAGCCTTGGCAGTGTCATGTCTTGGCAGTGTCATGTCTTGGCAATGTGGTGTCATGGAAGTGTGGTGTGTCATGGCAGTGTAATGTCATGGCAGTGTGGTGTCATGGTAGTGTGTTGTCATGGCAGTATAATGTCATTGCAGTGTAATATCATGGCAGTGTGATGTCATGGCAGTGTGATGTCATGGCAGTGTATGGTCATGGCAGTGTAATGTCATGGCAGTGTAATGTCATGGCAGTGTGGTGTCTGGCAGTGTGGGTGTCTTGGCAGTGTAATGTCATGGCAGTGTGATGTCTTGGCAGTGTAATGTCATGTCAGTGTAATGTCATGGCAGTGTAATGGCAGTGGCATGTATAATGTGATGGCAGTGATGCAGTGTAATGTGATGGTAGTGTGATGTCTTGGCAGTGTAATGTCATGGCAAAGTAATGTCATGGCAGTGTGATGTCATGGCAGTGTGATGTCTTTGCCAGTATAATGTCATGGTAGTGTAATCTCATGGCAGTGTGGTGTCATGGCAAGTGTAATGTCATGGCAGTGTGTGGTGTCATGGCAGTCTGGTGTCATGGCTTTATAATCATCATGGCAGTGTAATGTCAGGCAGTGTGATGTCATGGCAGTGTGATGTCATGCAGCAGTGTAATGTCATGGCAGTGTGATATCATGGCAGTGTGGTTGTCTTGGCAGTGTCATGTCATGGCAGTGTGGTGTCATGGCAGTGTAATGTCATGGCAGTGTATCATGTCATGGCAGTGTAATGTCATGGCAGTGTAATGTCATGGCAGTGTAATGTCATGGCAGTGTGGTGGTGTCTTGGCAGTGTGGTGTGTCTTGGCAATGTAATGTCATGGCAGTGTGATGTCTTGGCAGTGTAATGTCGTGTCAATGTAATGTCATGGCAGTGTTATATATTGGCAGTATAATGTGATGGCAGTGTAATGTGATGGTAGTGTGATGTCTTAGCAGTGTAATGTCATGGCAATGTAATGTCACAGCAGTGTGATGTCATGGCAGTGTGATGTCTTTGCCGTATAATGTCATGGTAGTGTAATCTCATGGCAGTGTCGTGTCATGGCAGTGTAATGTGTTCATGGCAGTGTGGTGTCATGGCAGTGTGTGGTGTCATGGCAGTATAATGTCATGGCAGTGTAATGTCAGGCAGTGTGATGTCATGGCAGTGTGATGTCATGGCAGTGTAATGTCAAGGCAGTGTGATCTCATGGCAGTGTGGTGTCTTGGCATGTGCCAGTGCCATGGCAGCAGTGTGGTGTCATGGCAGTGTAATGTCATGGCAGTGTAATTTTCATGGCAGTGTGGTGTGTCATGGCAGTGTAATGTCATGGCAATGTCATGTCATGGCAGTGTAATGTCATGGCAATGTCATGTCATGGCAGTGTAATGTCATGGCAGTGTAATGTCATGGCAATGTAATGTCATGGCAGTGTAATGTCATTGTAGTGTAATGTCATGGCAGTGTAATGTCATGGCAGTATGGTGTCATGGCAGTGTAATTTCATGTCAGTGTGATGTCTTGGCAGTGTAATGTCATGTCAGTGTAATATCATGGCAGTGTGATGCCATGGCAGTGTGATGTCATGGCAGTGTGATGTCATGGCAGTGTAATGTAATGGCAGCGTAATGTCTTGTCAGTGTGGTGTCATGGCAGTGTGATGTCTTGGCAGTATAATGTCATGGGCAGAGTCATTTCATGGCAGTGTAATGGCATGGCAGTGTGATGTCATGGCAGTGTGGTGTCATGGCAGTGTCATGTCATGGCAGTATAATGTCATAGCAGTGTAATGTCATGGCAGTGTAATGTCATGGCAGTGTCATGGCATGGCAATATGGTGTCGTTGCAGTGTAATGTCATGGCAGTGCAATGTCATGTCAGTGTCATGTCATTGCAGTGTAATGTCATTGCAGTGTGGTGTTTTGATAGTATAATGTCATGGCATTGTAATGTCATGGCACTGTGATGTCTTGGCAGTGTAATATCATGACAGTGTAATGTCATGATAGTGTGATGTCATGGCAGCGTGGTGTCATGGCAATTTGATGTCATGGCAGTATAATGTCATGGCAGTGTGGTGTAATGGCAGTATAATGTCATGGCAGTAATGTCATGGCAGTGTCATGTCATGGCATTGTAATGTCATGGCAGTGTAATGTCATGGCAGTGTAATGTCATGGCAGTGTAATGTCATGGCAGTAGTATAATGTCATGGCAGTATAATGTCATGGCAGTATAATGCCATGGCAGTTTAATGTCCTGGCAGTGTAGTGTCATAGCAGTGTCATGTCATGGCAATGTAATGTCATGGCGGTTTAATGTTATGGCAGTGTAGTGTCATGGCAGTGTCATTTCATGGCAGTGTCATGGCATGGCAGTGTGATGCTATGAAGTGTAATGTCATGGTAGTGTAATGTCATGGTAGTGTAATGTCATGGCACTGTGATGTCTTGGCAGTGTAATGTCATGACAGTGTAATGTCATGATAGTGTGATGTCATGGAAGCGTGCTGCCATGTCAATTTGATGTCATGGCAGTGTAATGTCTTGGCAGTGTGGTGTTCATGGCAGTATAATGTCATGGCAGTGTCATGTCATGGCAGTGTAATGTCATGGCATTGTTATGTCATGGCAGTGTAATGTCATGGCAGTGTAATGTCATGGCAGTGTAATGTCATGGCAGTATAATGTCATGGCAGTATAATGCCATGGCAGTGTAATGTCATGGCAGTGTATGTCATGGCAGTGTCCATGTCATGGCAATGTAATGTTCATGGCAGTTGTAATGTCATGGCAGTGTATGTCATGGGCAGTGTCATGTCATGGCAGTGTCATGGCATGGCAGTGTGATGGTATGGCAGTGTAATGTCATTGTAGTGTAATGTCATGGCAATGTAATATCATGGCTCTGTGGTGTCTTGCCAGTATAATGTCATGGTAGTGTAATGTCATGGCAGTGTGATGTCATGGCAGTGTGGTGTCATGGCAGTGTGGTGTCATGGCAGTGTAATGTCATGGTAGTGTAATGTCATGGCAGTGTAATGTCATGGCAGTGTAATGTCATAGCAGTGTGATGTCATAGCAGTGTGATGTCATGGCAGTGTGATGTCATGGCAGTGTGATGTCTTGGCAGTGTAATGTCATGGCAGTGTAATGTCATGGCAGTGTGATGTCTTGGCAGTGTAATGTCATGGCAGTGTAATGTCTTGGCAGTGTGATGTCTTGGCAGTGTGGTTTCTGAGTAATGTCTTGACAGTGTCATGTTATGACAAAATGATATTTGGGCAGTGTCTTGGCAATATAACATCTAGGCAGTGTCTTGGTAATGTTACGTCTAGGCATGTCTTGGTAATGTTACGTCATGGCAGTGTCTTGGTAAATGGTTACGTCTGGCAGTGTCTTGGTAATGGCACGTCTAGGCATGTCAGTGGTAATGTAACATCTAGGCAGTGTTTGGTCATGGCAGTGTCTAGGCAGTGTCTTGGCAATGTTACGTCTGGCAGTGTATGGTAATGTTACGTGGTCATGGCAATGTCCTGTCTACAATGTGACATCTTGGCAATGTCTCGACATGTGACATCTTGGCAATGTAATGATCATGTGACATCTTTGCAATGTCATTGCGAATGTAATGTCAGTCTCAGTGTAATGTCATGTCAGTGTAATGTCATGGCAGTGTAATGTCATGGCAGTGTGGTGTCATGGCAGGTAACCTCATGTCCTTGTGATGTCTTTTGGCATAATGTCATGTCAGTGTAATATCATGGCAGTGTGATGCCATGGCAGTGTGATGTCATGGCAGTGTGATGTCTTGCAGTGTATGTAATGGCAGCGTAATGTCTTGCAAGTGTGGTGTCATGGCAGTGTGATGTCTTGGCAGGTATAATGTCATGGCAGAGTCATTTCATGGCAGTGTAATGGCATGGCAGTGTGATGTCATGCAGTGTGGTGTCATGGCAGTGTCATGTCATGGCAGTATAATGTCATAGCAGTAATGTAATGCAGTGTATGTCATGGCAGTTCATGGCATGGCAATGGTGTCGTGGCAGTGTAATGTGTGCATGGCAATGTCATCAGTGTCATGTCATTGCAGTGTAATCCATGGCAGTGTAAATGTCCATGCAGTGTCATGTCAGTGTATAATGTCATGGCATTGTCCATGTCATGGCACTGTGATGTCTTGGCAGTATAATGTCATGACCAGTGTAATGTCATGATAGTGTAATTCATGGCAGTGTAATATCATGGCAGTTTATGTCATGGCAGTGTATAATGTCATGGCAGTGTGGTGTCATGGCAGTGGTCATGTCATGGCAATGTAATGTCATGGCAGTGTAATGTCATGGCAGTGTAATGTCATGGCAGTGTTCATGTCATGGCAGTGTAATGTCATGGCAGTGTAATGTCATGGCAGTGTAATGTCATGGCAGTTGTAATGTCATGGCAAGTATAATGTTATGGCAGTTTAATGTCATGGCAGTGTATGTCATGGCAGTGTCATGTCATGGCAGTTGTAATGTCATGGCAGTGTAATGTCATGGCAGTGTAATGTCATGGCAATGTAAGTGTCATGGCATGGCAGTGTGGCATGTCTATGGAAGTGTAATGTCATGACAGGTAATGTCATGTGTCAGTGTATGGTCATGGCTGTGATGTCCTTGTCAGTGTAATGTCATGGCAGTGTAATGTCT
>JADBJO010001512.1:262500-270000 GCA_016801955.1 Conus betulinus
GTATCTGCAGAGGTACACGTAGTTTGGCTCAGACACCTATACTTAAAAAATGTATATATGTACATGAAATACAGTTGAGACATGACAATGAAACTGGCCAGTTCAAATTGTTCGCTTTTTGTTGTTTTTTTTATTTTCTTGGTGCTCCAGCAGTGTCATGTGAAAGAAGGGAGGGCGGGAATGAACTCTGTTGTTGTTGTTCTTGTTGTTCTTGTTCTTGTTGTTGCTGTTGTTCTTGTTGTTGCTGTTGTTCTTGTTGTTGCTGTTGTGCCTGTGATGCCAAGGAGCGCAGATGTGACGGTGATTCACTCTCGCAAGGAATCTGACCTGTCCGGCACTCGTATAAAACAATGCCTGCATGTTACCATGTATTCTGCATGCTCACAACCACTTCATACCGCGTTGTCTTCGAAAAGAAGACATTGTGATCATGTCAAATGCCTGCACCACCTTGTATATGAAAAAAGAAAAAAATGAACGGATTTTTGTCACCATGGTATACGCTACCTACAAACATCGGCATTTGCCTTCTCTGTGCCTCGATGTCAGTAAATGTAATCAGTAAAACTTTTTTTTTTCCACATGAGATTTATGTATTCCTATTTTTGTGACATTTTGGATAAGACCGTTGAGAAGGAAAGGACCAGCACTTTGGGTCTACTAGGCTCTACAAGCCCAAACTCCGACTGACCTCAAATTCTGATGTGAAGATTGCCAGGATTTGCACGAGTTTTTCAAGGGTGCAGAAGGACGAAGGAGTACCGCTTACGACCTCACCTCCAGTGACAACAATAGGCATTACATTAACTGGGGAAAGAGAAGTGTTAGGTTGTAGTCTGCGTTCCTCTGATGATGTCATGTTGTGATGACGATTCTCCTCCCGTGGGGATGACGAGTGACGGCACCCGATCATAAACTGATTCACAGACTCCAAAGATCACACGTGACCAAGCATCTCCTCGTCGTTGGATTTCCTACCCCTCCCCTCTCCGTCATCTCCCTTTCCTCCCTCCCCGTCCACTCCCTTCCCCCCTCTCTCTCCCCCACTTCCTTCATCAAGACTGTCACTTGACTTTGACACAGCACAAGCCCTTGTTTTCTGTCACAGACTTTGACTGCCGACAACGGGCGAACTCTGTGTTGAACAGTGACGAGCGCGCGCGCGCGCGCGCGTTCGCGCGCGCGCGCGCGCGCACACACACACACACACACACACACACACACAAAGTGAGAGTAAAACTGGCACATAAACTGTTTCCAAGTGGCAAACGGTGTGATTGAAAGTGGCAGACAATTTGTGCGGAGAAGTGGCACTTGTTGTGTTTCCAAAAGTGGCGTGGCTCTAACGGTGTCTTAAAAGCAGCGCGTGATTTGTGACCACGTTGTTTTGGCGATGGAACAGGTGAGGTTGGGGGTTCACTTCTTGGTGTGGAAGCGCCGGTCTTGGATGAAGATGACTTAAGCTGGACGAAGGGATGTGAGGGGACAGAGGACACTGCAAGATTATCCCACTGTCGCAGACTTGCGAAAATGACCTGGTACAACAAAACCTAGCTTGTGAAAAGCGTTGTCTCTCTTCTATCGGGGGTTTTACATTGTTCTCTTTTTTTTTTATTATAGATTTGACGTGAGGGATGATGAAATCGAACGTCCACTGATGGAAGAATACTGAGACTTCAAAAGAAAGAAGAAACATAGGGCATAGAAAGAAGAAGTCGCGAAAGGAGGAGGGGGGAAGTTTGGGGGCGGGGGTGGGGGAGTGGGCAGTTAGAAAACAACAATAAAAACTGACCGACATTTTATCATTGTTGTATGTTGTGCACATCTTTACTCGCCTTGTACAGTGCTATAATAGGAGAGGGTCTTTTTTGTTTGTTTTTTGTTTTTATTTGTAAAATGTTTGCTGGGGATATATACAACAACGCCTTTGAGGAAAGGAAAAACTGGTTTGGAGCAGGAGGAGGAAGTGTTGTTGTTGTTGTTGATATGTTGAATGAGGTAGCTGTATGTATTTCACGGCTCAAGTATTATAAAATCCCCGTCTTCAATGACCTTTTGTTGTCGCTTTTAAACTTCATTGTCAGTGGTCCAGGGTCCTGCTCTATCGTCTGAGCAGAAGTGAATGTCTAAGCGTTAAGCTTTTTCTTTCTTTCTTTCTTCTTCTATTTTTTGATTCATTTTTATTCGTTTCATATATTTCAACCTTGTACCTCTTGATGTTATTCCAACCCTTCTAAGAAAAGACTAGGAAAGAGAGGACGCACGGGAAGGAGGGGATGGGGTGGGGGGTGGGGGTCGGATGGGAAGGGTGGGTTGGACGCGCGATGTGGCAGACAGTATGGATGGCGTGCAGGGACAGGACACTGCTTGTGTTGACGTGATGCGTACCTGTTTCAGGCGTTGCGTAGGGTCCTCTCTCTCTCTGTCTGTCTATCTGTCTGTCTGTCTGTCTCTCTCTCTCTCTCTCTCTCTCTGCGTCCCTCCCTCACCCCCTCTCTCTCTTCCTCTGTGTGTATATGTGTGTGTGCGTCCCCCTCTCTCTTTGAATCTGCCTCTCTCTCTCTCTCTCTCTCTCTCTCTGTCTGCGTCCTTCTCTCTTTCTCTCTCTCTCTCCCCTCTCTGTGTATGTCTGTCTGTCTCTCTTTGAATCTGCCTCTCTCTCTTCGAATCTGCCCGTCTCTCTCTCTCTGTCTCTCTCTGTCTCTGTCTCTGTCTCTCTCTCTCTCTCTTACACACACACACACACACACACACACACACACACACACACACACACACACAGAGGGGGGGGGGGGGGGGGAGAAACTGGAATGGAATGCGGACTGCAAAATGATGAGTATTCTAATAAGTCTAAAAAACAAATGACACACTTGAGAAGTCAGTGAATGATGCATGATTATCATGATCTGTGTGTTCAGTGCCTCACCTTCCACTGATTAAGATATCTATATTGGAGTTGATCCATCCAGTGGACCAGACTTCACGCTCATGACATAAGCTACATCAGAAAATGAAGAGTTCGATCTTTGAAGTGTACGATTTCTGTCAGTGCTTACTTTCTAAAGAAAAGAGAGTAACAAGAAAAAGAACATTTTTACATCACTAGTTTTGTTGAAAAGAAGAAAAAAAAATAATAAAATGAAACAAAGAAAGAAAGAAACAACAACTCACATATCGATTGACCTATCATCTGTTTTATCTAATGTCATGGTGAAATGAATAGGCATACTGAAGAACAAAGCAATCATGTGAAGAATTGAATAAAACTTCGTCGATATGTTCTGCATTTGAAGAATCTATAAACTTGAAAGCTTCAGCCAGCATTCCTTATAGGAGTGATAACGTCCATCAGAAGTGGACAGCTGGATCATTGACACGTGGACAGTTTGTAATTCGATCTTATCTCAGTTTCAATTTCGGAGTTAATTCCAGTTACAAACTCCCGACCTGTCAGCGTTACATAGATCATTTAGGTGAATGTGAAATCCCCGTAAGTTATGACAGAAAGTGAATTCGTTTTTTTGTTCTTTCAATTATAATAATAAAATAATTGTGTCTTTTTCATTAGCTGCGCTCTCAGTTGGTACAAATTAACTGCCTTTCTTTTTCTACTAGTTTTCACTGTCATGTTGAAATTATGGATTTCTTTCTACAAGATGCAAACAATCTGAACGAAAGAAAAAAAGTGACGTTGACGCCTTGATGATCTAGACGTTCAATCTAAATACGGTATTGTCTGTGGGCCCCCTACGCTAACAGCAGCACCCTATCCTTACAGCAGTCCCACACAGAGCATTTTGTCTTCATTTTTCGGAACTTCTGTTAATTAATCACAAATACGTGTATTGCAATCAAGACATGAGTATTGGAATCTACCGCAAAGAAAGGAGATCTGAAAAAGAAAATACGATTTCTGTGATAAAACGCAGTCATGCAACCCTCCCCCCTCCTCCCTACCCTCCACCTCCCCATTTGATAAATGACTGCATATCATACCAGTGAGAACGAGTCAGTGCCTCTATCCGCACTGTTCCTGGTCAGCGTGACAAGTTCCCGACCTGTCAAATCTAGCGTTAAATAGATCATTTAGATCTCTCTCTCTCTCTCTCTCTCCTCTCTCTCTCTCTCTCTCTCTCTCTCTCTCTCTCTCTCTCTCTCCCCTACCCCCTCCCCCGTCTCTCTCACCCTCTCTCTCTCTCACTCTCTCTTTCACTATCGCTGTCACTCTCATTCTCAATCTGTCTGTCTGCCTGTCCGTTTCTCTCTCTCATCTCTCTCTCTCTCTCTCTCTCTCTCTCTCTCTCTCTCTCTCTCTCTCTCCTCTCTCTGTCTCTGTCTCTTTCTCTCTCGCCCACTCTCTCTCACTCTCTTTTTCACCTCATTCTCTCACTCAGTCTCTATGTCTGTCTCCCCCCCCCCCTCTCTTTTTTTTTTTTTTTTTTTTACCTATCCCTCTCTCTGTCAATCTATCCCCCCCTCTCTCTCACCCCCTTTCTCCCTCACTGGCTCTTTCACTGTCGCTCTTACTCTCATTCTCTCTCTCTCTCTCTCTCTCTCCTCTCTCTCTCTCTCTCTCTCTCTCTCTTTTGACTCGGAACAGTTCAAGAGGACGGAAGCGAGTTTCACTGAAAAGCGTTATAAAGGAAAATTTGATCGTTGAAGGTACGCTTGAGAGAGAGAGAGAGAGAGAGAGAGAGAGAGAGAGAGATGTAGTTTGCGTGGTGTAATGTTTATAATGGGAGTTTTTTTTTTCAATTGGGAATATGCAAAAGATTTTTTTTTCCCCAGGAAGCGCTTGTCCTCGACTGCTCAATCCAGTCACTCCTTCAGATGAGTCTTGTCAATGAGTTTGCTGATGTTGGCCATCCATCCATCCATCCATCCATTCTGTCTCTGTCTGTCTGTCTGTCTGTCTGTCTGTCTGTCTGTCTGTCTGTCTCTCTCTCTCTCTCTCTCTCTCTCTCTCTCTGTATGTCGCCGCCTAGACACCTCTCCGTCGAGGGTTCTGCCAGATGAGTTCACAGCCAAAAGATGATGAGAAGTAAGACCAGATATCAGTGCGCCACAGTAAGAAAAGTGAAAAAAAAAACCAAACGAAACTGAACGTAAGGAAAAGAAATCCTGCCTGTTCTGTGTTCACCTGGCTACCCTGTGCTCACCTCCCTGTTCTGTGTTCACCTGGCTACCCTGTGCTCATCTCTCTGCTCTGCCCACGCCTGTCTACTGTGTGCTCACCAGCCTAGTTAGTGTTCCACCTGTCTGCTCTGAATTCTCCTGTCCCGTTCCGTGTTCACCTGTCCATCCTTTACTCACCTGCCTGTTCTATGTTTATGTGACTACTCTTTGTTTATCTGCCTGTTCTGTATTCACGTGACTACTCTGTGTTTATCTGCCTGTTCTGTATTCACGTGACTACTCTGCGTTTGTCTGCCTGTTCTGTATTCATGTGACTTATTGAGACTTAGATGCTCCCCAGCCAGTTTGCTAGTGTCACTCATCTTCAGTCAACGAGTCTGAGGTCTCTCTCCACCGTCTGTCGCCAGCTCATCCTGGGTCGTCCTCTTTTTCTCTCTGGCCTGCTGGGGTCCATTTAATGGCCTGGTTTGCAGGTCTTGAAAAGGGTAATCTCAAGACATGACCCAGCCAGTGGGGGCGCCGTCTGCAGACTATGGTTGAGACGGGGAGCTGTTTGGCCCTCTCCCTGACGTCTTCATTTGGTATAAAGTCTGACCATTTGATGCCCAAGGTCTTACGTAGGCACTTAGTATCGAAAGAGTTTCTTCTCTTGGGTGGTCTTCAGTTGCCAGATTTCACAGCCATAAAACAGCGTTGAAATCACACTGGAGTTATAAAATTTTAGTTTGATTTCAAGGGATAATTTCTTGCTGTTCCATATTTTTGTTCAGCTGATTGAATGTTGATGTAGCCTTCCCAATACGACACTTCAGTTCATGGTCGAGGTCATTGGCGTTGTTGATGGAGCTGCCTAGGTATGTAAAGTTCTCTACTTCTTCCACTTCTGTTGGCCCTTGGTGTTTACCAGAAAGCATGTTTTTAGTCTTTTTGGCACTGATAATGGGGCCAATGTTGCCTGCAAGCTTGCTGATATTGTCTACAAGTACCTGCAGATCTTGAGTGGTGTTTACAAGAGAGGCAATGTCATCAGCAAAATCCAAATCTGAGAGGCTATTTCCTTCTGTCCACTTGATTCACTTTTCTTGGATTGCATGTTTCAAAACCCCTTTAATTTAATGGCAAGTGCAAAGAGGAGAGGGGAGAGGATACAACCTTGCCTTACCCCGGTAACAACTTCAAACCAGTCATTGTAGCCATCTCCCGTCCTGACTCTGCACTTGGAGTTTATGTTAATCTGCTCTATGGCCGACACAACTTTCTCTGGGATGCCGTAGGTTTTATGATTTTCCACAATGATGGTCTGTGACTACTGTGACACCTTTAAACATTTCTGCTATTATTCCATCGAATCCAGGGGACTTGCTGTCCTTTTATGTGTCTTGATGGCTGTTCTGATCTCCTCTTCAGTGAAGTCATCAGTGTTGATTGGGAGCAGGAGGGATGGGTCTTCCGCCTCAGCTGGTATGGGTGGCTCGGGTCTGTTAAGAACTTCTTTGAAGTGCTCGGCCCGTCTTGCAAGCTTTCCCTCCTCTTGGCAGAAGTGTGCCATCTTGTTCCTTCACAGGTTTAGAGCCATTCCTCACAATCCTCTTTGCGATCTGGTAGACAGCTCTCATGTCGTTGCGCTTGGCAGCTTCTTCGGTATCTTCTGCTTGCTTGTCCAGCCAATCCCTTTTTATCTTTCTGGGCATTTCGCTTCACCTGCCTGTCCTTCTCGATGTATCCCTGGTGGTACCCTGCTTGGTCTGAGGAGCAGTTGTGTCTCTGCTGGTGGAGTTTCTTTCCTCTCTGCTATCAGTTCCCATCTGTCATCACTGATCCAGGATTCCCGTAATGACTTCTTAAACCCTAGGATTTCTTTTCCAGCTGTTGCCATGGCATCCTTCATCTCCTCCCACCATTCTGTCGATCCAGGCATTGCTTCAGTAAGGACTGAATAGCTGTTGCTCAAGAAAGCTTGGAGCTGGGCCTCTGTGGTGGGGTCCTTCAACTTGCTTATATTGTATCTCTTGGACGGAGTCTCTTCTTTCTTCTCTTCAGCTTGATCTTCAGCTTTGCTATCACCAAATGATGGTCACTGCACACGTCTGCTCCACGGTACACGCGTACATCTTGCAGACATGGGATTCTCCACCTTGGCCTAATCGCGATGTGATCGATTTGAGTCTGTGTCTGTGATCATTTGATATCCATGTGATCTTGTGAATATCATTATGCTGGAATAGCGACGACCCCTTTTTCAGGTTGTTCATTGCGCAGAACTGCAGGACCATCATGTGACTACTCTGTGTTTATCTGCGTATTGTGTATAAATTTTATGTGACTACTGTGTGTGTATCTGCCTGTATTTCTCTGTATGCCCAT
>JADBJO010001512.1:277500-290000 GCA_016801955.1 Conus betulinus
AACTGTTTTTCTCTTTCCCTCAGGAACACAACTGTTTTCCCTATAGATCACAACTGTTTTCCTTGTTTTCCCCAAAGAACACAACTGTTTTCCTGTTTTACCAAAGTTCACAACTAATTTCCCTAAGGATCACAACCGGTTTCTCTGTTTTCTTGAAGGATCACATCCGTTTTCCCCTGTTTTCCCTAAGGATCGCAACTGTTTCCCCTAAGAAACACAACTGTGTTCCCTAAAGATTACAACTGTTTCCCCTGCTTCCGTACAGATCACAAATGTTTTCCCTAACGAACACATCTGTTTTCCCCCTGTTTTTCCTAAGAATCGCAACTGCTTTCCTTAAGGATCACAACTGCTTTCCCTTAGGAACACAACTATTTTCCCTGAAGAACGCAACTGATTTTCCTAAGTTTTATCACTTTTTCCCTAAGGATCACAACTCTTTTCCCTGAGGAAAGCAACTGATTTTCCTAAGTTTTATAACCATTCTCCCTGAGGAACCCAACTGATTTCCCTAAGTTTTATAACATTTTCCCTAAGGATCACAACTCTTTTCCCTAAGGATCACAACTCTTTCCCCAAAGTTTTACAACCATTTTCCCTAAGGATCACAACTGATTTCCGTAAGTTTCACGACTCTTTTCTCTAAGGATCGCAACTGATTTCCCTAAGAATCACACCTCTTTTCCCTAAGGATCACAAGGAGCACATTGAAGCATGGTGGTTCTCTCCCAGGCAATTGGAGCAAATGATGTTTTTTTAGAGCCAACTTTTGTTCCTTGATGTGTTTTAGCCCAGAACAGACTTACTTTCAGGAACTTTTCCAGAGGCACATCAGGGACGGTGATGAAAACGAACCCCCGCCCCGTCAAAAACGGGTAAGTTTTTCGTCTGTATCCCTCGCTCTCTCTGTTTTGATTGAGGAACGCAACTCACACCATACCTTTGCCAGAGAATGTTCGATATCTGAGTCGGCCACTGATAATTATGGGTATGTTGTTGACCCACACACTTTGGTTGCTGGCTTATCCTCCCCAGAGTCACTTTTCGGAATAAAAGGGTTACTATTTGCAAGTTCTAAATGGTCCCTTTTACCCTCATACCGTAGGTCAGGAGCTGATTTCTCGCCTCTGTTGCTGCAGGATAAATCCTCCAGAGGCCATTGATCTGTTGCGCCCCGACTATCGACCCCCGTCCGGCTGACCTCTCACCTGCCAGGCAAATTTCTGTGATGGTTGGTCGGTTGTTGCTTGAGTCGGGGATGTCTTTGACTTAAAGTGATTTCCTACACTTTGGAGAAGTTCGTTTATACACTTAAGCACTTGCACATTCACTCACACGCACTCTAGCTAACCTGGTCAGTCCAGACACTGGCTTGGGGGTTTTGTCAGGATTCTTTCCCAAGCCCTTCAATGTCACCAACTACTAAGTCGAGTCTGTCACAGTCACTGTCAGTGTCAATCTCCGGGCCCAGTAGTGGTACTATCAAAGCCATCCTTGCCATTGTTACATCTACGGCTGTTCTGTCGCAGTGCTAGGGCTAAACTATCTCCTATTAACTAGAGGCCCTCGCACTGGTCTGTCACTAGTGTTCCTGTCAGCACGACGAAGCTCCTTAACTAACTAAAAGTGAGCCGGTCCGCTCTTTTCAAGCCAAAGTGTCGTTCTACAGGGAGTTCGTCTGCATGTTTACCTGACTGGCAGTGAACACTTCTTGCGCAAGGTGCACTTCCAGTCAGCTCGCCTATGTGCACAGAAACCGTGCGTCACTACACTCCCCCCGACTTTATGATGAAAGTGTTTCATCCAGGGGTTGCAGTGAGAAGAGAGAGCTCTCCACCTCGCTTGAGAGTTTCAGGTCTGTCAATAATAAATGCAGACACCGATGCTTCGACTGACCTCCAGGTCACTTGTCTTGGATATCTTTCTACCAACTAAAAGTCGGACCCATCTCCTCACATCAAAAATGCTCAAATGCCTTGTGCTTAACCCTTGAGGCACAGCCCTGGGAGGACACTTGACCTTTGGTGTAAACTCCCTAGGACATCTGTTAAATACCAAATGTCCCATAAACTGGGAAAGCCCTTTGTAGTGCACCAGCGACAAGCTCGACCACCCAGGGAAACCACTCAGATGATGGAAGAGGATGGAAGCTAGGGCTGATCCTGCTGACGACCTTAGGGAAATGTAGCTCCTATCCATCTCAAATTCCATAGTGCCAGGCGCCCTTTGGGGCAAGGGGCAAATGGACTTCCTATTCACCTCAGCCTCCATCACCCCTGCCATCCTTGGGAATGAGGAAACAAACTTCCAATCCTCAACCTGAGGTGTTTCACCATTATGGGAGCTGTGCTCAGAGTGACACTCCAAGTTTGGGTTTGTCAGCCAACAAATATCAAGGTGATCCACAGCAGCTGGTTTGGTCTTGCCCGAGTGGCCTTGGATGCAACACTCCAGCAACCGACTTCAGCCACATTCTTGCTTTGGAGTCTACTTGTTGCTTCGTGACAGCCACAGTACAGAAACACACTCTACTCCTGCACACTCTCTATGCAGCTGAAGAAGAGGAAAGCACTGGGAGTCAAAAGGCCCATAAAAACTGATTCATTGGGAGGCACTGTTTGCAGGCTCCAAGGCTTCTGGCGCTGGATAGTTTTCCTGCCAGTACTTCCGTTACTGCGGGTCCATCCGCGCCACCAGCAACAATACCAACTTCCAATGAACCAGGATGGCTGCCGTCTCAGCCTGGCACAACTGGAAGCTACCTGGAACCAGCTCCCTGATATACTGACAAAAAGTGGCCATCGCTTCCTTCTGCCCATCCTAGATGTGTGAGCCACTCAGGGAGGACAGAAGATGCTGCATTTGGCGGAACTGGACAATCACCTCCAGCCACCCGATAGCACAAACTTATCTATGGCCTGCCACAATGCTCTCTATGCCCCCTGCAGCACACTGTCACAGTGTCACTCTCAGGCACCCAGACGGCAAACAGAAGGCTCAGGGGATTCCATGTCCACTGGTGCTGGGTATTTCTTCTGCCAGCATTTCTACTTCTCTGGGCTCATACAGGCCATCAACACCAATAGTGCCTTCCAGTGAATGAGAGCCAGCACAGACTTCAGATGAAATGTTTCTGGAACTGGCCCTCCCACATGCTGGCTAAAAGCCTTCATGGCCTCCTTCTGGCAGTTGGCGAAGACTGTATTTGCCCAAGCTTTGCCCAGTCTGGTGCAGTGCTGCCTGTTGATGAAATCCACCAGCTTATCCCAGTTTCCACATGGTCCCAACAGCCATACCATTGCCTGTTTTAGTGCATGTGGTCGGCTCTGCAAAACAACCTCAGATGAAGGTGGCAGCTTTCATCAAATATTCCGGGCAGATGTGAACAAAGGCATGAACTTTTGGATACCTATTAGCCTCCCCACACCCAGGAATCAAACACTTCTTGCCCCTCTTTGGATTCCCTGGCATGTGGACCTGGCCTTTGCCATCCCAGATCTGTGGCAAGGTAGAGACATCTGCTTGGGAGAAGTTCTGGCATCATGGATCCCAGCAGTAGGGCTTGAGCCTGTATTCTTTATCCTTGTCGCTGGCCCTTTGTCAGAGGATTCCCTGCCCCTTTCACTAGATCCTATAAGGCCTGTCTTAGGACCCTCCTGATGCTGGCTAGACTGACCATATACTCCCACTGTTCTGAGTATCCCTGGCTGATACGTTTCCAGGTGGTCCTCCTGAGCAACTTGATTTGTTAGCTATATCAAAATCCTGACTCTGGCATCTTGACCTGTTCTCCCCTATGGTCTTGTTCACTTTGTCCTAGAACTGGCTCTGATTCTAGCGATGCGAACAATCTTAGACCCTGCTTGAGGTGATTCCTTGTAATCCTTGCATGGAGTGCTATCTGTCTGGGGCTGGTTGGGTACTTTCAGCAGTGAAGCACTAGGCACATGTGGTGGAGTATTGCCAGTAGCTCCCATTGCCTTAGACCGTAACGAGGGATGCACGTTGGAAATTCTGCCATGGGATAAGATCCTTACAGCATTACCAGAGTGCGAATGATCTGGAACCTTGACTGGAGAGCTGGGATCATTTTTCTTCCTTTCATCTCCTTTGCAAAGACTGTTCTGCAGGTACTTCTGGTATGGCCTGCAGTTTTTTTTCCTGTGCCCAACCTGCTTGCAGTAAAAGCACTTGATGTTGGAATCCGGGCTGTCAGGAGCTTGCTTTCCACTTTCTTTGGCTATAAGCTGCAGATGAGCAGTCAACTTTTCCACGGTCTGTTTGACATAGCTGTCCAGATCCTGCATGGAACAAGTTGTTCTGACTTGTTCCTGATTTTTCCTCTGCGCCTCATCCATGACCAGGGAGACGTGCTGGTACCACTTTACCTTATGGACGGCCTCTTCCATGGTTCTGGGTCTCTCCAGATAGACATATTTACCTGCCTCCTTGTCCAGACAACCAGTGCAAAATTTGCTGATCGCCTCGCCCTGTACGTATCTTTCAGGCAGGTCTCTGAAAGCTGAATCGGCAAGCACTGTGAACCTGTCTGCCCAGTCTTCATAGGACTCACCTGGGTTTTGGCTGGCTTACTGGAACTTTAGTTTTGCTGTTTCAATCAGCTGTCTGGCCCCGAAGCGTGCTTCCAACTTCTTCATCATCTGGCAATATGAGCACTGACTGCCCATCTTGGTGGCAATAATGAATAAGTCTTGGGCTTTTCCTTCCAAACACCATCCAAGGTAATCCCGACTCTCATTTTCAGACCAGTTGCGGGCTTTTCTATAGCTGTCGAATCTGTACTTATATGACAGCCATCATACCGTAGATTTTTTTTTTTTTAGGAATTTCCGGGGGTCCCCTCTCGGTCCAGAATGGGAATGCCTAACAGGACTGATTTCCCTGCTGCCGTCTGAGGGGTTCAGATACAATTTCGACTCACTCTCAGCGCAGTCATGCTGGTCATGGCAGTAGTATCTGTTTCTGTGTGACTAGATCTTTGGTGCCTGCTCCAAATTACTCTCGAGGGGGAGGGAGAGCCTGACGGGATCTGTCGTCATCTGTCTTGCCTCCTGCCACAATACAGGCGCCTCTCTTCATCTCTATGATCTTGGTCATGATCTCCAGCAAAATTTTGACGCCTTTAGTCAGTCAGTGCTGGCAACCTGGATCTACGTGAGTATGGAGAGAAAAGTGCCTGTAATCTTTAGGTCTAAAGTCCCCATCATGGTGTCTGTGCTGTCGTCCCTGTGACCTAAAAGGTCACACTGCTTTCAGATCGACTGCTTCAGGCTTTCCTGCTTGTGTTCCCATGACAGAGACTCTGACCCAAGTCTGTGGCAATGCTGTCTGCTAGAGGCCAATTTTGATAACAATGTAGACCTCTGTGACCGTCTGCTTGCTCGTTCTGAGTAATCAAATCTAAAAGACTTACCCCTTCCTGGTGATTGCTTTCTCACCGTTTTCGAGGGATGGGGTTCCAATTTTTCAGCAGACTCAGGAGAGCCCACCTCCAACTCAAAACCAGGCTGTCCACAAAATTTGGTGGATGAGTCGGAACTGGTGGCAGCTCGGCGAGCAATGACTGCTGCTCACTCCATGTGGGTAAGGGAGTACTCTTCTTTTTTCTTCCTTCTCATGCGCTGGCCATTTTGGGCCTCTACAAAGTCTCCCATGCCCCCTGCTGCGTTCCAGAATCAATCAATGCAAGCTGGTCGTCACTGGGTTTGCCACAAGAAACAGACATCATCATAGATAATGTAAATTCCCCCTTCCTTTTCCTTGAACACACAAGCTGCACTGCTCAATCAAGAGGCTGCGTTTATATTCAGCCCTATGGTTTACTGAATAAATCTGTCCCCTTTTATTAATGGAACGCCTTGTAAGAGCTAGTGTTGAGTGCAATTAGTACCTGCTCTGTGCAAAACACACCAACACCCGAACACAACCAACCCCCAACACTATTAACAACACTGTTTCCTCTCGTTGTTAGATTACAGCTAGGGTTGTACTAATTAAAAGTGCTAAGCATATCCCACTTCTGACACCAATAAAGTGTATTCCTACACTTTGGAGAAGGTCTTTATATACTTAAGCACTTGCACATTCACTCACATGCACTCTACCTTACCTGGTCAGTCCAGACACTGGCTTGGGGGTTTCGTCAGGATTCTTTCTCAAGCCCTTCAATGTCACCAACTACACAGTCTGTTACAGTCACTGTCAGTGTCAATCTCCGGGCCTAGTAGTGGTACTGTCAAAGCCGTCCTTGCTATTGTTACATCCATGGCTGTTCTGTCGCAGTGCCAGGGCCTAGCAGTGGTACTGTCAAAACCGTCCTTGTCGTTGTTACCGTATACGGCTGTTCTGTCGCAATGCTAGGGCTAAACTGTCTCCTATTAACTGGAAGCCCTAGCACTGGTCTGTCACTAGTGTTACTCTCAGCACAACGAAGTTCCACAGTGAAGCCTATGTAAAGTGGATTGGTCGTGGGCGACCTGCACCATGTGAAGAGGGATGAACACAGTGTAAACACACAGTGAAGCCTGTGTAAAGTGGTTGGGTCGTGGGCGACCTGCACCATGTGAAGAGGAATAAACATAGTGTAAACACACAGTGAAGCCTGTGTAAAGTGGATGGGTCGCGGGCGACCTGCACCATGCGAGTAGGGATAAACACAGTGTAAACACAGTTAAGCCTGTGTAAAGTGGATGGGTCGTGGACGACCTACACCATGTGAAGAGGGATAAACACAGTGTAAACACACAGTGAAGCCTGTGTAAAGTGGTTGGGTCGTGGACGACCTACACCATGTGAAGAGGGATAAACACAGTGTAAACACACAGTGAAGCCAGTGTAAGCTGTATGGGTCGTGGACGACCTGCACTATGTGAAGAGGGATAAACACAGTGTAAACACAGTGAAGCCTGTGTAAAGTGGATGGGTCATGGGCAACCTGCATTATGTCAAGAGGGATAAACACAGTGTAAACACAGTGAAGCCTATGTAAAGTGGATGGGTCATGGGCGACATGCACTATGTGAAGAGGGATAAACACAGTGTAAACACAGTGAAGCCTATGTAAAGTGGATGGGTCGTGGGCGACATGCACTATGTGAAGAGGGTTAAACACAGTGTAAACACAGTGAAGCCTATGTAAAGTGGATGGGTCCTGAGCGACCTGCACTATGTGAAGAGGGGTTAAACACAGTGTAAACACAGTGAAGCCTATGTAAAATGCATGGGTCGTGGGCGACCTGCACTATGTTAAGAGGGATAAACACAGTGTAAACACAGTGAAGCCTGTTTTAAGTGGATGGGTCGTGGGCGACCTGCACCATGTCAAGAGGGATAAACACAGTGTAAACACAGTGAAACCTGTGTAAAGTGATGGGTCGTGGGCGATCTGCACTATGTGAGAGAGATATAAACACATGTAAACACAGTGAAACCTGTGTAAAGTGGATGGGGTCGTGGGCGACCTGCACTATGTCAAGAGGGATAAACACAGTTTAACTAAAGAATAGTGAGTCGGTCCGCTCTCTTCAAGCCCAAGTGTCGTACAACCGGAGTTCGTCTGCACGTTTACCTGACTGTCAGTGAACACTTCTCACGCAAGGTGCACTTCCGCTGAGGTCTCTTATGCGCACAGAAACCGTGCGTCACTACAGACTTTGATGAAGACGCGGTAGTCATTGTTGCAAATATGACAACGAAACAGTGAAGAAACAATACCCTAAGTGTCACATTGGTAAACCATTATGTCGATTCGGGTGGCGGAAAAACGGCAAAGTCGAAAAAAAAAGACTCAGCTCACGAACTCATCAAAACCGTGACCGCTCGACAGGCTGCTACTCACCGAATCCCTTACAACATGCTATATAACCTAGATGCCCGGGGGAAAAAAAATAAACTGGGCCTCAAGATTGAGAATTAGAATACATGAACTGGGTTTCGGATATGCCTGGTTAAATCAGGGAGTAAGAGATGAACCGACCTTTATTTGAACGCTCAGTACCAGACTGGTTGATAGCAGATGGCAAGAATGGAATTCTCACATGAATGATAGTACTCGATTGGATCTGTATACACGATATAACTCTTTGCAATGTCACTGAATTGGACAGACAACTGAAATTTATAGCGACACGATTTAGATTTGGAATATCGGATATCTTAGTTCACCATTTTCGTTACAGCAACATTGTAATTCTGATCTTACTTGTCCATTAAGTAAAAACGCGTGTGTGAAAATGAAGTTTATTTTGTACTGCAGTGTACTGCCTTGAGTGATCTTAGAGAGATGAATTCATTCCGCCTAATTATCATCGACAACCATCCTTGTTTAGACTCATCTTACTCATGTCTTGAAGGAAAGAAAATGTAGTAAAAAAAAAAAAGCTTGTATTGTACTCGTATAAATCTTTTAAATGCTGGACCTTACCATGTTGTTGACTAAGTGTTGTTTTTCATTCCTTTTATTTCACAAATATGTTTATTTTATCACTTTTTTTCCCACATGTTAATCTACCCCCTTCATAAGGGGTCGTGGCCTATTGAATAAATTATCCCTCTCTCTCTCTCTGGTTTTCGCCCTATCACCCAATGTTAAACTATTTTCCTGCAGTTTCAAAATGATTTAAAATGGGATTGGCTCATGCTCTTTGATGCATTGACATTTTTTTTTCGCTGCAGTCTTTCGTTTTCATAAAAAATGCACAGCCGAGCCATGAAGTTCCTCTTCTCTCCTGCCTTCGCTCAACAAGAGAGAGAGAGAGAGAGAGAGAGAGAGAGAGAGAGAGAGAGAGAGGTGGTTGGGCGAGGGAGACAGGATGGAGGGAGTGAAATAGAGACAGCACGCTCGGCCTCTGATCTCAGCCTCGTGTGTTCATCCTCACCCCTGGTGTTTAGTGAGAACGACCCTAATCCATTCCACCACAGAGAATCATCAAAGGGCAGCGGGTAAACCAAGTGAACGAATGCCACGCCAATGAGGTGAGAAAAAGAAAATACAGTGTGGCCAGTGATGAGCTTAGTAGCGGCCTTCACCCTGCACTTCATCATCTGGCAACTTTCCGTTGCATGCACTACCTTTTTTTCCTATTTACGGTGGCCACACGCCACAGTGAGGATGTTGCACTCAAACACTATAGAATTCATTGACGCCTGCCGTAAGTCTGTCAGCATTCAATGTTAAATGATAATTAATAAAAAGATCAACTCCCCACCAATTATTTCCTCTGTATGGTGAAATTTACACCGATGAAACACAATCTTCAAATACATAAACATCCCCCTTGATGACGTCACATTTCAGGCCTTTGCATTCACCCTGACGTTATCTTTGCACCAGCAGTAAACCCCCAAATAGTTCCATTCCTTTGATTTTAATCTGTCTGCTGGAACTACCTGGTTTGTACCTTGATGGTCATGTGAAAGAAAATAAAGAGAATCAACTTTCAGGCACGATGAAAGTTATCAAAACAATCTAATTGCGCCAGTCTATAAATACTCGACTCCTTAAGCAAGGCCTTGGCGCATTAACTTTTGGTGTGCAGCCCTTCCACTGCGCGTACCACTTTTCACCACATTTTGTGTCCATGCACTACGTTTCATGACTGCTGTCTACTGCGTTTTTACACTGTGTTGACTTCTCGTAAGCTATATGCTTACTTACTCATTACTTTGGGCTACATGTTTAACTGTTGTACAGCATTTTTCACTACGTTTGACAGCATGCACTGCTTTTCACAAATGTGGACCAGATGCTCTACTTCTTACACTTTTTATTCACTGCATACATTACTGTTCATGGTTTTGACTGTGTGCACTGCTTTCCACTACTTTGGACAACATTAACGAGCTTTGACAATTTTGCATCATGTGCACTTCTTTTCACTACCTTGGACTAAATGGCCAGTTGGAGCACTTAGATCTGGATATAAAATGTCGTTGATCCCTTTACATTATAGCAGCGTAGCATACTGTATATATTTCCATTTCAATATAAAAAAACACAGTGAAATACACATATGCAATCCGTGCAGCACGTGACAACTGTGAGGAGATTTCCTGTCTTTTCAGTTGGTGTCTTGGCGTGCGGCCTAATATCGTCATTTGTCTTCTTTTACTTGTTATGAGAAGCCAGCGGAATCCTCTTGAAGTATTTATCCTCGAACACGTTGAGGTTTTTTTCTCCTGATTTGCTGTCAACTGTCCAACCTCCCATCCAGGGAGGAAGATGGATATCTCCAGTGACTTGTACAAATAACTCAGGGGAATAAAAGGAAGGAAAGGGTAGGTAGGATAACGTTTCACTGGCTGAACACACCAAGAGCTATAAAAAACACACACCCAAAACGCTAGAGTTTGGTAGAATGGGATAAGGACGGCCAGAGGCATAGGAGTTGAAGTGGAGGGGACCATGATTAAGAGAGAGAGAGAGAGAGAGAGAGAGAGAGACAGAGAGAGAAATACGTCCCTGCTTACTTCCTAGCTTCCCACTGCAATACACGCAGCAGCCCAGAGAATGGCGGGAATGGACTCGTCAGGCTCCCAAACGAGCGCAGGGGTGCGAAAATGACAGGGAGAACAAAATAGCGCTTGTCACTTTCTGTTAGGCTGGAGCAGTCAGATGGAAAGAGACAGGTAGAGGAGGTGGGATGGTACTGAGTAGGAGCGAAGTGAAAATGTCAGAGTGCGCCAGTCCGAAGACCTTGCCGGTTGGAGCCTGTTTCCTCTCACGTGCAGTCACTTAGGCTGTGCTGATCAAAAGAGCAGGACTAAACACCACAGAAATGACTGTAGCAATGGTGCAGCAGTCTCCTCAGAAAGGTTGTCCTGTATCAACTGACACTGCTCCATGTAGACAGTTGCAGTGCTGCAGCTGCTATCACAGGACTATCTGGATGTAGCTGTGCCTGGGAGGCCAAAATAAGTGGCATGGGTATGACTGTATGGTCATGGATAATAAGATAAAACGAAATCAAGAATCCACTGGCAAGAAATTCTTTGTTGTATTTCAAACCTGTAAAAGGCAGAAATTCTGATCTTGATTGTATCAGAGATTAAAGTGATTCGTGAGTGGAAAACAGTTGAAACAGAGCCTGGACTCCCCCCCCCCCCCCCCCTTCCCCTTCCCCTCTGCTGCCTTTCATTAAATGCCCTGGGAGAGGGAGAGTGGGGAGGGGGACTAACGTTACTCAGCCAAACTGCACCATTTTTTTGGCGTGAAAGTAAACAAACCCGATATATTTCAGTGGACAGTAAATTGCAGTCATATGAAAAGGTAAATTCAGAGTGGTTAGACGCCCCCTAGTCTTCAACATCGAATCAGAGTTGGGAGTATTCTGAATTATGTTGAACACAGGTATTGGCAGTTTAAATGCAAAAAAAAGAAAGAAAAAAAAAGAAAAAAGAAATTGACGTTTTACTGGCTGTATCATGTGTATTAACAGCTTCACCAGCTTGTCTCTTGACAGATATAACGTAAAAGGCAGAATTACTGACTTTTTGATTCTGGATATGCGTTGAATCTGGTTCCCTGGATACATATGCTTCTTTCCTTATCAATCTGTTTGAATATCTATATTTTTTGAAAATTCACTGAAAGGTAACAACTTTCATTACTTCTACATCGTCGTCCAAGAACAAGTGCGCAAGTCTCTGTGACATCTTTGAAAAAACAAACAAACAAACAAAAAAACAGATCATTTTGTTTTAGTAAAGCAAATCGTAATTATGATTTGCTAAAGGGGGGAGAAACGTTAAACGCAACAATACGTCGCAACGTAGTATACGTCAAAAGGTATCCGTTCTCATGTTCATTTATCATAGTATTCAATGTCTGAATATTTTTCTCATTTTGATGGCGAGTTGGAACGCTATTGATTATGTACTTCCACAAACGCAATGAAATACACACATGCAAGCCGTGCTGCACGTGACAACTGTGAGGAGAGATTTCCTGGTTTTTCAGCCGATGTGTTGGCGTGCTGCCTAATGTCGTCATTTGTCTTCCGTTCCTTGCTATGAGAAGCCAGCAGAATTGTCTTGAAGTATTTACTCTCGAACACGTTGAGGTTTTTCTCTCCTGGTTTGCTGTCAACTGTCCAACTCTCCCATCCAGGGAGGAAGACGGATATCTCCCGTGACTTGTACAAATAACTCAGGGGGGAAAAGGAAGGAAGGATAGAATAACGTATTACTGGATGACCTCACCTATAGTTTTAAAAAAAAAACCCACTTAGTTTGGATTGGAAGGGATGGGGATGGAGAGAGGCATAGGAGGTGAGGTGGAGGGGAACTGAGAGAGCATACGTCCTTACTTCCTAGCTTCCCACTGCAATACACGCAGCAGCCCAGAGAATGACGGGAATGGACTCGTCAGGCTCCCAAACGAGCGCAGGGGTGCGAAAATGACTGAAAATGACAGGGAGAACAAAATAGCGCTTGTCACTTTCTGTTAGGCTGGAGCAGTCAGATGGAAAGAGACAGGTAGA
>JADBJO010001512.1:295000-307500 GCA_016801955.1 Conus betulinus
GCCTATAATGTAGACTGACGATATCCCAATTGTTATCCTGGTTTCCGTTTTAAATCAAGGATTTGACTCTCTAAAATCTATTTGCCTGACCCCTAAATTGAGAAAAAGTAAATCTATTTGCACAACAAAAACAGGCTTTATGTTTCACTAATATTTTCCTGGAACAAGTCTTTTGCAAGTATCTCACCCGGAGAAAACATTTGTTCACATGCATCAGAAGGTTGGTTTGTTTGCAGGGTCACGCAAACAAGCATACAAAACAACCATCTAAGCCTATTTTAAACCCGAAAATGGAATTATTGATTCGCCAAACGAAGGAACAAACAAACTAAGAAGGAAAAAAAAAACATACTGCTGGGAGTGACGTGTGGGTGATATGGGTGGGGTTTGAGGGTGGGTGGGAGGATGGGTGTCATTTTCCGTGACCTATCAATGACACTGACTCACACGCAAGCCGCTCACTTCCACCCGCGCCTGCCATACACATCCGCTCACAATATCATTATTGTCATGAAGTAACCACGCCAGAGAGGACCCTCCGTTACCGCTGATACCTAAAGGTTCTAAATCGAGGCGTGTGACCAGCCCGGAGCGGCGATGGAGGTAAACACACAGGTTTCTGCTTTTACCTGTTCTGTCGCTTAATGATGGCTGGCAGCCATGATAAATGGCTTCCCCTCGTGTGCGTCTTTTTTCTTTTTCTTTCTTCCCTTTTTTTCTCTTTCTCTCTCTTTTTTTTGTTGGTTGATATATAAACCTGCTTATTGCTGCCAGCATGCTGTTGGTAACCAGCCACCACAGAAGTGTACAACACACGGTGAAAGTACAGTCCAACAAGGTCAGCAGAGGATAGGACGGTGATATCAACGTATGGTCGCCATCCGAGTAAGGAGAGATTGAGGTCGAAGTTCTCGTAAGACCTCAATTGTTAGTCAAAAGAACGTTGGCCTAGCGTAGGTACAAAAGCGCTGCCTAGACAATTACTGATACACACCGACACACACACACACACATACGCACACACACACACACACACACACACACACACACACACACACACACTGATTAACCCCTCTTCCGCACACAGCGCACGCGCGCGCATGCTCATACATAGAGTAATACACATACACACCACATGCATATACGCGCGCTCGCACGTGCGCGCACATCCACTCACTCACCGATCACCCAGTTTCCACTACATACTCATACGTAGTATATATTTCTCGTTATTTTGGTTATGAGAGAGAGAGAGAGAGAGAGAGAGAGAGAGAGAGAGAGAGAGAGAGAGCGCAGGATGGGATGGGTGGGTATGGGGAGCAAGGCTGGTGTGAGGTGAGTGGTGTGAGTTGAGGGGGATTCAAGCACAGAAAGTTTCCAGCTAGATCTCTGTATATATACATATGTACATATATATATATATATATATATATATATAAGTACAAATAGCCGCGATTACAACTTTGAGAGAGAGAGAGAGAGAGAGAGAGAGAGAGAGAGAGAGAGAGAGAGAGAGAGGAGAGAGAGAGCATTCCATTCAACAGAGATGGGACGTGGCTGTTGAGGAAAAGGGGAGGGGTTGTGAGGCAGAGAGGGCAGGAGGAGGAGGGAAGAGGGAAGGGAAGGGGTCGAGGAGATGTAATGGGGTAGTCTTGACTTAGCCGACATCAAAGGGCGGGAAACACCGTGTACATATGCATACATCTCAGTGGGAGGAAAGCCCAGGAAGTGTGGACTAGGGGAAAACCCAGGAAGTATTGGATGCTGACACCAGCACAGTTTTAGCAGCAGCCGCTGCCAGTTAACACTAACCGTGTCCGACAAAGTTTCTTCTTTCTTTTTTTTCTGTCTCTTCCCATTGCTCTCTTTCTGGAGGTATACTATTTCAGTCTGCTTGTCTCTTTCTCTCTGCTTGTCCATCTGTTTCGTCCCTGTCTCTTCCTGTCTGTCTGTCTGTCTGTCTGTGTGCGTCTCTATGTGTGTGTCGGTCTGCCTGTCTGTCTCTGTCTCTGTCTGTGTGTCTGTGTGTCTAACTCTCTCTCTCTCTCTCTCTCTTCTCTCTCTCTCTCTCTCTCTCTCTCTCTCTCTCTGCGCTAGTCAACAGATATGGCTCTTCAAATTTTAGAGACCTATTTAGTAATAACGGCTCAAGAATGTCGGCGTCTGTCTGTCTGTCTGTCTGTCTCTGTCTCTGTCTCTCTCTCTCTCTCTCTCTCTCTCTCTCTCTCTCTCTCTCTCTCTCTCTCTCCCGCCCCCCCCCCCCTCCCCCCCCCCTCTCTCTCTCTCCGCGCTGGTCAACAGATCTGGCTCTTCAAATTTTAGAGACCTATTTTGTAATAACGGCTCGAGAATGTCGGCCTTTAAAAAAAAAAAAAAGAAATACGCAGAGAGGGTTTAATAAACAAATAGACAGATAGACAGACAAACAGACAGACAGACAGATAGATAGATAGATAGACAGACAGACAGACAGACAGACAGAGAGAGAGAGAGAGAGAGAGAGAGAGAGAGAGAGAGAGAGAGAGAGAGAGAGAGAGAGAGAGAGAGAGAGAGAGAGAGAGAGAGAGAGAGAGAGGTCAGTCTCCAGGAGGGACAATATCAGAACAGACTGATATGAGGTCGCTGATACTCCGTCTGGGATAGAACGAAACGGAACGTCAGAAAGCTTCTGATAACGTGAGGGAAGAAGCATAGAAAGAAAGCTCAGAGAAAGAAGAAAGACAACACGAAAACGAGGTGGGTGAGTAGGGGGGGGGGGGGGGGGGGGGGAGGCAGGGGGAAAGAAGAGGCGGGGCCAAACAGAGAAAAAGGATGAGAAGAAAGCACGAAAGAGGCAGAAGAGAAGAGCAGCAGAGAAAGAAGGGTCGGGAAACAGAAGGAAAGATAAGAAAAGAGAAGGAAGAGGAGGACACGGAAATGAAAAATTAGGAAAAAGGAATGAAGAAGAAAATGATGAAAAAAGGAGGAGAAGTGGGACGAAAAAAAAAAAACAGCGAAGTGGCTAAAGAAGAAGAAGAAGAAGAAGAAGAAGAAAGAAGAAGAAGAAGACGGAAGTCAACAACGACATACTGACAATGGCAACAGCTACAATATCAAACAGAGAAAGATGAGAAGATAATGGGAAGACATACATCAGAGAGAGAGAGAGAGAGAGAGAGAGAGAGGGAGAGAGAGAGAGAGAGAGAGAGAGAGAGAGAGAGAGAGGGAGAGAGAGAGAGAGACAGACAGACAGAAAGACAGACAGACAGAAACAGAAACAGTAACAGAAACAGGAACATAAACAGTAACAGTAACAGACCCAGACCCAGAAGTACAGAAACAGAAGTACAGTAGAGGGGGACGAGAATTGTGGCAGAGGGGCTGAAGGTTGGGTAGGGCGGGTACGGCTGCGAGTGAAACAGAACAAGAGGAAGAATAACAAGAGACTTCAGACATCAAACTTTTATTCAGTACGACCATTGGCCCATTTGAAGGGGAATGAGCACAATCGTTCAGAGGAAAGAAAAGATCATTTATCAGGAAACACAAACAGCAACAAGAACAGTAACAAGAAAACAATAACAGCATCTAAGACGTCACCATTTTTCTGATCTTAGCTGCTTTAAACAAAAAGCTGCCTAAATTCTAAATAAACTTGTAACTGTTGGAGCTAAGTAGTAACTGTGAACGAAACAAACATCGGCGCCTATGATATTTCTGTGGGATAATTTTCGGCGAATATCTTCTAAAGCTGGACAAAGACACATAAAATGTATCCATTTTCCTAACCTTGCATACACAGACATACTAAATCATGTTGTCTATTGTAACGAACTTGCCACCACCACTCATCCATTACTACACCCACCCTCTTGTACAAATGTGTACAAACACACACGCCCTGGTTTACTCCCACCTTCTTCCCCCCATCTTTCTTTCTCTCTCCCTTTGTCTCACAAGTGGCAATAACTTTTACACACTTCCCTTCCAAAGGAAAAGCCAAAAGAGACATGATGATTCAGGAGATGAGAAAAGAAGAAGAAGACCAAAAAAGACTCCAGAAAGCAGTCCAGCAGAGCCAGCAAGGGCAATGGACAACGTGGGAGAATGCACTCCAAAGAAGTCTCACTTGGAATGACATTTGGCACATGGCCCCTCTCAGGATCAGCTTCATTCTCAGATCTGCATATGACCTTCTGCCCTCAAATGCAAACCTGGTGAAGTGTGGGGAAAAACAGACGATCCTTCATGCCCCCTCTGCCATGGAAAACAAACAGTGGAGCATGTCCCTAGCCCATGTAAAGTAGCCCTGGCTCAAGGAAGGTACACATGGAGGCACAACAAGTGCTCAAAGAGATTGTACAAGTAGTCTGGGCTAGTACCAACACCACAAAAGGGAAAATCAGGACTCCAAAAGCACCGGCAACATTCTTCACTGCAGGAGGCAGCGAATCATGGCCAAGAACAACAGTGCCACTCGGAACATGCAGGCAGAGTCTGCTGGACGGGGCAGATGACTGGGAGTGCACTACAGACCTCCCAGAATGGAAGAGTCACCCAGAGATCATCAGCAAGAGTGGCATGAGACCAGACATAGTAGTCCACTCTCAGTCAACCAAGCAGCTGATCATGATCGAGCTCACGGTGCCATATGAGAACAGAATGGAGGCAGCTCAAATCTACAAGAATGAGAAAGTATGCTGATCTGGCAAACAGCCTGAGGAGAGAAGGCTATCAGGTCAAAGTCCTCACAGCAGAAATTGGAGCTAAGGGGTTTGTAGGCACGTCTGCATACAGCCTCATGAAACAGCTCTCAGTTGCAGGGAGGGAAAAAACCAGGGCCCTGAAAGCAATGGCAGAAGCGGCAGAGAGGTGTTCAAGCTGGATCTGGTCAAGGAGGACAAAAACTGAACTTCATAAGGCTTAAATTTCCTATAAATATCAGGTGTCCCAGTGGCTCAGTGGTTAGTGCGCGAGTCATTAAAATTAAGTGGAAAATGAGCATGTCCAGAAGGACATGGGTTCGAATCCCAGCCATGGCTCGTCCCGAGATGGGAAAAAAAGGGCCAGCAGAGGGACATCCGGAGTCATGAACGGGTGTGGCCCCACCCCCCTAGAGTGTCAGGAGTTAAGGGCCGAAACACTTGCTTGAAGGGGGCTTCTCTTCTGAGGACTCTCTCTGCTGCCACGCTCTCCACGAGTTTCTTTCTACTACACTGCCCCCTTCCCTCCCCCTCCCTCTTTTCCATCCTCTCTCAGACCCTCACCCCACTCAGTCTTCTGCAGTCTGGTTCAAGTCGCGACAAGTTTACAGACAAGGATTATGTCACTTTCGAAGCGTGTCGCTTGGCCCACTCCCTCACCCTCTCTCCCTTCCCCTTTCCTATCCTCTCAACTGTCTCGTGCACAGAGATCGTGTCGGGTCGACACAAAGACAGCGGACCCGCTCCTTGCCCCCGTCCTTCCGACTCCCCACTTCCCTTCCTTTATTGCATATCTACTCACTCAGCGATAGGCAAGGAATCCGCGTACTACTGAGAAACTGTCAGCCCCCCTACTCCTCCTCTGCCACTCCCACATATTAACCACCCGCACGCTGACAGTCGTACGTACGACTCGCAAATGACGCAATTATGTTAAACAATGCTATGTCAATCAGCGTGTAGGCACACATGCAACAACCCCAATGGCTAAGGAAGCGCATTTTCGAATGTTCGATACTGTTCTTCCGCTGTAGGGGGTGGGGGTATAGATAGTTTAGCCTATGAAAAAGGGAAACTCAGTTCTTCCATTCACTGTTCCTCCAGTGGCCATCAAACTGATCAGCTGTATGTGAATCAAGTAAGACAACAGAGGTAAACCAGAGAGAATGAATCTCACCTGTTCTAGTCCTGGTCTAAGGTTCACTGATCTCCCAGAACTGAAAGTTGAAACTATGTTTCTAAATTTTGAGACGATGTATTGATTGTATACATGCCTTGTGGTTTAACAGTATAGCTTCATGCTATCAAGATGATGAACGAGTATTCTGTTGAAATAGTTTGTTTGCCACAACTTGGTACAAGCTGTTACCATGCTTGGTTAAGATTCTTTGTTAACAATCTGACTACCAGTCTTTGTGCATGATCTGACTTTTGCCAGTATGGAATTCTATCTGTTAAGATGATAACTGAATAATGAATTTTGATAGGAAAAAAGCAGTATGCCTGTATTAGGTGAAAACTGTTAAGTTGATTTATGAATACTGGGTGATTGTTGGAATACTTTGTAGTGTGTGATTCTAAGTCTACACCACATGTGTACTAGGGCCAAATGTATTCCAAGTTTCTGTGATTTAATTCATGAGAAACATTGAAGAGTTATTTGACTAAAATTGTTTAGAATTGTATTGCTGTATCCTACCCTTTGTTACACTCCACTCAAAATCTGAACAACCATGGAGATTGATAATGATGGCAGATATATGTATGCTAGACTAATCTTTTGTTGGCTGAGATCTCACACATTTACTGAAGGAAGGCAAGTGTGAACTCGACAAGCTAGACTCTCAACTATTTAACGACACACCAGTTTTTTTTGTTTTTAGAAACCTATGTTCCTATCTAAACTGGGCAGCCCAGCACATGAGCAGCAGGCCTACATAGAAGTGGATCACTCATCAGCAACAAGAGAGAGATCAGCTATCCTCTCCAACATCAGATAAGTTCTGGTATTCCAGGTGGACTCCAACTCAACTCATCTTGAAGTTTCCCTCTCTTAACAATGAAACAGTGGGAAACCAAAACTCAGCCTGTACTGACCATGTGAAATTGATGTGAAATATTTCACTTTTTTATAAACAAGTAAAGTTGATGTTTGAAAGTGCACATAACTTGTGCCAGCAATTTGTTGTTCCATCAGTATTGAATGCTTGAACTTCTCTGTAATTCTGTCTCTCAGAGCTACAAGTTCTTTTAAGAGTAGAAGCCTAAGGAAAATGATTCCTGAGCTACTATTGAGTAGTTTTAACAGTCCCGAGAACAATAAAATAATTCTTTCAATGACTAGTACCGGAAAGTTTTTCCTTCCATAACTCAGAGAAGAGAGGGTGGAGGTGAAATTTTACCATAACTCTAATAGAGAAAATATTCCAAATTCCTGCCCTAGAGGACACACCGACCACTCCCAACTCACATCGCATCTATGTGTCTGTTTCTTAAGGAATGAGTCATTATATCGGAAACAACATCTCTAACTCTAGCAATGGATCTTTTCTAATGTAAATCAAAATCGAATTTCAAATAAGGCTGAACACAACGAAATCTTGAACAATTGCTGTACAAATCATACCATTGACTAGTTTAGATACGATGGTCCCACATTTACCATCTACGGTCAATTAGCTTTGTCAAAAACAAACAACAAAAAAAAAAACAAAACAAAACACTACTAAAAAGAAAAGAAAAGAAAAGAAAAGAAAGAAAACAAAAACAAAACAAAAAAACAAAAACATAAAAAAAAAAAAGTGGACAAACTGACTTTGATCTCTACCACCCTGAGTCAGTGAATTATTCCCAGATCCGTACTTACAAAGAAACAGACGCACGTTTGAAACCCAGTTCGTTTTTTTCCCTTTACATTCAATTCAAACAACATTTTCATGACTAACAAAACTAGCTATAATACTCCATTTGTAAAAGCTTTACCCTGTACTGCACACATCTAACAGCTGAGTTAGTGAACAGTGGATGTCTGTGGACTCCCCATGTACCAAGTCATTAGAACTAAACCTGTCGAGACCTACAAACCTCTTCAAAGCAATAAATGTGCACAACCTCACAATAAAATGGCATTAACCAAATCCCAAATTTCAGCCCCATACATCAAAATAGACTGTATATGGGAATCAAATATTTTCAGCGAATTATCATTCAAAGCATGTAATCTTTTTATTTGGCGTATCAAAGCATTGTTTGCCCTAAATGCAAGGTCTTTACAAGCAAAGGTAAAACGTAAGCGTGTAGAATAATAGATCTCCAGGTATTTATGTACATTCAGCACACATGTAATAATTCCATCATATATCCATCTTTCACTCGCCACCAGATTACCCACCTTTCAGTACACTACAATGTTGCTTTTATTCATGTTCAGCTTCAACTTTAATAATGAGGCAGTCTTGTTCAGATTATTTAGTTGCTAATCGTGGGATAAATAATTCTAACACACCTTATGTAATCGCCCACCATGAAAGCCATTATTGATAACCTCACCCAAACCTCAGTAATGAACATAGAAAATGATAAAGGACTCCAGACATCACCTTACCTTACCCCACCAGCACAATTAATATAACCTGTCAGACTGGAACCACTTCTTACTCCACTCTTAACGACTTTAAATATAGCTCTAATACAGCTAGACAATTTCTCCTTGACACTATTATAAAAATGATATTGTCCATAAAAGTTTTATACTGATGCGTCAAAGGTTTTCTCAAAGTCAATAAACAGAACACAAAATTTACGATTTAATGAAAATTGTTTCTGAACAAACGCAAGAAGAGTAACTATATGGCCGACGGTAGAGTGACCCTTTTTGAACCCAGCCTGATGTTCTTCCGTAATCTTACTACATTTCATAAATTCCTATAATCTTTTGTAATAGCAGTATTATACATTTTACTACTAAGTTAACCAAAGAGATTTCCCTATTATAACTTTGTACGCCGTTGTCCCATCAATTTACCCTATTTTCTCCTACTCATCCTCGTCCATTCCCCCCCTCCTCTTCCTCCTTCTCCTTCTTCTATTGCTTGTTGTTGTTGTTGTTGTTGTTGTTGTGTTCTTCTTCTTCTTCTTCTTCTTCTTCTTGAGTCATCGTGATCATGATCAGTATCATCTTCTTATATCTATCATGAATATGGTGATCATCATATCATCATGACTATGATCATGGTTGTGTGATCTTCTTCTTCTTCTTCTCTTCTTCTTCTTCTTCTTCTTCTTCTTCCCCCTCCCTCTCCTCCTCCCTCCTCATTCTCCTCCTCCTTCCTGTTATTCTTCCTATGAACGTCTCTGTTTCATTGCCCTTTCCCCCCGTGTTAAGAGACCCTGAACGTTCCATTCCATGATGGGCAACATGTCAGTGACTGAGCTTTATTCATCCTCGCCCCAAAAAAACAAGCTGTCCTCCCTGGTACGATAAATCACAAACACTGGCTGTACACATCACCTGAAAAAAAAGCTGGAGAGAGAGAGGGGGAGGGATAGAGAGAGGCAGGCAGACAGACAAACAGGCACATAGACACACAAGCACACAGACACAGACACACAGACACACAGGCAGGCAGATAGACAGAGCACACACACACACACACACACACACACACACACACACACACACACACACACACACACACACACACACAGAGAGAGAGAGAGAGAGAGAGAGAGAGAGAGAGAGAGAGACTGAGAGAGAGACTGACAGACAGACAGACAGGTTGACTGACGGACAGATTGGGCAGATAGACAGACAGACAGACGGACACATAGAGAGAGGAATGAATGAATGAATGATGGTTTATTTCACACAGGCCTCAGCCCTTCATGAGGGGATATATAACGCTTCGTTATACCATACAAATCAATCAAGTATATAATATCAAGTGCAGAGACAATCATGTTATGCAACAATATGAGGTAGCTATTTCTCCATAGGCACAAGCCTTACACAATCACAACGATAAATTGTTTATTATTGCGTGTACGAGGGTGGAAAAAAAGGGAGAGGAGGGAGAGAGAGAGAGAGAGAGAGAGAGAGAGAGAGAGAGATGCAGAGACAGAGACAAGCAGCAAGACACAGACAGACATACAAACAGCAGACAGACACAGACAGACAGACTTATAGGCAGAGAAAAAGATGAGAGAAGGATAGTAAGAAGGAAAAAGAAGGAGTAGGAGGAGAAGTTGGTGGGTGCGGATGAGGGGAAAAGGAGAAGAAGATGGAAAAGGAGGAAGAGGCTGGGGAGGGAAAGGAGGAGGAGGAAGAGGAGAAAAAGAAGGAAGGAAAAAAGACTTCCCCGTTAATGTTTGCGCTACCTGCCTCCTTATCATAGCGGTCTCGGAATTCCTGTATAGGAGCGACAAAACAGAACAAGAATGAGTCTCTCTCTCTCTCTCTCTCTCTCTCTCTCTCTCTCTCTCTCTCTCTCTCTCTCTCTCTGCTCCAGATATTCTTTTTCTGGCCAAGTGTAAGGCTAGAGTGCATGATGTATCAGACGCAGTGAATCAGATCACACAGGGCTGGAGGGTCACGATGGATAGACTCAGATCGCTGACATGCCGGCCTAGACAGAAACGAAGAGGAAAGGAACATGCTTTTATTGCTTGAAAGTAGTGGACATACAGAGAAGATGCAAAAGTGATGAGAGGAGAGGAGGAGGAAGGAGAAGAAAGGGAAAGAGTAGGAGGAAGAAGAGCAGGAGGAGGAGGAGGAGGCGGGGAGGGGAAAGGAGGAGGAGGAGGATAAGGATGAGAAGAAAAAAAGAGGAAGGGAAGGAGGAGGAAGAAGAGCAGGAAGAGCAGGACAAGGAGGAACAGGAGCAGGGACAGGAGTGGAGGAGGAGGAGGAGAAGGAGGAAGAGGAGGAGAAGGAGAAGGAGAAGGAGGAAATGGGGCAGGCGAAGCAGAAAACGAACAACTAAACAAATATAACACAATTTGAAGAAAATTAACAATAAAAATAACCAATTTGAAGAAAATAATTCAACCTTGATATGGCCTTTTGCAATCAGCAGCGCCATAAACAACATAAATCTGAAGAAAATGAATGAAACAGAAAGGAAAACACAATGAACAACGAACAACAAAAAAACAAAACAGCAACGAGCCGCAGACGTGGGTCATTGGCATTGCAGTGTCTCATCTTGTGGGTTTTTTCATGGCATGATATCGATTGATCCCTGTGGACTATTGTGCTGGGACTGCAACAGAAAATTTCTGGGTATGTTCATGGCTGCGGAAGACGAAGGAGCGAAGTCATGATACTGATGACGGTTTACAAGATAAAAGTCAGAAGAAGAAGAAGAAGAAGAATGACATTCAGGGATGCACGGTCTCTGTTTGATGTATTACAATTAAAACTTTTATAAATTAAATGTATTGTTCACAGGAACGAGATAAAAACTCGCATCCGACAAGAAAGATACATAGCGCTCATATTGTCTATAACACACGTGTGATTATTTTTCTGATGTCATAATACTTTAGAAGTAGGGGAGGAAGAGGAAGAGGAGGAGACTATTGACAAGAACAGAAAGATCAAAGAAAAGAAGAAAAAGAGAAGCAAAGACAAGTGTGCATACTTTACACATGTTCAAGTACTCCTTGAAGGAAGCGTAGGTGCATAGGCAAACGCATATGCGGATCAAACGCACGCACGCAGGCGCACACAAACAAGCGCGGACACACACACACACACACACACACACAACACACACACACACACACACACACACACACACACACACACACACACACACACACAGAAAGAGAGAGAGAGAGAGAGAGAGAGAGAGAGAGAGAGAGAGAGAGAGGAACACAGCAGTAGTGATGGAGTAATGATAGTAATAACAACAGGAACGCAGGAGTAGTAACAGTGATAACAAACATGAACACAGCAGTAGTATTAGTAATAACAACCGCAAAAACAGTAATAGTAGTAACAATAACAGGTAATTACAGGTAGTAATCACAACAGAAACACAGCAGTAGTAATAATAACAAAAAAAAACAACAGTAGTAATAGTAATAACAACGGGAACACAGTAGTAATAATGACAACAGGAACACAGCAGTAGTAATAGTAATGACAACAGGAACACAGCAGTAGTAATAGTAAGGTAGTAGTAGTGATAACAACAATAACACAACAATGGTAATAACAACAGAAACACACACAGCAGTAGTAGTAGAGTAGTAATAATAAAAAAGTAGTAATAACGACAAGAGAAAACAGCCAGCAGCAGTAGTAGTAGTAACAAAGTAGTAATAACAACAGAAAACACAGCAATAATAGTAGTAGTAATTACAAAGTAGCAATAACAACAGGAGCACGGCATTAATAGTAGCAATAACGACACAGTAACACAGCAACAGCGCAGTAGCGGTAACAACAAGAGGAAAACACAGCAGTGGTAATAAAAACAACAAGAACACAACAATAGTAATAGGAAAAACAACAGGAACACAGTAGTAGTAGTAGTAATAACAGCAGGAACACAGCAGTAGTGATAGTAATAACAACAGGGAACACAGCAGTTGTGATAGTAATAACAACAGGAACACAACAGTTGTGACAGTAATAACAACAGGAACACAGCAGTTGTGACAGTAATAACAACAGGAACACAGCAGTAGTAAAGTAATAACAACAGGAACACAGCAGTTGTAGAGTAATAACAACAGAAACACAGCAGTTGTAGAGTAATAACAACAGGAACACAGCAGTAGTAAAGTAATAACAAACAGGAACACAGCAGT
>JADBJO010001512.1:317500-327500 GCA_016801955.1 Conus betulinus
TTGAAATGTTATTGTATGGTGATGCCCTTTTTATGATTTTCCAGGATATGTTATAGTTTATTTTTTTTTTGTCTTTAAGTCTCTCCAAATATATTTGCTCAGTTCTGTTTGGTTTTTTGTATTTTTACTTTGTTGAATGACTGTTTATGGTTTGCATATCTGGTTTTGAAGTGATTTTCAGTGATCCCCTATGTATGTTTCTTTTTTTTTTTCATTTTCTGATGTCACAGTGGCTTGGTATACAATGTTGTTATAGAGGCATTTGTTGCTTAAGGGACACTGTTCTTTTGTAGTAGGACAATTGCAGGATTTCCTTCCTTTCTTCACCCTTCTTTGCTGTGTTGCTTTTTCATTTTGTTGGATGAATCAATTATATTTTTAAGGTTAGGCATGCATGAAATATGATAGTTTTGATGGTGTTTTCTTGTTGAATATTTTGGACAATTTGTGTTCTTTTGGGAAGGATGCTGTCAGAATTTTTAAAAAAAATTCTTTCCCTACGTTTGTTTTTACTCGTCCATCATGTAGAGGGTTTTTGTACCATGTGATTTTCCTTTTCCTGCTTTTTTTTTTTTTTTTTTCATGTTTGTTATCTGGGTTCTGGGTTGTATTGTAGTTTGTAGCTGTAACCACTTTTTTTGCAATGCCTCTCTTGGTATCTCTGCTGCTGCGTTGTTGAATACTCTTTCATTATGTGACAGATTAGATAATCTCTTGTTTTATGCCATTGGGTATGGTTTTTAGTATAGATGGTGGGTGGTTGCTATTGATGTTTACATAAATGGGAGTGTCATTAGGTTTTCTTGTATGGTTTATATATGTAGTTTTGTTGAGGTCAAGTGTTATGTCTAAGTAGTTCACTACACTACCTTTTTGTTTGCTTTGATGGTGATTTTTTAAGTTATGGGTTTAGGAAAATTTTTGCATAGTTCTCTTTTTCTCCTTTTTCAATGGTGTTCTTGGATTGTTTGTTTAGCGCGCGGCGAGGCCGTCGTCTCTGTATATAGTCCGACTTGCTTTTTCCGAGTTGTTTTTTGGATGTTGGATAGCATGAACAGTCCGACCAGTTCGCATGTTTCGGCACCGTCATACGATCCCATGGGTCACATCAAATGTTGAGTTTCTGTTTGTTTTCTTGAGATCCATGTTTCATTTCTGTTGTAGAGTAAAGTTTTCTTGGTGTGGAGAATGATTTCCATTTCTGACCCTGTTATGTCTGTGTGTTTATTAGCAAATTTCAGAGCTTTAGTGAGTAGCTCTTCATCTATGGATGGGTAGAAGTCTACTATGTCGAATGTGATGAATACTGTGTTCTTCTGTTTGTTTAGATTTTTGAACCATTGGATAACTTCATATGTGTTCTTCCAGAGGTTGTATTCCGTGTTTTGATTTTATGTTTTTTATGGCTTTTTTTCTAGGATTTTCTTACTTATTTTGTCCCAGTTCAGATTTAGATGGGTTTATTAGTCTACATGTTGGGTTGTTGTGGAAATTGGGTTTTATGGTCTTTAAGAGTTATGAAGGCTTTCTTTTTTATTGCTGTTGTTTCTACCCTGTCACCTAGATCCATGTGGTGTACGAGTTCTTTTTCTTTTTTTTTCAGATGTTGTTTGTGTATGGTTTTTTTTTATCAGCTTTTTTTGTATTTTTTTATTTTTTTTCTGAATGTTTTTTTATCAAGAAGTTGTGAGTACTCGTTTTGGTTCCATTTTGTAGTAATTACTGGTTTTGTCAGCCTTCACGAATATTTTTTTTTTGTCATTTGTATTTGTTTTATTTCATTTTTAAATGATGTTTTGAAATCGTTGTTTGATTTTTTTTAATTCTATGTTGGCTATCATTCTTTTCATTTTATCCTCGAAAGATTTCATTTCATCTATGGCCGGTGGAGATCGCCATGATTTGAAGCCATATGTGTTTTTTTGTCCTCTTTTTTTTTTTTGCTTTCGGGTTCAGGAAGAAAAACGCTTTTCCATCTCATGTTTCGTACAAATTTTTTCAGTTTGTTCTATTAAAACCTTTTTAAGTAGAATTGCGGGTTTGGAGAATGGGTATTTTTTTTGTTGATTGTCTAAAATTGATTTCCTCCATTTTGAAATTCATTAGGCCAAAGTGCTCAACTCGAGGAGCTATTATCAAGAATAGTACTAAAACGCCTAATAAATTTTTAAAAGTGCTCAACCCCTTGGGGAGCAACATCTGTTAAAATAGTATGTATAAAAGGAGTTTTTTTAAAAATCATCAACAGATCTGTTTCGAGCGCTGGCTCTCCTCAGGGATGGTTTTGGGTCGCCTACTGCCTGGTGTTATATGGCCTAATGTCACTGTTTGCACGTGCGGATTGGCTGCACGTGTTGTTCGGTTTTTCAGGTTGTTTACAGTTCAGGGTGCGTTTGCTGACAACGATTTCCATTTTGTGCCTGCAGTTGTTTTACTATTTCTACTTTTAGTATTTAGGGTTGCTAAGTATGGTTTGCATAGTATTACCATTTTTTTCTGTTGAACATAGGTTGCATCTTTTTGAAATGTTATTGTATGGTGATGCCCTTTTTTATGATTTTCCAGGATATGTTAGTAGTTTATTTTTTTGTCTTTAAGTCTCCAAATAATATTTGCTCAGTTCTGTTTGGTTTTTGTATTTTACTTTGTTGAATGACCTTTTTATGGTTTGCATATCTGGTTTTTGAAGTGATTTTCAGTGATCCCTATGTATGTTTCTTTTTCATTTTCTGATGTCACAGTGGCTTGGGTATACAATGTTGTTATAGAGGCATTTGTTGCTTAAGGGACACTCTTTTTTTGTAGTACAATTGCAGGATTTCCTTTCTTTCACCCTTCTTTGCTGTGTTGCTTTTCATTTTGTTGGATGAATCAATTATATTTTTAAGGTTAGGCATGCATGAATATGATAGTTTTGATGGTGTTCTTGTTGAATATTTTGGACATTTTGTGTTTTGTGTTTCTTTTTGGGAAGGATGCTGTCAAATTTTAAAAAATTCTTTCCCTACGTTTGTTGTTTTTTACTCGTCCATCATATGGAGGGTTGTACCATGTGATTTTCCTTTTTCCTGCTTTTTTTTTTTTTTTTTTTTTTGTTCATGTTGTTCTGGGTTGGGTTGTATTGTAGTTGTAGCTGTAACCACTTTTTTTTTTTTTGCAATGCCTCTTGGTATTCTCTGCTGCGTGGCGTTGAATACTCTTTCATTATGTGACAGATTTAGATATCTCTCTTGTGTTTATGCCATTGGGTATGGTTTTTTTAGTATAGATGGTGGGTGGTTGCTGCTATTGATGTTTACATAGATGGGAGTGTCATTAGGTTGTTTCTTGTATGGTTTATATATGTAGTTGTTGAGGTCAAGTGTTATGTCTAATAGTCTATACCTTTTTGTTTCTTCGATGGTGATTTTTAAGTTATGGTTTTTGGAAAATTTTGCATAGTTCTTTTTTTCTTGTTTTCAATGGTTCTTGGATTGTTGTTTAATGTTTTCGGCACCCGCGTCATACGATCCCATGGTCACCACCATTAACCAAAAAGATGCAACCTATGTTCAACAGAAAAATGGTTAATACTATGCAAACCATACTTAGCAACCCTAAATACTAAAGTAGAAATAGTAAACAACTGCAGGCACAATGGAAATCGTTGTCAGCAAACGCACCCTGAACTGTAAACAACTTCTACTTTAGTATTTAGGGTTGCTAAGTATGGTTTGCATAGTATTAACCATTTTTTCTGTTAAACATAGGTTGCATCTTTTTGGTGTGACCATGGGATCGTATGACGGTGCCGAAACATGCGAAACTGGTCGGACTGTTCATGCTATCCAACATCCAAAAACAACTCGGAAAGCAAGTCGGACTATACAGAGACGACGGCCTCGCCGCGCGCTAAACAACAATCCAAGAACCATTGAAAACAAGAAAAAAGAACTATGCAAAATTTTCCAAAACCATAACTTAAAAAATCACCATCGAAGCAAACATAGACAAACACTTGACCTCAACAACTACATATATAAACCATACAAGAAACCTAATGACACTCCCATCTATGTAAACATCAATAGCAACCACCCACCATCTATACTAAAAACCATACCCAATGGCATAAACAAGAGAGATTATCTACCTGTCACATAATGAAAGAGTATTCAACAACGCGCAGCAGCAGAATACCAAGAGGCATTGCAAAAAAGTGTTACAGCTACAAACTACAATACAACCCAGATAACAACATGAAACAAAAAACAAAAAAAGCAGGAAAAGGAAAATCACATGGTACAACCCTCCATATGATGGGACGAGTAAAACAAAACGTAGGGAAAAATTTTTTAAAATCTGACAGCATCCTTCCCAAAAAAGAACACAAATTGTCCAAAATATTCAACAAGAAACACCATCAAACTATCATATTCATGCATGCCTAACCTTAAAAATATAATTGATTCATCCAACAAAATGAAAAGCAACACAGCAAAGAAGGGTGAAGAAAGGAAATCCTGCAATTGTACTACAAAAGAACAGTGTCCCTTGAGCAACAAATGCCCTCTATAACAACAACATTGTATACCAAGCCACTGTGACATCAGAAAATGAAAAAGAAACATACATAGGGATCACTGAAAAATCACTTCAAAACCAGATATGCAAACCATAAACAGTCATTCAACAAAGTAAAATACAAAAAAAACAAACAGAACTGAGCAAATATATATTGGAGACTTAAAGACAAAAAAAATAAACTATAACATATCCTGGAAAAAATCATAAAGAAGGGCATCACCATACAATAACATTTCAAAAAAAGATGCAACCTATGTCAACAGAAAAAATGGTTAATACTATGCAAACCATACTTAGCAACCCTAAATACTAAGTAGAAATAGTAAACAACTGCAGGCACAAATGGAAATCGTTGTCAGCAAACGCACCCTGAACTGTAACACAACCTGAAAAAAACCGAACAACACGTGCAGCCAATCCGCACGTGCAAACAGTGACATTAGGCCATATAACACCGGCAGTAGGCGACCCAACACCATCCTGAGGGGAGAGCCAGCGCTCGAAACAGATCTGTTGATGATTTTTAAAAAACTTCCTTTTACCATACTATTTTAACAAATATATATATATATATATATATATATATATATATATATATATATATATATATATACGCAAACCGGACACACACACTACACAGATGCACAATAACGTTGACTAACACATGTACGTGCATATATTTACATACGCATACGTACGCACGCATGTGCAAATCGTATCAGTCACCATAATATTTGCAAATATGAGAATATTTATGATGGTGTGTGTGTATGAATATATGAAACAGAAACGATATTAGAATTCGGATTGTTTTATGTACAGTATGTTGTTCTGGGCACTCACTTGTTCTATCAGCATATGATGAAAGGTTTTACACTATTTCATAAGTGATTTTCAGTCTTAATTATTGCTTAAAGATCATTCCATATCGATAGATCTCTTTTTTTCAAAGATTCAAAAAGGTACCAGCCAATTACATTACAATATTTCTCACTCGCAATTAAAAGGGTCATTGTAAACGCTGACGGTCGCGCGAAAAATTTGCGAGGTAAGTATTTTTCTCTGATGTCGCGATAATTTGGACACACAAGTAAAAAGTGAAGTTCAGATTCTGGAACATCTTTACAAAACGGGCAAAACGTTGTGTCAGGTGACCGGGGCAGTATAACGATATTTATGACTCTTCAATGGTGACACACCTAGTCTGAAACGTAAGAGTACTTTTCTAACAGCAATGTTCTTTATGTTAAACACAGCTTGCGGAAGACTAGGAACTGACTTGAAAGAGGTATAAAAAGAGAATCGTTCTCCTGAAACGTCACCATTCCAGTTCTGCAGGAAACAATCTATTAATCTCTATTTGAATTCACACAGAAAAACATTAATATGAGATACTCCTTAATTTTCCCAAACGTGGCCGAATCCATAGCGGTACAATGTGAAGCAAGCGAAGGAGGGTGAGCTGATATCATGAACCTGTGAAGTCGTGTTAATAACTCGTTCGGCATATTTTGCTAATCAACACTTTGTAATCAGTCCTAATCAGGATACCTTTAGTACCAATCAATTTGTGAAGACGGACTGATCATGCCAGTGTCCAATTTATTGCATAGAAATGTTTGTGGCCAGTTTTACTGTTGTTTTTCAAGTTTTCATGCAGAAAAGGTCCGAGGCCATTGTGCGTGCACGGGTTAGCAAGATCAAAATGTGCTGGCCACTGAATTTTGTTCGGACTGCTGCGTGTCTCTTTTTCACCGTTTTGACAGTGTCGTGTGCTTTCATCGACAGTGATCAGAAATCGGTCATGTCATCTGTCACTCAGGACGATTACTGGACCGCCCCCTCCGATCTTTCTTCAACCAGGTGTTTCTCTCAACTCTACTGGCTACAGATGCTAGCCACCAGTCTCAGACTTACATTGCAGAAGCCAGTTCCATTGTCTTATCAAACTAGAGTGAGCGTGTCCTACGAGACAAAGAGAGGGGTCCTAATGGAACTCTTGCCATTTGCTTCATAGTTTTTCTTGTCTGGATTTCTCTTGCAATGTGGCGACATTGAATCAAATCCGGGACCAGTTATGAGTGCCGAGGCGAATGAGTATACTGCTCACACATGCCAGTACATTTTCACGCCCCACCCAAACTCTGCTCGATATTTTCACCCCAATGACTCAACCCTACCATTCGTCCCGCTCCCCCCCCCCCCCCCCCCCCCCCCCCCCACCACCCTTTCCCTCCCCCCCCCCCTCCTTTTCCCCCCCCTGCTCCTTTTCCCTGCGGGTTCCCTGCTCCCTTTTCACCTGACATGCAATGGATGCAAAACATTGTGAACCACCTCAGCAATTCAATGGAATGCTTGGCGGATAACATGAAGAAGCAATTGCAGGAGGTGAACCAGACACAGTTAGCTCTTACGAAAGTGATTGACAATCTGAGGGAATGCTGTAAAACTTTAACGACCGAGAACAACCAGCTTAAGGCAGATATTGACTGGATATACGGCAAAATGTAAACAGCTGGAACAAGAAAAACCAGCAACTCTTTAACGAGCAAAGGTACTGTTCTGGCACATCAGTCTGAGTGAAGAAGTGGAAAAACTTGAGGCCCACTCCAAAAGCAACAACGTCCGTTTCTTCAATGTCTACGAGAGCTCGCATGAAGACAAAAAGACATGCTGTGAAAAAGTCGTTAAGCTTTTGAATAGGTTTTATACAAACAAAACGTGGACTGTTGCTGACATAGAGCGTGCCTACCGACTTGGCCAGAGGCAACACAATAAAAACTGTCCACGTGTTCTTCTGGTACGACTCCACACTTTCCCCGACAAACTGATGCTTCTGGAAGACAAGGAAAAAGGAAAAAAAGAAAACAGATGGCAGATGAACTTGGTGTCCGTATTGCCTCTGACCTGACCACCCGACAACACAGAGCAATACAGTAACATATGCAGAATGGGAGACATGCATATTTCCACAATGGACGTCTGCAGTTCCGAAGTCGTCGTTCTGGTGGACCAGGCCATCAGAGGTCGGCCCACAACACCAAGCCGGCGACCCCCTCCCAGGGAAATGCCCAGAGAAAGACGCTATGCTGAACGGACATCCAACGAACGGATTTCCAGACCTTCGTCTTCTCCATCCCCCATCTCCGACATGGCAGAATATCCGTCACTTTCAAAGCATCAGCTATCGCCTAGTCATGATGAAGGTGTGATGCAACTTGCATCTGGGAACAGTCTGTGATGATTGTGTTCTTGGGAGGGAAGCTGATCCAGAAAGCAACGGACTGGACAGATCCTGTGAAATTCTGTCCCCTCCCAGTGAAAAACATTGAGGTTCCGGCTTTCCTGACTGACAACAAGATTCCTACTGGCCATCCCGCTCGTGAATCAACCTGTCATCTGTGGTGAACGATGCAGTCCCCCAGCTTCATCAGGACGGCACCAGTCAAGATGTTTCCGGCTTTCTGAATCATGAACTGTCACCTGTCTTGTCCCAGTCTGCACATGGTTCCTCCGGTTCTGACCATCCCGCTGACATCAGCCTGTTCGACGCCGAAAGTCAGACATTTGTTAAACAGAGATTCACTTTGGAAGGGAGAACCATGTGACAAAACAAGTGAATTCTGGCTCACACAGAGCAGTGTACACAATAACAATGACAGTCAGGATAATCAATCAGTTAACACTGAGAGAATCACACAGTCAGAGTCCTTTCTTGCCATTGAGAATGAACTCAAACACAAACGCCAGTTGTTGGCCCTCAAACACGCAGCAAGGTTAAATGCAGACAAACACAACTCACAGAATCATTTAGAAGCACTCCAAGAAATAAAGATGTTAATTGTAATGTCAACAGCTAGGGACTCGGCCGTGCCCATGTTCATAAAAGTAATGTCCAAAATTATCTGTCCTTCGTCACATACAACATAGAAGGACTGACTTGCCTTTATGACCCAAGCATTAGGTCATACCTGCATACGTTTGATTTTGTCTTCCTTTCTGAAATTTTCTCTGCAAAATTTCCAGATTTTCTTTTCCCAGATTATATCGTCTTTCTTTTCACCTCCAGTCAGACTGACAAGCTCTGTTACAGCAAGACTATCGGGAGGTGTTGCAATGCTTGTGTAGAAAACGGTTGAAAAAAATGATATCTTTGATTCATGTGGAGTTTGACAACTGTATTGTACTTAAGTTGTGTAAGACATATACAGTTTAAAGACAGACTTTATTTTGCTTGGTATGTATTTGCCTCCATCTCAGAGTACATATTATAATGAAACTGATATTTACAACGGCGTGTCCTTGCTCGAACAATGTCTGTTAGAGAGAGAGAGAGAGAGAGAGAGAGAGAGAGAGAGAGAGAGAGAGAGAGAGAGAGAGAGAGAGAGAGAGAAACACAGACACTAAGTGCACGTGCTCGAGCGCGCAACAGAAAAACGAAAGGAAGGCATAGACAGACAGATATAGACAGACAGATAGAGAGGCAGACCGATTGATAATGCGTGAATATCGCTGATTTTGTACACGATTTGTAAAACGGACATCAATGCAAAGAATGCCACGGCTGATTTATTTCAACTTCGAAATAAATCACATCTGTCTGTCTGTCTGTCCGTCTGTCTCATTATGCATTCTAATAAAAACTTTATACTTTGCATTTTTTGAGGGCATAGCGTAAAAAAAGCTTTCAGCTTCTTTATTCACCCTCATTAAAATGTTCGTATTCGTATTCGTATTCTCTCGTCGTTTTTAGTCATTCCCAAGAATCACTTCAATGTCTTATTACACGCTTAGGTACAAACCACGTCTGAGAACAAGCGTAGATATGAACACACACGTGGTGGATATACACAGACATGCATGCAAACATACAGACAGCAAAAGACACACATACATGTACAAGCCTCGTCATTACATTGGGAGACATACTTCCATGCATTACATAGATACACCCAACTCTTTTTCTTTCTTTCGTTTCATCTTTCTTTTTCTTTCTTTCTTTTTTTCTTCAATGACATTATTCCTTCCGGTTAAGCACGCTTTAATCAAGTGAAAATCTGTTGCTACACACACACACACACACACACACACACACACACACACACACACACACACACACACACACACATATACTGCGCGCGCGCGCGCGCGTGCGCCCTATCATTTTTTTAATGTAAAAAGAACAAATTATTACTTCCTTGGAGGATGGGTTGTTTAATCATCGCCATCTTGTGTCCGTAAATCCTTTATTAATGGTGTTTAGTGACAATAACAAAAAAAGTTTCAAGTTTCAAGTTTCATATATACATACATACACACATACATACGAAGACAGATCCGAAAGTGATTTTACTCGTTAACGAGATAACAGCCTTGATAGGGCTCCTCCTGGTCTGCTTATGATAGGGTCTCTCCTGGTCTGCTTATGATAGGG
>JADBJO010001512.1:335000-340000 GCA_016801955.1 Conus betulinus
TTCCCTTGCCTGAGGGATGGATAAGAAAAATGCCACTGACTTTGTGCTTATTCCTTTCCCTAAAAAAAAAACTAGCATTTCGTTTGTTTGTTCGCTGGTTCGTTCACCAAATCGCTAGAAATACGCTTGTCCAGACAGAAGCCCAGCGAATGCATGGCACAAACCACTGAGCCACCATCACTACAATGACAAGGGGGCATGGAAACTAGTGCCAATGACTGGTTCTCAGAATTAAAAGAAAAAGAAGAGGATGTTGTTGGGGAGAAAGGATGGGACGAGAGTAGGTTAGGGACGGATAGGGGAGGAGGGGAGGGGGGGGGGGGGGGGGACTGACTGACCTTTTTTTTTTTTCAATAAATCTCTTGGGGCAGGCAACTAGAATGTCGCTCTGCTCCTGTCGAAGAAGCCCATATATAATGGTGCCACCCCCCCCCACCCACCGCACCCCATCAGATCGTACCCCCTTCTCCCGCCATCCCCAATGCTCACGCCCTCCTCGTCCCTCAGGCTTGTCTTTGGTCACACGCCACAGTTAAGAAGTCGCTCTGAATCACTATATAGTCCATATAAGCATTTTGAGGCCTAGCATAAGTCAGCAATTTATATCACACTGATATTTGATCAAAAGAACATCTCCCACCAATCATTTCATTTTTTTTTTTAAATTTCACCCATGACATCATTCACACTCTTCAAATACATAACTGCCCACTCCCTTTCCTGAGGTCAAATTACAGGCCTTCTCACTCACCAGTGACCCTATCTTTGCGCTTGGTGGTACCCCCAAATAGTCCCATTCCTTTCGTCTTAATCTGTCTGCTTTGAACCACTTGGCTTGTACCCTGATGGTCATATGAAGGAAAACGAGGAAAATCAACTTTCTGGTATAATAAGAATTGTCGAAACAATCTCATCGTGCCTGTCTGTAAATAGTCGACCCCTTAAGCAAGGCCTTGGGGCATCAAGTTTTGGTGTGCAGCCTTTGCTGAAAAAAAAGCAAAACAGGAAGAGATGTCTTTCTTGTGAGGAAACTCATCTTTTCGGTTTTTTGTTTGTTTTTTTTTTTAGAATCTGCTTAACTCCTCTCTATTGACTGCTTGACATTTCCCTCCTCTGTGAATTTCCCCCCCCTACTCCTCCCGCCCACCTCCCTCCACCCCCGCCCACTCACATTCCCCCAGCCCCTCCAGCCCCGTTTTCTCCTTCCCTGGGCCACGTCACCCCCATCCCTACCCCCACCCCCTACCCCCATCCCTACCCCCACCCCCTACCCCCACCCCACCCCCCCCACCCCCTACCCCCATCCCTACCCCCACCCCCTACCCCCACCACCTACCCCCACCACCTACCCCGCCGTGTCCTAATCTGCCACCCACTCCTACCAGTCGATTTCATGTTTTTTTTTTTCCTTGTTTATATATTTTTACTCTGTGTGTGTGTGTGTGTGTGTGTGTGTGTGTGTGTGTGTGTGTGTGTGTGTGTGTGTGTGTGTGTGTGTGTGTGTGTGTGCGTGCGCGTTTATGTGCGTGTATGTGCATGCGTGTGTTTGCGTCCGTGCATGTGTGTGTGTGTGTGTGTGTGTGTGTGTGTGTGTGTGTGTGTGTGTGCGTGCGTGCGTGTGTGTGTGTGTGTGTTGTGTGTGTGTGTGTGTGTGTGTGTGTGTGTGTGTGTGTGTGTGTGTGTGTGTGCGCGCGCGCGCGCGCGCATGTATCCCTGGGTACGCGCGCGCGCGCGCGCGTGTGTGTGTGTGTGTGATTTATGGACACAAGAAGGCGATGATCAAACAACTCATCGTCCAAGGAAATAATAATTTGTTCTTTTTACATACAAAGTCATTATGTAAAGCAGTCATATACATATTTCGCAATTTCAACCTGAAGGTCATCATTAGACATCAAAGTACTTATTTTCAATGAGGTAGCATCGTATATATCCATTTTGTTTATGATACGTTTTTTTAAACGTATTCCTGATTTATCGTAACGTTTACAAGAGTAAAAATGTACCTCGTCTTCTATTATATTGCAAGTTGTACATTTCCTGTCTTCACGCTTAATATGGGAATATCTACCTCTTTCTATTGCGAGGTCATGTGCGCTAATTCTTAATTTACAAAGTTCTTTCCTGTAATGTTTATTTGTGCATTTGATGAGGTACGGTTCAAGCCTATATTTATTACTGATGTCATTATAAAATTTTAACCTTGGTGCTCTTTCTTTTTTTTCTTTTTCCCAAAAAGTGTATGTATTCACTTTGTAACTTTCTCTCTATTGCATAACGCAATCTTTGAGGGTTAAGTGTACTTTGGTTATTCCATACATGTGTCATTCCAATATTACTTAAGATCATCTTTACAAAAGATTTCCATGAAGATGATGGGTCAAGATCTTCGTACGCTTCTCTTAGATATGAGTCTTTCTTTGATTCCATTATATGGATCCAAAACATGACTACTTGACTCATTATTTCTTGACACAAAGGAAATCTTCCAAGTTCAGCTAGTACTGGCAATTTCATTGCTTTTCTGTGTACGCCTAATATATGTCTGCAAAATTTTACATGTACGTTCTCGATCGGATTATTGGATAATAGGTATTTGTGATAAATGTCGAACATTGCAGACTGCTTTTCAACATGTGCTATCTTCTTTTCTGTAAATGGAAACCAAACTTTCTGCGCCATAAAGCATAACTGGTGAAATCAAAGCATCAAAGAGTTTTGCTGTTGATGATACATTGACATGTTCTCCCTTTACTTTACGTAGTAAGGAATGTACAGCTTTGTTACCTTGTTTTGCTAGATGATCTTGTGCTTTATGTAACTCTCCGCTTTTATGAAGAATTATTCCTAAATACTTGTATTCATTTACTGTCTCCAGAGGATCATCTCCACATGTAAATGCGGTTGAAAATTTTGAGTCAGTTTTTAGTGAATATGACAACTTTTGTTTTATCTTTACTTAGTTTCATGCCCCATTCTGTACAATAATTATGAAGTTGATTTAAGTTTTGTTTGTATCCCAATTTTGTGTTTGACAACATAACTATGTCGTCAGCATATAATAAATACGATATTCGTGTTTCTTTCAACTTGTTTATAACAGGAGAATCATTGTTATCAATATAGTTTGAAATATCATTTATAAAGATATTAACAGCGAGCGTTGGACTAAGCGAACTGCCTTGAAGAAGTCCTTGTTTGACCGGGACTGATCTTGTAAATCCATTATTTGACTTTCCACAAACCATCGCGTTTGTGTACATATCTTTTATAACCCGATAACAATAGCCATTGATACCTATATTGTATAGTTTCAGAAGTAAAGCGTCATGCCATATGCTATCAAATGCCTTTCTAAAGTCTACAAAACAACAGTATAGTCTGCCATTTTTTTTTTCTTATTTCACTGTCAATGATCTTTTTTAAAATGAATATCTGGTCTGTTGTTCTGTAGGATTTTCGAAATCCTGCCTGTTCTTTTATAAATAAATCTCTGCTGCTTTCTATGTAATTTGTTATCCTATTGTTTAATTTGACAGAAAGCATTACTCAGGCAGCAATTTAAAGTAATTCCACGATAATTGTTAGGATTTGTAGGATCGCCGCTTTTGTAAATGGGCACACAAATGCCATGTTTCCACAGAGTGGGATACTGGCCATATCTTAGTACCCAGTTAAATATATTCTTAAGAGGTATAATTATGTTAGGCAAACTGGCTTTGATTATTTCATTTGAGATTCCGTCCTTTCCCGTGGCTTTTTTTTTTTTTTAAATTTCGAAATGTCTTATGGATTTCTGATATACTAATTGGTTCATCAACGTTTTGGATTATATATAACATTTTTTTGCTTCAGATAATTTTTGCTCAATCAGTTTTTTTCTCTGTTCTGTTATTTCAATATTCCTGCTAATTAATTTTTCTAAGTGAGATATCCATTTGTCTTCATGAATTTCCTTCCTTTTTATTTTGATTCGTCTTTTGCATGTTTGTTAATTCGTTTAGTGTTCTCCATACTTGATTTGGATCCTTTTCAAAGGCTTCATTTAGTTTCTCTAACAAGTTTTGTCTCTGTATATATTTTTTGTCTTTCTTAAAATACTTTTGTATGCCTTCACAGTTGAAAAGTACTTTGCCTGTAGGTATCGATTGAAAGGGTGTCTGTTCAGTGCATTTAAAAGTGATCTTACTTCTTTCCTTAGAAGAAAACATTTTTCATCAAACCATTTTTTTTTGTGTTTGGGATTTTTTTTCTCTTTCTTTTGCGCATTTGTCTTTGTTTGAGTGATAGGGATGCTGCGTCTTTTATTGTTTGGGTCAGATCATTAACCATGTTGTCAATGAAGACCGAGGTCTCCGTATCATGATCTTGTGTCTTCTCCATGCGTTTCTCTATTTCATCTATACGACTCTTCACGATAGGGTTATTTAAAGCAATGCTCAGCTTTACTGCAGCAGATTCGTCATCCCAAATAAATGACGTCATGGTTTTAACTTTTGTGTCATTTCTGTTTGACGTGTTCTTACGTAAGGGAGCACTGTCAGCATGCGCATTTGTTTTCATATTAGGTCTATCATTGCCAACAGTAGGAAGTAAAATTGACAGTTCTATAGGGCAATGATCAGAATATACAGTGAGTTTATTAACTTTGCATGCAATTACATCTTTCATTAGGTCATGTGATACGATGAAATAATCTACCACGCTATTTCCTTTTGTGTTAAAACAAGTAAAATTTCCTTTAAGATCGCCAAGTGAGCGACCATTAAGAATATACATATTATTTTCCAAACAAATATCTACTAATTTTCGTCCATTTTTTTGTATAACGCTGTGTCTCGAGAGCATCGTTTGTGAATAACATTATAAGGATTGTCATTAGGACATGCATACAAGTTGTTTTCACCATCCGTGTCAATATAATCTATTAATTGTCCAGTTCTTGCATTAAAAATCCCACACAGTATAACATTCCCTTTGGTAGAGAAATGTTCTGTTTG
>JADBJO010001512.1:345000-347500 GCA_016801955.1 Conus betulinus
GTCTCTGTCTGTCTCTCTCTCTCTCTCTCTCTCTCTCTCTCTCTCTCTCTCTCTCTCTCTCTCTCTCTCTCTCTCTCTCTCTCTTTGTAAATATGTATGATAGAGTAAGAAACAGGGTCCTCTGTGGATCGAAAGATTATATGAACTGTTCAAAAGGAGTAAAACAGGGCGGCGCACGCAGTTCCATTTTTGTTTTTCTTTGTTTATTAACGAGTTAGCTATTGAAGTAATTAATAATGGTAGACAGGGTGCTTCACTTTTGCTTGATGCTTTTGAATTGTTTATCTTTTTGTTGGCTGATGATGTTATTTTGGTGTCAGAAACTGTTACAGATTTACAAACACAACTTAATAGTTTACACCGTGCTGCTAGATCTCTGCAGTTAACAGTGAATATGGATAAAAGCAATATTATAGTATTCCGTAAAGGTGGATATCTAAGTGCTCGAGAAAGATGGTTGTATGACGGTAATCTTATGCCAGTTGTCAATGCCTATAGGTATTTGTGTGTTTTATTCTCAACTCGTTTGAGTTTTGTTGGGGGCATGCAAAGACCTGTCAAGTAAGGCTAAAATGTTTTGATTTGATGTTCTAAGTAATTAATCTTTTACATTATTTATCAACTTTTTTATATCCAGGGTTCAGCCAATTGTACAATATGGTTCTGAGTTATGGGGATTAGATAAAGTGGCTACCTTCTGTGAATCGGTCAATATTTTCGGTTTGAATAAGTTTCAAGGTGTTGATAGACGTACTCCGAATGATCTTGTTTATGGTAAAAACTGATCGATTTCCTATTTACATTGTCTCTGCTGTTAAATGTATCCAATACTGACTGAAAATACTTTACATGGAAGATACCAGAATACCTCGCAAAGCGTATAATTGGTTGAACGACTTAGATACTAAAAGTAAAAGTAGCTGTGTGACAAAAGTGTCTATTTGAATATGGATCCGGATTCGTCTGGTTGAAACCAGGAGTCGAAAACATAAAAGGCTTTGTATAACTTTTTCGCCAGTGACTCGAGGACTGAATTGGCAGAAATAGTCTTACCATATTCATAATGGTGATAAGTTTGATTTTTTGTAGAAATTTCTCTTATACCCATGACTTGCAAACTTACTCTTGAACATAGATACAGATGGGCACTTAAAGCATGTAACAGCAAATTTAGAATAGGAGTATCAGAATTAGCTTGCCATTATCTTAGATATCGAAGACATCATATTTTGGATTTGATTTGTTCTTTATGTATAGATTCACAGGAAACAGAACTAAATTTTGTTCTATGCTGTCCAGCTCTCAGAAACATCAGAGAAAAGTTCATTAAGCCCAAATCTTATAGCCAGCCCTCTTTGTTTAAACTAAATCTAAATCTTCCACGTCTTCTGAAGCTGCTAAACAATTTTCATTGTTTCTATACAAAGCCTTTAAATCGAGAGAAAGTTTTTCTTCTTGAGCATGTGCTTTTTGTTTCATTACGTATTATAATTGTTTATAATTATTGTGTTGTATATGTTCACACACCCATGGCCTATTACAAATAAATGATCTGAATCCGAATCTTTCTCTCTATGTGCATGCGCGCAAGCGCCCACTATTGCATGCAGGCGAACATGCGTGCACTCGCTTGTGTGTGCGGGTGTGAGAGTGCATGAGCGCGCGTGTGTGTGTTTGAAGAATAGGAAGTGAAAGGGATGGTATAGTAAAGAGTTGGTATGGGAGGAGAAGATGTAGGGAATAGGGTGGACTAGGAAACGTAACTCATGCACTTGTCATTGTATTCAGTTGTTCTTGTTGGCGGATTAAAGAAATGTTAGTTACCTAAAGAAATACGTGGATGGTAGTTCGAACGTAGGGATGTGTCCTTGTTTGTTCAGTGTGCTGTGTGTTGTCATTTCTGCTAGGCGATTTGGTGTCGTAAACAGCATTTGTTTAGAGTTATTAGGCCTGTAATTATTTTATCATGGGAGCCAGAACTTCTGTAAGTCGAACAGACCATTTTGGAGGCGTCTTTACTGACTCCCTCCAAGAACATACATCATTACCAAAATCTGGGATGCTGTCTCTCAAACTGTTGAACTATTGGACAATACTAATAACTGGGATTTGCGCCAGTAAAAACCTGAGATTTGAGCCTTCGGATACCAAACATACACGCACACAATTCCACGTACAAAAAAGTTCATTCGAATAATGGAAAATCTCACAATTTAACTGAAAACATTCTACGTCAAACAACTGTGCATTTGATTTTTGGATACACAAGTGCATTCCACCAGGCCATAACCCTCTACAAATACGTTTTATTTGCTTGTTTATTTGTTTTCATTTTGGTTGATTTTGTTCGTTTCCGGCGACCGTGAACAACTGCATGGCCAGCTGGAAATTGATTTTAACTTGTCTAACAGCAACATCATTTTTATGGAAACCGTGGAACGACATAAAAATTGGTGTGGTGGCGTACTGAGGGTGGAAATGAAAAGGTTGGGTGGGGATG
>JADBJO010001512.1:352500-362500 GCA_016801955.1 Conus betulinus
TCTTGTCTTGTCTTGTCTTGTCTTGTCTTGTCTTGTCTTGTCTCTCTCTCTCTCTCTCTCTCTCTCTCTCTCTCTCTCTCCACCCTTTGCATCAGGCTATGGACTTCGGACTTTCACTGAGATATTTTCATGCCATTTACATGTAGCAATCAAAGACATTTTTCTATCCTAGATTTTATATAAGTTCCTGTAAGTAGAGGACATCGTCCCACTTTTTCGCTATGAATCGGTTTATTTGACGCTTGTGATACGCCTTATCGCATACATGGGAGCTTTTTCGATGTGGACATTGTCCGACAAAATCCAAAATTACATTATAATGGGTATTGAATACTTTCCAGAACAAAGGCACATCAACTGAATTGTAAACTGAAATTTTCATGGACTCCTCTCTTTCCTTTCTTAAATATTTCCAATCAGAATATGCTCAAGGTTCGTATCGCAATGAAAAACAGCTAAAGGCTATTTGGAACTGTTTGTGACTGTGACTTCTGATCTGCCATGAAAACATCTTTCGGGCTGTGCTACTTGTCCATCATTTCTGAAAATGATATCATAGTCAGTTGCAGTCTAGCTAATTCTCTTTTTAAAGCAACTTACTGGTTTTACAAACCGAGGTGTCCGCGGAAAGAACGATATCCTAGGCGAACAGCTTTACAAACAACTTAGTCGCATCTGGTAACATTTGAATTCCATTTGAATTCCATTTCGGTCTCTCTCTGGCTTTTCTATCACAAGCTCATTAATGAACAACACACACACACACACACACACACACACACACACACACACACACACACACACACACACACACACAAAACAAAAAACACAAAACAAAAAAGAAACGAAAAAAAAAAAAGAAAAACCCAAAATAAAATCAAAGCACACGTTGGCCTAGCAGACAGCCTTGTTTCGCAGCTTGTGGACAATGTCGATAACAATCTGACAATAAACCTTTCCAATCATGTACACATGCAAGGGCAGAACCACAAATTTCTTGAACAGCTGTGTGTCATTTGCCATTATTCTTTAAATAGCTTCCCTTCCTCGAATTACCATTTACAGATGCAAAAGTCAACATGCAATTTCGACTTTTTAGCTTTTATTTTTAACCAAGACATATGGTCTATAATGCTATTTCAAGATCGAAATCCAGCTTCTCTCTCTCTCTCTCTCTCTCTCTCTCTCTCTCTCTGTCCATGCTGTTAATCTTTCTTCAAGAATGTGTGTATGCAGTTTATCTATAGCACATTTAAATGCAGGGTCTCAGTAGTATCAGGGCAGTTACTATCTCCTTTCCTATGTAGAGACACTGTCACAGGAGGATTTTTGCCTTGCCTTAGGAAAGCCTCCTTTCACGACCAGCGTGTAAAATGAATTTCAGCTTCGTCTGATCATGTGTGTGTACATATATGTGCACAAATTTGTGTGCCTGTGTATATGGGGTACGCACTTGCGCGCACGCGTGTGATTGAATGCGCCCGCGCGCGCGTGCGTGCGTGTATGTGTGTGTGTGTGTGTGTGTGTGTGTGTGTTTGCACTCGCGCGTCTTTGTTTACTTGCGGAAGGGAATGTTCAGAAGACATCACAACAACACACGCATACCCACATCTATGAACTCTCCACTTTACACGCATGCACCTCTTCATTGATGCACACTTCCTTGTGTACGTATGTTTATAATAAAACTGGCGGTCGTGAGTTATTCATAGTCTGATGTCCGTTGACGTGTGTTGGTCATTAAATTTGTGTTGGTCATTGGAAAGGCCCAGTATGCGTCTGCCCCATTCTCTAGGAATCTTTCCAGTGTTGGCTTTGAGATTGTTCCAGTAAGGCTGGTGAGGTTTCTTGCCTTTCCTGTACGTCTGGATGTGCGTTCACTTCCTTTCTTAATGTTGAGCTCTGAGAGATGCTATACGAAGCTTTCATCCCATCTCCTGTCCCTACTCATCCCCACACACATCTCCTTGCCTCTCTTCCCGTCCTCCCCCCCCCCTGCCCTCACTGTCCATACCTCTTCTTCATCCCACCCTTGCCTCCCACCTCACCACACACATACATACTCTTCTTCCTGTTTAGCGTCTAGACGTGTCAGGCCCGAGGGCAGAATCAACAGGTCCGCCATAACTGACGGCATGTCTACCAGTTACGCCATCCCATCACTCAAGACCTCACGATGACCGTTACTTCATTAGTGATGTAACGTTCATTAGGAAGTGAAGAGTAGGTGTGGTGGAGAAGGAGACTGATCCACTGCTATTTAAGCAGCGGGATATGATGTGTCCAGTGTACAGCTTCCGTTGGCCTTCATCGCTCCAGCAGTCATCTTGTGGACAGCAGACTTCTCTAAGGTGAATATTGACATCAACAATTTGTTTATTCTCTCTCTGTCTGTCTGTCTGTCTGTCTCTCTTTGTCTCTCTCTCTCTCTCTCTCTCTCTCTCTCTCTCTCTCTGGGGCTGCTAAACACCCATTTTTCCCCCATTTAGCCCTTTCTCTTAATCAAAAGCAGACGCCTAGTATATTTTTCTGACGTATCAAGAAAAAATAATTCCTTCTTCCACAATCAGACGTTTAATGAGGAAAACGACAGCACTTTTTAAAAAGTTTTCTTGTCGATATAGATTCTTTTAAAGATTCTGATTGAAAATCTCATTGAATCACTTCCCTTGATAGTCTTTTTTTTTAGCACGATAGTGGTAGTGAAGTACGCTACCATCCACAATGTTCATCCAACAAGAACATTAATTAATTGGTTAATGAATTGAATAATCAATGAATGAATGAATCAATCAATTGGTTGATTAATTAATCATCTATCGATAGTTCAAGGTGAGGTGACTGGAGACGGAAATGGAAACAAACGCAAGAGAAAAATTATTATATAATTCTGCCAGACAAGAATTATATAATTCCGTCAGACAAAAATTATTATATAATTCTGCCAGACAAAAATCAGTATATGATTCCGCCAGACAAAACGAACTAATTACAAGACAAAACACGACTCGTCTCGAGCTCTTTCTTCTTCTTCAGACAAGACAAACAGCATTCAGGACAATGAAAACGAAGAACGAGAAATCACTGATCTTCTCACACTGGGCGCCAGATGGACGTTGCATAGCATCATTCATACATTTGTGGCATTCTCACCGGCACGGGAAACAATGCTCAATCCCGCACCTTCCTGAAATAGGCGGCGAAGGACAAATAGGATGAAGTGTCCTAAAGAAATCAGTCATTCAAATGTTATCATGGATGTGTGATGATGATGATCTCTGTTGGGACATCAGGGTCTCCCCAATGAAAACTAGTTCACCAGATTCCTCCGGTTGTGTGCCAAGGCCCTGGGGTTCTCTGCCAATGGTTTCCTGGCCCATTCTGTAATGTTGTCAGTCCATGTTTTCTCATTGCTAGTTTTTTTTTTTTTTTTTTTTTACGTCTCATTCCTTCATGTTTTCTAGAGAACTGTTGAACGAAAAATCTGTAGGGCCATTGGCCCTTGTCCCACGGTCAGACTAGCAGAGGATTTCGATTGTTTGTTTGTGTTGTTTATCTTCTACTCATGCCAAAACATTTTCAGATTGTTCGATTTGCAGCTTGATGATTGGAAGCATTTAGGCGTTGCCGATTTTGTTGGTCTATCTCTATCTGATGTTTATTCTATTGCTGTAAAACCTTTCTTTCCAGGAAAGGAGTTCAGAATAGCCCGACGCAAAGTTGTCATATAGTCCTCTCTCTCTCTCTCTCTCTCTCTCTCTCTCTCTCTCTCTCTGTGTTTGTCTGTCTGTTTGTCTCTCTGTTTGTCTGTCTGTCTCTCTCACTTCTGTCTGTCTGACTCTCTCTCTCTCTCTCTCTCTCTCTCTCTCTCTCTCTCTCTCTCTCTCACTCTCACACACACACACACCACACACACACACACACACACACACAGCAACACACACACACACACACACCACACACACGCATACACACACACACACACACACACACACACACACACACACACACACACACACACACACACACACACACACACACACGTCGTTGTTATCGTCATCATCGTCGTCGTCGTCGTCGTCATCTTGATCTTCATCATGCTCATCGTGTCATCATCACCATCATCATCATCATCATCATCATCATCATCATCATCATCATCATCATTACCATTGGCATTAATGACACATTTTGTTACTTGAATATCTCAAGTGTCGTTTTGTGAAATAATGCAGAACACACACACACACATAAGAAGAATCTATCAAAGAGAGTTAGACAACATTGCGAACTTCATGTCTGATAATGGCTTATGCCTGTCGGCTGAAAAATCCCGTATGATGTTATTTGATGCAGGAGGGTCTGCTCACAATACTCCTAACTTCAAAGTACATAATACTACATTGAGCTACACTTCTGAGATTAAATTCCTTGGTGTGCATCTTATGTCAAATCTTTCTTGGAATTTTCACTTGGAACATATAATAAATCAAGCGAGAAAATCTCTTAATCTGCTCAAAGTTATAAGCAAACAAAGTTGGGGCCAGGAAACAAAAAGTTTAATATATCTTTCTTCTGCTTTAGTTAGATCCAAATTGTCATATGCACAAGAGGTCTTTTTTAGTGCTCCTTAGTACTTATTAAAAAAGCTTCAGTGTATAGACTCTAAGGCATTCAGATTAGCCCTTGGTGTTCCATTTCATGCTTCAGCTTTAGGAACATATCATGAAGCTGGTGTCTTACCTCTTGATGACCATCGCGAACTAGCTTGCGCTAAGTACATTCTTCGCTGCTCAACTATTCAAAGTGCTAACCAAACGGAACTGGATATGAGGGCTGATGTAGACTTTCCTAAACGTGCGAAAAAACATTCGAGCCACTAAAACGATACACACATATTCTTCTCACTTGTTGACAAATTCAGGTATCAGTCATAAAAAGCTTGCTGTGCGTTTTCCCGTAAGTCCCGTACCAAACTGGGAGCTCTTCAAACCAAAATTTGATTATAACTATACTACTATATCTAAAACTGATAACATTAATATTCTAGCTTGCGAAGCAAAATCACATATCAATGATTGTTATCGTCACTTCGTAAAAGTTATACTGATGGGTCTTTATTAAACAATAATGCTGGTTGTGGCTTTGTCATTCCATTGTTAAAAATTGAAAAGTCCTTTCATCTTGGGGCAAATCTGTGTCTATCTTTACAGCCGAACTAATATAGCAGTATTAATGGCCGTAAAGTACATAAATGATTTATCATTTGACTTTTATGGTATTCTCTTTCGTGTAGATTCCAAGTCAGTTCTTCAAGCTTTAGAATCTACAAATAAAAAAATCGTGCTGAAATCATATCTGAAATTAAAGTACTTATTCACAACCTCATGTCAAGAGGTATCCTCTCCATTATTTCGGTTGAAAATAAATGCATTCAGAACAAAATATGTCAAGAATATTCGATGTGCTTGCGGCGCCCTTGATAATTGTACAACAACACACGTTCTATACTTTTGCCCCTACTTTGATTCCGATTTGTCAGAATTTAGAAAGGATGCTTCAAAGTGCATATTCCAGGATACCATCTCTCTTTAATTTTGTACGAATTCTTATGTTAAGCCCAGTTGGCTCAATCCTGTAATTGCTGTTTCATGATCTTATTTTGTACAGTTGTTTGTTTTTACTTACAACACACACACACACACACACACACACACACACACACACACACACACACACACACACACACACACACACACAAACACATTTTGAGCAGTATTCGCAGTCGTCATTGTCCTCTCCCTCCACTCACTGAGCCCTCCAACTACACTGACTGAACAGGTGATGCAGGCGGGAAATGTATATGAAACTGGTGACAAATCTTGGGCTGTGCGTGCGTGCGTGTGAGTGTGTGTGTGTGTGTGTGTGTGTGTGTGTGTGTGTGTGTGTGTGTGTGTGTGTGTGTGTGTGTGTGTGTGTGTGTGTTTCAGATCCTCATCATGTACAAGGCAGCAGTGCTCGTTGTGATGGCCCTGGTCATGGTCAGTTCCATTCAAGCCCTGGGCTATGGCATGATGCCCTACATGGGCTACGGCATGGGCTGGGCTACGGCATGATGCCCTTCGGCATGCCCTTCTATGGAGGCTACGGTATGCTTGGAGGCAAAATGATGGGACTGGGCTACGGAATGGGCTTCGGAATGGGGAAATTCTACGGCTGATAAATGAATGTAGGTGAGTTAGCTGTTGACAACATCCCCCTCCCCCTCCACGCCTCTCTCCCTCTCTCTCCTCTCTCTCTCTCTCTCTCTCTCTCTCTCTCTGTCACACACACACACACACACACACACACACACACACACACACACACACACACACACACACACACTCTCTCTCTCTCTCTCTCTCTCTCTCTCTCTCTCTCTCTCTCTCTCTCTCTCTCCTCACCCTCTCACACACACACACACACACTCACGACAGGGTGGTGCAAGAATCGATGAAGGTTTATGGAATAGTTTAAGGGTATTTTCAATGAACTATATGTACAACTGCTTGATAATTTAAGCAAAGAAAGGACTAGAAATCGATTTTTTTGCGAAGAAAAGACGTGCACAATTGGACATTAACACTGCTTGGAAACAGTATATTTGGCATTAAAACAGAGAATACGAAGAAATTATTCGTGAGAATTTACGACCTTGGTCTCCATCTGTCCAGATGTGAGACATCTGTAGGTTTCAGCGGGGGGGAACTGAGACTTTGCAGCCAATTTTCGTAACAGATTATCTCCCATAGTTGTCGTTGAAATATCCTCACCAACACTTCAGGTGTTTCCATCTTTCCCATCCCCATTGATCATTGTGAAAACGAAAGAGCTGGGTTGAGTAAGTTATGTATTGATTCGGTGTAATTGTCCTGTGTTTTCCTGTTGATTATTTCCCCCTTAACTCGCTTTGCTCTTCTGTTTTCAGGGATTAGCGGCCTTGGAACTGTCGCACTGATCTTTCCAGAGCACCGGCTGGAGCTGGAAAAATGCTGCATGCCCGATTGACAAAGGATGAAAGCGTGTATATGTGTTTCACCACCGCGGGAAAGGTTTATGATAGAGAGATGGGGGGGGGGGGGGGGGAAGCAGATTTATATATGTAGGCTTAGTTTTGTGCTTGTGGTAGCTCAGAAATGTAAGCAGCCAATCTCTGCTGGTTTAGTACTTGTTGGTCTTTAATGTCCGATGAGGTTTTTATATCTCAGGGATTAAAAACGAGTGATCAATTTGGTTTGCAAAATCAAATAAAGATCGCTCGACGGAATATCGTTCTTAAGACGTTATATATGATAATGTGTGTGCGTGCGCGCGCATGTGTGTGTGTGTGTGTGTGTGTGTGTGTGTGTGTGTGTGTGTGTGTGTGTGTGTGTGTGTGTGTGTGTGTGTGTGTGTGTGTGTGTGTGAGTGCGGTGTGAGTGTGTGTGTGTGTGTGTGTGTGTGTGTGTGTGTGTGTGTGTGTGTGTGTGTGTGTGTGTGTGTGTGTGCGTGTATGCGTGTGTGTGTGTGTGTGTGTGTGTGTGTGTGTGTGTGTGTGTGTGTGTGTGTGTGTGTGCCTGCGCACGCTAGCAGTTACGCACATATGATTGAGAGCCATGCGACAAGAGATTTTGGGTATACAAAATCAATCAAATATGAATTAATCGATCAGTTAATGAACAAACCGACCAGCCAACAATTAGTTAACCAATCACATAATCAATGAGTCAGTCCGTCAAATATCCAATCCCTCAACAATCAAGAAGTCTGTTTGTCAAAGAATAAGTCTGTCAACGATCAGCCCGTAAACTCGTTAAGTAACCAAACTGTCATTAATCAGCCTGCCAACTCGACAAGTATCAATCTGCGAACAAACAACTTGTCAATCCGTCAAATAAACAAACTGTCAACAATTAAGTTGTCAACTTGCCGACGATCAGTATGTCAACAATCAGTTCCTCAATCCGTCAAGTAACCAAGCTGTCAACAAATGAACTAGTCAACAATCCAACGGTTCATCTGTCAACAACCAATCAGTCAATCCGTCAACGAACCAGTACGATCAATTTGTCAACAACCAATTAGTCAATCCGTCAACTAACTAATCTGTCAACAATTAAGCCGTGAATTCGTCAACTAACCCAGACTGCCAACAATCAACTGGTCAGTTTGTCAACCATCAGGTTTTTCTCTCCTGTCAACCATCAGTTTTTTTTTTCTCTCTCCTGTCAACCAAAAGAGAAATACTGTTTTGTTATGTTTTGTTTGCCATCGTCACGCCTGAGAAAGACTTTGTGTCGAAACTTCACTTGTTCATTTTGAACAGTCCATTAAATTTGCGTTACTTTACATCTTGTTTCGTGTGTTTATTTGTATTTTGAGTCATTTTTGGTAACGCAGCAGTCTGTTTTCAGTGTTTATCGGTCTGTCAACAGTCAAATTGTCAACTATCAATCTGTCAACAATCAATCCGTCAACTCATAAAGTAATGCTCGTTAAATAAACAGTCTGTCAATAACCTACCAAACATTTCCTCAACTAAGTAATCAGTCGACAATAAAACCAGTCAATCCGTCGACTATCAATCTGTCAACAATAAATCAATCTATCCGCGAAGTAACCAATCTGTCAATGGTATAATCACACACGCACAATACACACAAACGCGCGCGCGCACACACACACACACCACACACACACACACACACACACACACACACACACACACACACACACACACACACACACACACACACACACACTACCTTGTACACACCAACACAACACGCTCGCATGTGCACGAATTCATGCGCGAGCACGCACGCGCACGCACGCACACACGTACGCACACACACACACACACACACATACACACAAAACACACTACCTTGTACACGCAAACAGAACACGCTCGCATAAGCACGAACTCGCACGCATGCACGCACGCACGTACGCACGCACGCGCGCCACACACACACACACACACACACACACACACACACACACACACACACACACACACACACACACACTGTAAGAGACAGAGATATGAAACAAACAAACAAACAAAAAAAAAAAAAAAAAAAAAAAAAAAAAAAACAAAAAAACAACAAAAAAAAAAAAAAACGAAAAAAAAAAAAAAAAGGAAAAACGTACCCCTCCCCCCCCCCCCCCCCCCCCCCCCCCCCCCCCCCCCCTGAAGTCTGTGATTCTGCTTCTAACAGTTAGCTAAACTCTAATGGACAATATCAGTGCGCTTTTCTTGACAGCATGAGGCGCTCCTATCAACATTTGCGGAAACTGATGAACGATAAAACGACAGCTGATTGTACTATGAATGAGAATTCCTTCAGAACTAGAAATATCTTTCAATGCGAAGAAGTCCTTTATTGGTTTATCTGTTTGTTTATTTATTCATTTATCTATCAACGTATGTGTGTATGTATGTATGTATGTATGTATGTATGTATGTATGTATGTATGTATGTATGTATGTATGTATGTATGTATGTATGTATGTATGTATGTATGTATGTATGTATGTAGTACTCCCAGCTTCTGAGGATGGAGTAATTTCAAATGCGCTACAGTAATTCTAAACAATTGTACAGCGCAATCAAAAGAATGCAAATGGACAAAGATACGCACCATTTTCAGCAGCTGCAACAACAAGGGAGAATCATCCGGGTTGCAATTCCGGATGCAGTAATGGCCCACTCCATAGGTCACCTCACCAACACCAACGTCAATGACCAAATAACCAGGTTCATCATCAAGGGACGTCTACAGCTGCTGGAGACCAATGCAGTGAACAACATCTACTATCCTGATACTTACCGGAGAGAGTGTGCTTTGTGCGGGTTTCGTTCTGACACAAATTCCCATGCCTTGAATGGATGTCGTCAACTGAGGGGCCTCTACACACAAAGACACGACAGATGCGTTGAGATCATCAGAAAGGAGCTACAGAAATGCATTG
>JADBJO010001512.1:372500-377500 GCA_016801955.1 Conus betulinus
ACTAGAATGATACGTAACTCGACAGACGTGTCACAGGTAGTAATCTGATGAATGAAAGCTGTGTGTGTGTGTGTGTGTGTGTGTGTGTGTGTGTGTGCGCGCGTGCGCGTGCGAGGACGAGTGTATGCTCTCGTGTGTGTGTGTGTGTGTGTGTGTGTGTGTGTGTGTGTGTGTGTGTAGTCTTCAATTAATGTCTATTCACGTTATGTGGTCTAGACACACAAAAAAAATAGAAGGACGCAACAACACTTAAAAAATATACCAAGTAGCATCCAATAAAGATACAGCATCTGCGTCTCTTTACAGGTATGTAAAAATCGGACCCCGAGTCAATGCCATTGTCACATATTATTGAGGACTTACTTAAGATTTCATCCAGGGAAGATTCAGCTAAAGCAAGTAAAGTCAAAAAAAAAACAAACCAAAAAAAAAAAAAAACAAAAAAAAAAAAAACAAAAAAAAAAAACGATTCACATCTTAGTACTTTCTGCATATTTGATATCTTTTCGCCACAGCTTTATTTTATGTCATTTGTAAATTTTGTTTTAAAACCATTAAGTTAAGTCTGTGGATCAAAGAGGGCATTGACCTTACATGAAGTGTGTGTGTGTGTGTATGTGTGTGTGTGTGTGTGTGTGTGTGTGTGTGTGTGTGCGTGTGCGTGTGTTTGAGAGAGAGGGAGAGAGAGAGAGAGAGAGAGAGAGAGAGAGAGACAGAGAGACAGAGATAGAGAGACAGTGAGATTGTTTTGTTAAATCATCCTCATTACTTTATGATATGTGTCAGTTTTCAGGATAGCCTCCCCCCCCCCCAATACCCCCACTCCCTACACACAAGGGAGAAAAAAATAAAAGAAAAAAAAAGGGGGGGGGGGGGGGTATAAATACGTCGTTCATGTCATCCAGGACGGAGAAGCAATCAGGTTCCGCTACAAAATGATGATGGTGAAGCATATTGTTACAGGAGGAAATAATCAGGTTTCGAGACAAAATGATGGCCAAATAATGTTACAGAAGTATTCGGCCTCCACAAGAAAATGACGGTGAAAACATTTTGTTTCAGAGAAGTATTCAGGCTCTGCTGCAAAATGATGGAGAAAACATGTTGTTACAGGAGAAGTATCCACGATCCACAACAAATGATGGCGCGAAAACGTGTTCTTACATGAGAAGTATCCAGGCTCCACCACAAAATGATGGAGAAAACATGTTGTTACAGGAGGAGTGTTCAGAATCCACAGCAAATGATGGCAAAAACATGTTGCTACAGCAGTATCCGGGTTTCACAACAACATGATGGTGAAGACATGTTGTTAAAGGAAAATTATTCAGGTTCCACGACAAAATGATGGCGACGACATTTTGTTACAGGAGAAGTATTTGGGCTCCACAACAAAATGATGGCGACGACATTTTGTTACAGGAGAAGTATTTGGGCTGCACAACAAAACGTTGGTGAAACATGCTGTTACAGAAGAAGTATTTGGGCTCCACAACAAAACGATGGCGAAAACATATTGTTATGGAAGAATTATTCGGGCTCCACTACAATGATGGTGAGAATATGTTGTTATATATGCTCACGCGCGCGCACTGACACACGCACAAAGACCAAAAACACACTTATGTGTAGACAGACGTGTGAAAATACATACATATACTACAGTGATGGTTCTATGTAGGTATGTGCACGCACACTGATCCACGGTGATATTCAACAACGACGACGACAACGGCGATCATTACCTGCATTTTATTCAGAACAACTTTGCGAGAGGTGAAAAGCGTTGCTCGCCCTTCCCCTCCCTCTCCTCTCTACCGTCTTTCCCTCCCGCCCCCTCCCCTCTCTCTCTCTCTCTCTCTCTCTCTCTCTCTCTCTCTCTCTCTCTCTCTCTCTCTCTCTCTTCTTTCTTCTTCTCCTTCTTCTCGTTCTTCTTCTTCTTCTCTCTTCTTCTTCTTCTTCTCTTCTCCCCCCTCCCCCTCTCTGCTTCTGGAACATAACAAGGCAAATCCCGTGATATATCTTGCGATACTGTCACCTCATTTTACCAGAATGACACAGTTAAGCTCCTTTCAAAAAGACACACACACAGCAGCATTCAACACTGACGCCAATACGTGCTGCTAGCAAAAAGACAAGGGCATTTTAGGCTTTTGTTGCCTTGACCCAATGTCCCCAACTTACTTATACTATACATGTGCTGTCTTTAAATTGCTCAATCTACTTCCACACATACTCGACGAAGCATTCTTCACTAACTCTGTCTCAAAAAAAATCGTGCATGCTTCAGTTTGAGCCTTTCAAAAACACGCATTTAAACGCCGTGTGCTCGACTTAACAGCTGAAACAACGTCAGTAAAGTGCATACGCTATTTGTCAAGGAGCTGAATGAAAACACGTGATTACGATGATCGCTCCAGGGAAGGATAACTCAAATCGGTCATGATTCTATTATCTTACAATGTGCGTCTCTCAATAGTGGCAACAGGGTTTGAGAATAGGTCCTTGGTGGCTCGACACACTCAGTACATGCTACCTAGCCTTTCGTGTTACTACGTGAGTGAGCCCCCTAATGCAATGTAATTCGAGTTGTTCTGTTCCAGTATACCATTTCTTGTGTCCCCAAGGAACCCTCTGTTCCTAAAAACCATCACTTCAGTTTTGTCACAATTCATTTCAAGTTTGAGATCAGAACAGGCCTTAATTAAACATTAAGCTAGTTCTGTAAGCGAGATGGCGAACTTTACAGTGGTGCAAGATCATCTGCCAACATAAGAATGAAAAGTTTAACAAGACCAGGACAAAGTTGTACATCATGCTTTCCTTCTACCGACAATTGTTCTGATAACTGATTGATGACTACGAAGAAAAATGTTGTACTTGCAAGGCATCCCTGTCTCAGACCTTGCGTGCAATCAACACAGTCCGTCCAGAATGCGTGCTTTTAAAAACTCGTACACAGCCATTACCGCTTTGGTAAATGTACATGATGTGCCAGCTTTGACCAGGGCTCTCAATAAGATTACATGTAGAATTGAGTCATACGCCCTCTTTAGATCGACGAAACGTGTATATAGTTTTCCGGGTTTGCTCAAGTATTTCTGAATAGCAGAATATACGGTAAAAATATGATACGTGGTAGAGTATCCTCCTCTGAATGCCTCCTGAGATTCTGATAACAAGTTATTATTTTCCAACCAGAAATATAAACGATTGTTCAAAATAGATGTATAACATTTTCCAATCCAGCTCAGGAGTGACATTCCCTGTAGTTGGACGGATTTTCGCGATCACCTTTTTAAAAGATGGGTACAATGATGGCTTCTCGCCACATGTCTGGAAAATTCCCGGAAAAAAAGAAAAAAAAACGGAATTGAAGTTTTATGAGAAACTCACATTATAACCCTTCTGCTGACTTCGGCATTTCTGCCAGGATTTTATCCGAGCCACAAGCTTTGCCAGATTTTATGTGTCGTAATGCTCTTCGAACTTCACTTTCAGTAATGGCTTGATCGAGTAAGTCGATTTCTGGTAGCGTAGCAAACTTCATCGAATGATGAACATTAGATTCATTTGAAGCGCACTGGTTTGATTTGAACACTTCACTGAGACGATCAAACCATTTTCCTTTTGTGATTTTGTCACTTCAGACTTCCTTGGACTTCAGATGCAAACATGAATTGATTTCTTTCCAGAACAGCTTTGGGTTACCTATATGATTCATGAGGGAATCTGCTTTCGCTTTTTTTAAATGCCTCTTCTCTTTTCTTTGATTAAAGTTTGATACGGCTGTTTGCTCTCAAAGTAATCGTGCCAGTTTGGTTCTGATCTTTTGCGTCTAAATTTCCGCAGCTTTTTCTTCGCATTTTTTTTTTGCTTTGATGACAATCCTTGTCAAACCATTCCGCCTCTTTCCTCTGGTTGTTGTTACCAGTGAACACTGTTTTCTTCATGCAATTTGCTGCTGACCGTAGGCAATCCACGAACAAGCCAACCGAACCGTTGACATCAGTGTCAGAATCAGCGTGTCAATTTTTCTTGGGATTCCCGTGATCGGAGAGAATTTCAGTTTTCACTTTTACAGCACGTGCGTTATCTCGGTCCGTCCGTGTTGCGCCCACGGTCAGGAACACAGGCAAGTGATCGGATTCTATCCGGTTTTCAACAGCAAGTGACATAAATATTTTGTGCACAGAAATCGATGGAAGCACAAAAATAGTCAATAAGGCTTGACCCTGTTTGTGACATATAAGTTACACTCCCTTATGAATTGAAAAAAAAAAATGACATCCATTAAGTACAGAGCAATCAAACACTTGAAAGACATCAATCAACTTTCTTCCAAAGGCATTAAACAATAAATCTTCAGACGTCCGTTCAAAAGCTCGTCACCATTGTGGGGTATGCCCTCATCTACATAAAGAGTGTTTGTGTTTCCAGTACGGGCATTGACGTCTCCAAACAAAAGAAGGTAGAAATGATCTGATGTTTCCCAAACATCTGTTAAGCACTGTTGCATCAATTCGATGCTACCTTCAATTCGGTCGTACTGTAATATAGGGAATCGTACGGCGGTACATACAATGACAACATAACCACATCTTTATATGCGTTTAGCAGGAGGGTTTTTTGTTGTTTGTTTGTTTGTTTTTGTTTTTTAAATATGTTTGATCGGAAACAATATGAATCCTTTCAACGTAACAACCGAGACATTTCTTAATCACACTCCTCCAGAACTCCTTCCGTGTTGACTTATCTTCTTAGCAGGCGCAAAATGAGGATCGAAGTCTAAAAAAAAAACCAAACAAACAAAAAACACACACTTAGCTGAATTTCAAATTCCACGAAGGTTACGGTCATTAACACTATATCAAAAGACCTGAAATCTCGACTAATCACACCACGACGAAAATCTGCCTCTCCAATTCAAACGTCAAATCTGTCCATTTATATGGGTCAGAGACCTGGCGAACCACCAAAACCACCATTCAAAAATTGCA
>JADBJO010001512.1:382500-400000 GCA_016801955.1 Conus betulinus
TCCAAAGAGTTCTTCAACTCGCTCAAGGCTGTCTACGGACCACAGAGACCCAGCACCACCCCACTCCTGTCTGCAGATGGCAAGACCCTGCTGAAAGACAAGGACAGCATCACACAACGCTGGAGGGAACATTTCTCCACCTTACTCAACAGACCGTCCACAGTCGACTCTTCAGCCTTGAACGCTATCCCGGAGAAGCCGGCCCTGGAAGAGCTTGACCTCCTACCCAGCCTCGAGGAAATCACTAAGGCAGTGAAGCAGAGCAGACGAGCAGTGGTAAGGCACCAGGCATGGACGGCATCCCAGCCGAGATGTACAAGGCAGCCGGTCCAGTGGCCCTGGACACTCTCCACGACATACTCTGCAGCGTTTGGGGGGGAAGAAACCTGCCACTGACTTTCGAGATGCCACTGTTGTCTCCCTGTATAAAAACAAGGGCAGCAAGTCTGACTGTGGTAACTACCGAGGCATCTCCCTCTCTCTCAGTCGCTGGGAAAATCCTTGCAAGAGTCATCTTAAACCGCCTGATCAGCGCTGTGTCAGAACCGTCACTGCCGGAGTCACAGTCTGGCTTCAGACCAGGCCGCAGCACCATCGACATGGTCTTCTCGGTGAGACAGGTCCAAGAAAAGTGTATTGAGCAGCGGATGGACCTCTACGCTGTCTTCATCGACTTAACAAAAGCCTTTCGACACGGTGAACAGGGAGGCGCTGTGGGTCATACTCTCCAAGCTTGGCTGTCCGAGGAAAATTCACAAAAATCATCCGCCTATTCCACGACGACATGGTTGGCCTGTGTGCTTGTTGGGGGTGTGACAGCTCTGCTCCCTTTGAAATCTCGAACGGCGTCAAGCAGGGCTGTGTCCTTGCTCCGGTCCTGTTCACTGTGTTCTTCACGTGCGTGCTGAACCATGCCCTCGGAGATCTCGACAGAGGCATCTACATCAAGTACAGGCTGGACGGCTCTCTGTTTGACCTTCGTCGGCTGAGCGCCAAGACCCGAACAGTCGAGAGACTTGTGACTGACGCACTGTTTGCCGACGACTGTGCCCTGATGGCACACACAGAAGCGGATCTCCAGTTCATTGTCAGCAAGTTTGCGGAAGCCTCTCGGCTTTTTGGCCTCACAATCAGCCTTGGAAAAACGGAAGTGCTCTACCAACCCTCCCCAGGCCTAACAGTGCAACCCCCCCCCCATCACCATCGGAGGCACCACTCTGAAAACTGTCGAACACTTCAAGTACCTCGGGAGCGTCATTTCCAGTGATGGCTCTCTTGACAGAGAAATCTCTGCCAGGATCAGCAAAGCCAGCCAAGCTCTTGGCCGCCTACGTACTCGTGTGATGACCCACAAAAGCATCAAGCTCGACACAAAGATCAAGGTCTACAAAGCTGTTGTTCTCACTAGTCTCCTCTACGGCTGTGAGTCCTGGACGCTGTACCGGAAACACACGAAACAGCTTGAACGCTTCCACACGAGATCACTACGAGCGATTATGGGCATCAAGTGGCAAAGACCGAGTGACCAACCTCGAAGTCCTGGACAGAGCCGGTCTGCTCAGCATCGAAGCCATGATAATGAAGGCCCAGCTTCGCTGGACTGGACATGTCATCCGTATGGAGCCTCACAGACTGCCTCGGCAGTTGCTCTACGGAGAACTGAGGCAGGGCCAGAGACCCAGAGGCCGCCCCAGAAAGCGCTTCAAAGACTGTGTAAAAGACAATCTGAAGCACAGCTACACGCCTGCAAAAGACCTAGAGGTTTGTGCCCAAGACAGAGCAGCAGTATGGCGAAGTCTAACCAGGAAGGCCCAGGAAGAATTTGAAGACAACCGCCGCAACCACATGACTACTGCAAGAGAAAAACGCAAGGCCTCGGTGTCCTCCCTTCCCACATTAGCCACGTTCAATTGCCCCTACTGCCCACGGGTGTGTGCCTCGAGAATCGGTCTCTCCAGCCACACTCGTGCCCATGGGAGAAGGTCAAACAATGGACGCATAACTCACTCTATCAATCAATCAAGTAACCAGCCAATTAATTCGTTGGTCAGTGGACCATCATGCGATTTATACCGTTTATTCCTTCTTTGTTGGATACATTAATCCAGTAGAATGAACCCTTTCATGCAAAATTTGACATTTCCATGGCCACTAATGAGAGTACATGAATGTAAATATTGAACCACACATACATTCAGATCATCAATGCTAAAATCAATATACAAGAACACGTAACCGTCAGTGTTACATCAGAAAACCAATGATAGCCACAGGCAATCTGTTTTCTGAAAAGTCAGTATGAAAAAAAAAATAGATAATTTTCTGGAGTGAGTTCTTCTCTTCCTTTCTCTAAGCGTATTGCATGCACAAAGCTGATAATATGCTTATATGTTCATTTCCCAGAAAGTATTGGAGTTCGATAGAATGATCGTTGCTCCATGGTCTATGTTCAGATAAAAATATAGTTTCGTTCAGCGGAATGTCAAAGTAAGTAATCTTCTATCAAATGTCTTACACGACTCTTGATATATATATATATATATATATTTTTTTTATTGCCTACAACAGTCAATAAACAATCATTATTCAGTCAGTAAGTTAACCCACCCCTGAATCATTTCGTCAATAAATCGTCATGTTTTTTCATAGTTTTGGATGCTCTTTGGTAAACATACTAGTCCATCCGAATCAACATAACTCGCAAAATTGATATTTTGATTATCATCGCATACACTGATGTGTACATTTTCAGTGCACATTATATCAAAAAACTGCTGCAAATATCGTATTGCGATTAAGCAAATGTATTCTTTTGTAGCAAGCTTATGTTCAAACCGAACGAAGCTTGAACATTTTGAAATTAGATTCGTTAATATCAGCTAATCAGTCGAACCACTACGCTTCCGTGAACGACATCAGTGGAAGTTTCGTTCGCGTGAAGCTGTGCAGATGAAAAGCCTGCCAGTGCCATTACTTCTTCCTGCTTGAGGCATATGCTGTATGTGTTGATGTAGACCTACAGTCAACTTTCCCATTGTGGGAGGTAGGAGGAGGAGGAATATAGAAGGCGGAGAGTGGGCTGGGGGGAGGGGTGAAGAGGGAAGGAAAGGGAGAGGGAGGGAGGAGAGACAGTCTGCACACGTATAAGCACGGACTGCACATTCTGTGTTATACAGCCTTAGCTGGGAATATGGGAAGCTGCACTATTGTTTCTGCTGTTGTGGTGTTGCAGATAGAAAGAGGCAGATGGAGTGAAGAGCGGATAGGGCGCAGCAGGATGAGCGAGGGATGCAATGAGAATGGCATCACCCAACTTACTTGACAGGAGTATATGGAACCTTTCAAATGAAACTGAGCTTTACTCATTCGACTTTGTAGTTACCTGAGCAGAACTTGGATCACATAAAACATACATACACATGTAAACATCGTTAACAAAATGAATATGCATAGACAAACAAAAAAAAGTAATTTTAGAGAAAAAAAGACTTCTATACACGCATTACGAAAGTCAAAAGATAAAGAGACACAAGGAGCAGAGCAGCCAGTCCATTCTGTTGAAAGGTAAGTCTTGACTGATCAGGACATGGCCTTCCCATATCATGGACAACACCCACAGCGTATCTCTACGATTTCTCGGCTTTACAATCAATCACAGAAGATCCAGCTCGCTTGGGACGTGAATCAGTAATGCCCGCAATGAGGAAGGAAAGATCGAGTGCCTGTGTCACTCCACCATATGCATGCAGTGAGTCATCGAACTTCTAGTATAAAGCAAACTTATCCGCTGAAGAATGATTGAGTGTACCTTGATAAGAATATAGGAGAGATATCCTCGTACCTACTGCCTATCTCTGAACCCTGTTCATTTTACCATAAATTCTGTCTGTGCATAGACAACAGAAAAACTCAGTAAGGATCTGGGTTTGTACGGATGTGTGTGTGTGCGGGGGTGTCAACCAATACCTTGCCTTTCTCCAGAGAGGTCGCCACGTGAAAGAGGAGCTCGGCGAGTGGATTAGCGGTTTCTTGTCAAAATAAATGTCTCTGTGGTATGTCTTTTGTCATTCGCGCGGGATGTCTAATGCTGGGGGTGGTGGTGGAAGGAAGAGGGGGCAATGGGGGTGATTCTTCATTCGAAGCATTAGCGTGCTGTGGAATGCCATAATATTTCGATTCATAAATGCCATGGTTTACATATGAATGCGCGCGCGCGCGCGCGCGCGCGCGCGCGCGCGCGCGTGTGTGTGTGTGTGTGTGTGTGTGTGTGTGTGTGTGTGTGTATGTGTGCATACCAGCGTGCGTGCGCGCGTGCGCGCGTGCTCGCGCGTGTGTCTGTGTGCGTTTGAGAGAGAGAGAGAGAGAGAGAGAGAGAGAGAGAGAGAGAGAGAGAGAGAGAGAGAGATGTTGCACCCTTTTAAATGGAGTTAAAGGTCGCATGTGTGTGTGTGTGTGTGTGTGTGTGTGTGTGTGTGTGTGTGTGTGTGTGTGTGTGTGCGCACGTGCGTATATTCATGTGTGTGTACGTGCGTGCGTGCGCGCGCGCGCGCGCGTGTGAGTGTGTGTGTGGACATGCATATGCCCGTGCAGGTGAGTGTGCGCCAGAGAATGTTGATTACAACCACAGTAAAATTTGGTAGCAACCGCAAGTTTGTACTTCAGTCAAGCACTTCACTATTTTCACATTTCACTAAAACTGGTATTGAATTATTTTTTAGGTATGAAAACTGATAGTGATCCAGCTCTCTCACATGTTACATGATCATAAAGAGAAGATTCAGATTTCAGGCAACCCAGCCAAGGATTCAAGCCATTCATTAACGCTGATATGCTATGGTGCTGAAGCAATGCCCTGCCAGACCAACGCAAAGAAAGACTGATGCTAACCGTAGTTTTCAAGTTACGCTGCCTGTCAATTGATCGGTGGATCCTAGTGCTTGTCACAGGTGGGGGTGTTTGTAGGCAGCCTTGCGTAGTAGTGCACTGATTAGGTCTTTCAACCATTACGGAACAGGACATGTATGACTTTGCTGTCCAGTGCGTCTGTCTAGGTATTCTAACCCTGTCATTATAAGTCAGTTTCAAAGTGAAGTGACTGCAGGCGGAAATTCAAACAAATTTCAAAAGGAATTTAAAATAACTCCGCCGGTTAACATGGACAAGAAAAATGACCCCGTAAAACACGACGCGTTTTGACCTTTTAGATCTTCAGGCAAGATAACGGTCAGAGCAATGAAAACGAAAGAACAATCACTTACGAACTCAAATTATCCTGCCTGAAGAAGACTTATAAGGTCGAAACACGTCCAGTTTTGTCTTCTGATTCGTTTTTTTTTTCATGTTTAGCAGCGGAGTTACATTAAATTTCTTATAAAACTTCTGTCACTGTAGTCGAGAACTGACCAAAAGTGTCTCAGTTCGGGTTGAGAGCTCATCACCGTTGCCTTCCTTGTCCAAGAGGTCGCTAAACAAGGAGATGGATTATGAAGAAGACTATTGGCTTGTCATCAAAGCAGTAGGATTCTTTTTCCGTTTGGATGTCGGTTGTATCTTTCCTGTAATACAATATGATCAATCATATTCTGATTTAATTTTCTAAATCTTTGTTGCCATAAATTCTATATGGATTACAAAAGACAGTGGACATTACAAAACCTCTAGCAGTCCTTCTGACTGCTGTTGTTTTCAATGTCACTGGTCATAAAGATCTGTGATTTTTTGTCACACACACACACACACACACACACACACACACACACACACACACACACACACACACACACACACACACACACACCATGTAACCTTCATACATAATATTTTTAGACTTTCATCAACTTATTTCATTGGGACGATGTCTTCATCTCCTACTTTAAATACTCTTCAATGGCTGATTCGTGGTGCCACCGGATTCTGTTTTCGAAGCCTTGATAAGAATACCACAGAATTATAGGCTGCGTTATATCTTCATTTGATGCCAGGGGAACAATGAATCAACTAGCCGTGTTTGACGGATGAGCCTCAGCGGACGAAAGAGGACAAGAATGGCACATGTTGTATTGAATATTGAACCAGTAATTTGGATTGTGTTTCAGGATCTGGTAGCTTTGGAAGATTAAACAATTACGAAGGAGATTGTGTGGAAAGTCTTTTTCTACTTTTTTTTTTCAAAATACTTAACAATGAATGCTGTGGCAATTACTTTTTTCGGGCTTTTGTGAGCGATTGAACTGGTTAGATCCCTGGAAGTTGTTTAGAGATTGGGTATTGTAACATGTAAAAATGAGAGTGCATATTTGGGCACATCTTCTTTGCCATGAAAAGTGTTGTTTGTTTATTTTTTTTTTTTAATCAAGATGCGTTTTGTCTCTAATGAATGTATGTGACTTAAAAAAAATTGTGTATGTATTCTTTCAAGATGAGATAGTGACAGAAACTATAATTTCTTAAAACCAGTGGACAACAGATCTTGAGCAACTTTGATTTCTAATATTCGGCGAAAAATGTTCTTGTTTTAGAATGTACTTTTTCTCTTTGCTGTGCTGTAGCAACGGATTATGTTGCATCAGCATTTTAAAACTTGGACATATACGATTTCATAACTAGTTTCATCCCTTTATCTTTTTGCTGTGACAAGCGAAAAACAGTATTCAGGAATAGCACCACGATTGCCTCCTTAAACTGTCAAGACCTGGGAGACACGCGCAAGCGAAGGAATGTTTCTCATGATATTAAACAAAAACAATACTCCATTGACCACCTTCAAAATATGCATTTTAACGACAAACTGAAAAATAAAACGTGTTAAATCTGAATCGGATGTGTTTTTGTTTTATTTCATCTTACCGGTCAAGTGCATAAGAAGTAGCGGTTTTAGATTTTCGTAATCCAAGAAAGTGTGTGGATTATTTTACTGTTAAGTATCTGTTAAGTATTCTGCTTCTGATTAACCATTCGAAAACCAGAGTTGCAAATAGATAACCATTCAGCGCCCAATTCGAAGGTATGAGTGACTGTTCGTTCTACGTTTATGTTGTCTTAGTTATTTGTCATGCCTGAAGAAGGCCAGAAAGGACGAAACGCGTAGTGTTTGTATTGTAATTTGTTTAAATCTTTCATCTGGCGGTGCAGTAATTCTGTTTTAAACCCACAGAGGCAAAGTTAGAAATGTATTCCTGTCCAGTGCACGTGTATGACTGTTGTGCCATTCTCTCATTTCTGTACGGGTAAATCAAATCAATTAAGTAAAGAAGGTTCGAGCAATGCATTATGTACGTAAACAGATGGCTCTATATCAGACGCTTGACGCTTGACGCGCGCGCGAATGCGCCGCGCCTTTTATTATGAGGCCTCCGGCCTGTCCATATCAGGTATACACAACAAGTGGCAAATACAATTCATTATGAATCAACTCAGTCCATGTGTTCCTACTGAGTATTCGAGGTTTATACAAATCTATATTTTCCCATTTTACCCTTGTCATAGATTCTCTCATAGATCCTATCCCCAATCAGTATAAGGTAATTTTATAACAGACTATACAATTCGTTTCTACTTTGTAACATGTATATCTTCCTTCATACCCCAACTACCCATCTACGTGCTAGTTGTTTATACTTATACTATTGATGTTTTGTTTCTTATATTTCTGTTTTCTCAGTTGTGCTTATCCTTTATACTGCCTATATATAAGATTCTCTATATTTTAATGCATAATATGTAAACATGGCCACGTCCCTGGTTATTTCTGTATTGCTATTTTGTACTAAACTTTGTATAGTGATTATGCCAACGTTTTTAAAATGCTTCAATATGTATTTTTCCCCTTAGTTGCCTATAGCATGAGCATACTTTAAGGAAATGCAGTTCTGTTTCTTCTACTGGGCAAAAGGGACAAGTTGTTATCGCTTCATTTGTCTATGTACTTTTTATTTGTGTGTAATTCATTAGTTCCTAGGCGTAATCTGGTAAGTGCTTTTCTGAATTTTGCTATTGTGATATTGTATAGGTTTTCCTCAGGCTGGTGTATTGATTTGAAGGAATAGTATGTATTAAACATCTCACTATTACTTATCTTATCATGCCAGTATTGTTTATAGCAATCAGTGATTCTTTGTTTTAGTGTTCGTAGAAACCTGTCCTCGTCACCTACTCCTTTGTTTAACCAGACTACTGAAAAACCATACATGTCGAGGCAGCGTTTTATGTCTCTTGCCCAGTTTTGGGTCTTAACATTTTCGGCCTTCTCTCTTTCATACGCCTGTTTGGGTATTCTATTTGGAGACATCTTTAGCAACTTGATGGCTCTATCAGAGAGAGAGAGAGAGAGAGAGAGAGAGAGAGAGAGAGAGAGACAGACAGACAGACAGACAGACAGACAGACAGAGAGAGAGACAGAGAGAGAGAGAGAGAGAGAGAGAGGAGAGAGAGAGAGAGAGAGAGAGAGAGAGAGAGAGAATTTAACTATATACGAGAGTTAGGCAATGTACGGAACAAACTTGCACGCTGATATCTGTTTAAGTGTACTTTATCAGAACAGTTGAGAGATATGCCCGTATCTTCTGTCGTTGAACTCAGTTCTCTGACCTGAAATTCTATCTGTTGACCGACAACAGTGGCATTGTAAAGACCCAGCTTGAACGCAGAAGTCAACCGACACCTTGTCTTTGTATCAAGAGTTCGCTGAATGAAAGACGAGCTTCGAGTGTGGATTAGCAGTCGCTTGTCGGAGTGATAGATCTTCTGTGGTATGCTTATCTGGCTCAGGTTTTATAACCTAAAGCAGGAATGGTAGTGGCAGGAGGGTAGGGGTGTAGGTGACTCTTAATTTGCAGCTCCGGCATGCTGTGGAACACTACAATATTTCTGTCCATTATGCCATCCACTATACATGAATGTGTGTGTGTGTGTTGTGTGTGTGTGTGTGTGTGTGTGTGTGTGTGTGTGTGTGTGTGTGTGTGTGAAGTCAAGTCAAACTTCTCCTTATTAAGGGTTAAGGAATAAACTTCATAGCTTTTTCATCCTGCCCTCACAAAATTAATCAGAATCATAAAGAACAAACAAACCAATTCTAATCATGTATCGACACATTATGAAGAATATGCAGAACATTTCTAAACTATTTAACACATTCTAAGCATTATATTCTATGAAAACGAAAGCACAAAATTCAATAATTATAATAGTTAACATTACATAGCACTTCAAAAAGAGAGAGAGAGAGAGAGAGAGAGAGAGAGAGAGAGAGAGAGAGAGAGAGAGAGTGTGTGTGTCAAGGCAGCAAAACCTCTCACGAAAGACCTTAAGCGCTTAGAGGCGAGGAATGTTGTACGCAGTACCGAAATAGGTAATAGACCCATTAGCAGTATGCCTTACCACCGCACACAGTCAAACTGTGTCAAGGAGGACGAAATGGTCAGGTGACAGATGGCACCTAAGGTAGTAAGGACCCTCCCAGGTTCGAACCTTCCTGATAGCGAAACGGGGGAGGGGGGGGGGGGGGGGGGGGGGAGGTACGTAATCACTAGGACCTCGGAGCATCGGGTACGCGCTAAATGCTCAGTCAGCTGAGGTCGCTTTTAAACAGTCTTTGAAGAGCAGGAGTCTTGGACTCGTTCAGATGGTAGTGCCATGGGGCACTGTGTTGGCGCTATTGTCAAGCCAGTTGAATGCACGTGGACGTTGTTTGTTGTAGCTTTTCTCCAGGATAATTACTGTGTAAGTGGCCCCCGGGAAATTTCGATGTCCATCTGGTGCCAAGTGTTGTTTGCTAATCAATTAGGTAAGGATGTGTGTAAATGCTGTGGTGTGGAAGAATGTAGCGAAAGGGAATTCAAAGTACTTGTGAACAAGGAAGTAGAGAAGCAGCATGGACAAAGGCATGGCCTGAAGGGAAATCCTTTGTGTCCATCCCTATATAAACTGAGGGAGAACAACGTGACGGGAGAGGAGAATAACACCACGAGAGACAGTAGGACAGAGGAGAGAGAGGAGAGGAGAGTGAGCAGGACAGAGTAGGGTCGAGAGAGAAACGTGGTCTGGGAGACAGAAGAGACAGCAAGGTCTTAGGGTGAAACACAAGCTGGTAGAGAAAAGGCTGAGTTTGAAGCCCAGAGATAGGTGAAGAGAGACAAACTGAGCTTGAACCCAGACGTGGGTTGAAAGAGACAAAGAAGAAGCGTTCTATGCTGAGATCCCAGACACGACAATGAAGACCAAGTCCTGAGACTGGAGCCAGTCAACCAAGGGCGTCACCATCAAGCAGTGCTGAAGAAAACTTGAAGAGACTTGCTCAAGAACTGTGGTGTGGTGTGAAAGCGTGGTTGTGTGTGTGAAAACCTGGCCAGGTAAAAGAAGCCATTTTATTATAACCCGGGATTAGGAAGTATTGATCTTTTATGTGTTGATGATTCCATTTTGTGTAATTGGATTCTTCATGTTTTGATTATAAGTAGCATAGAAATTGTATTTCTTGTGCTCAGTCGTGTTAGGAGAGAAACAAATGCGTGACATCCCATTCCCAGAGAGAGGTGAATGTTTGGGGGCGCATGAGTGTGCATATGCGTGTATGAGTGTAGAGATAACCTTGGTGTGTTGAGCCTGACTAATAATACATCAACTTAGTGCACTTAAGCAATACCATCACGATTTCCCCGTCCTGGACAAAGTGGCGAGCCTGCCAGGATTGCATAGTCCAAAGTAGTCTCAGGAGGGAAACAAAGTGAGTGCTAGAATAGTACTGGTGCGAAGCATCCCCTAAAAGCAATTTTAATTAGCTATTCTAATTATTTCCTTTAGTTCTTTGAGTGTTGAGTATTGACTTGTGTGTAGGGTGGTTGTATTAATCAAAGGTTGTACAGAGAAATGAAGAATGAGGTTCCAGTCTTAACTCTCACAGAAGCTGTGGTTTTAGATTAAGGCTCCTTTGTGTTAGGAATGCTACCACTGGTTGGTGTACTCATAATGTTTAGTCGATAAAATGCGTACTAACTTTTTCCGGGTCTATAAAAGTAACTGTTTTAGTGGTGCTAAAACACACACACACACACACACGCACGCACGCACGCACGCACGCACGCACGCACGCACGCACGCACACACACACACACACACACGCAATGGCTGAACAAAGTTTTACCCCCATAGAAAAGCTAGTAAGTTTGGGGAAAAGAAATGGGATATACAGGAGATGAACTGTGTAAGTTCATTGAAAAGGAACAGCTCGATGCTGTCAAACGAAACTCAGAGGTCAAGGCTTCGAAACTTTGACTTAAATGCTGAGGCTGAAAGACTTAGGCTTGAGACTGCTGCGTCAAATGCTAAAGCAGATGCAGAGGGGGCAAGAGCAGAAGCGGAATTGGAGATGTTAGCCAAACAAATTGAGTTGGAACGAATAACATCTGAAAATCGTAATGAAACAGACACCAGTCCTGAGTCAGTATGCTGCAGACTAAATTCCGCACCTAGGCCTAAACTCCCACTTTTCAGAGAAGAAAATGATTCGATCGACGCCTATATTAGTCATTTTTAATCATTTGCCGAGCACGTGGGCTGGCCCGAAGGTGACTGGGCAATAAACCTGTCTGCCTTGTTGGCAGGCCGTGCGTTACACACTGTTTCTACCTTACCCAAAGCAGATCAGAGGGATTTTTACAAGGTAAAACAAGCAATTCTAAAAGCTTATGATTTAACTGAGGAAGGATTCAAGCATAAGTTTCGCGAGGCGAAAATTGAACAGGGTGAGACATACACACAGTTTGGGCTGATACTGGATCACTATTTCAACAAGTGGGGTAGAACTTAGTGGAGTGGACCGTAATTTTGAATGCCTCAAGACACTGGTGATGAAGGAACAGACACTTGATGGTTGTGGGCCAGGACTCACAATCACATCAAGGAACGGAAAACGGCGACCATCGCTGAAGTACTTGAGGCGGCAGAGACTTACCGTGAAGCGAGGCGTGATTTGCATCAACAAGAGGAAAGTCCAGAGGCATATCCAGAAGATGGCAGGCCAACACATTCTTCGCACAATGGGTCTAGAGTAAACGCCCGTAGACACATGGCACGTGAGCAAACCGGGGTGAAAACCAATAGCCACGTGGTTAGGACTGTAGATAAACGTACCTGCTTCTTGTGCAACAAGACGGGCCACGTGGTGGGAGACTGCTGATTTAGGCCCCAGAAAGCAGCAGCAATGAGGGTCAGGCTGAGTGGGAGGCAGGCAGAAAGGGAAGAGGAAAATGACAGTGTTAGTTTGTCTGGATTGTGTTGTGTGTTCACAGATTATGGTGATAACATGCATGTGCACAAAGGCAGAGTAGGGGAGAATGTCGTTAGTGTCATTAGAGACTCTGGGTGCACTGGTGTAATGGTGAAAGAATCCCTGGTTAAGAAGGGACAATTCACAGATAAAACACAGAGGTGTAAGCAAATTGATGGAACAGTATCTGAGTTTAGAATAGCCAGACTGTACATTGATACACCATTTTATAGTGGGACTGTACAGGCTTTGGCCGTTCCAAAGCCAGCGTATGACGTGGTGATCGGGAACATCCCAGGGGCACTTGATTACCACAACCCCAATCCTGACTTCTCTGTTGAATCAGAGAAAAGAAATCACGGGAGAGAAAGGCACCAGACAGTCACACACTCCAGAAAGCATTGGAGCGTGTCCAGTGAGACCAACCCCACTCACTTACGGGAGGAACAAAAGGGCGATTACTCGCTTAGAAAATTCTTTAGGCTCGCTCACACGGGACAGAAGAAAAATGTTAAGGAGGGTACAATCGGTTTTGAGTTAGAGAACGGCATATTGTACCAAACATTTACTCATTCCCGTTCGGGAAAAAGCGAAGGAGCAGGTTGTCGTTCCTAGGCAGCGCAGAAAGGCAGTGATGGCAGCAAATCATGTGACGTCAGCCTCGAGCCATCTCAGTAGAAAGGCCACACGAAAGATTGTGACGCGAGAGTACTACTGGCCCGGTATCCTAGGTGATATCCGGCGTTTCTGTTCACATTGCAACACATGCTGTGGAGCTCGCAATGGTGTGTGTGTGCAGAGAATGCTATCAGACCAGTCTCACAAAAAGGGGGCAGTAGTCAAAAGTAAAATGGTCATGCAAATTAGTAGGTATTGTGAGCGTGTGTCTTTTGCAGTGTCGTGTAAGCGTGACGTGGCTGGGTGCGGGCCACGTGTATGACGAGTAAGGGAGAGAATTTCCCGTAGAAACATAATGTTTATCTGTAGCCACACGACTTAGAGCTGGTGGAGATTTCAGATTTGAGTTGATATTTGCTTGGTTAGTATGTATGTACTGATTTTTCTCTAATTTTGTTGCAAGATAAATCTTGCATGCGTTCTCTGGTGTAATTAGTATGAGAGGCCTAGATTACATTTGGTTATGTTGAGAAAATTATGAGAGTTTCAGCTCCTTGAAGGTGTTTTAGCCAATGCAGGGCATTGTCTTCAAGTGTGGGGGGGGGGGGGGGGGGGGGGGGGGGGGGGGGGGGGGGGGGGTCAAGGCAGCAAAACCTCTCGCAAAAGACCTTAAGCGCTTAGAGGCGAGGAACGTTGTACATAGTACCGAAATAGGTAATAGGCCCATAAGCAGTATGTCTTACCCACCGTACACAGTCGAACTGTGTCAAGGAGTACGGAGTGGTCAGGTGACAGATGGCACATAAGGTAGTAAGGACCCTCCTGGGTACGAACCTTCCCGACAGCGAAAGGGGGGAGGTATGTAACCACTAGGACCTCGGAGCTTCGGGTACGCGCTAAATGCTCAGTCAGCTGAGGTCGCTTTGTAAACAGTCTTTGAGGAGCAGGAGTCTTGGACTCGTTCAGATGGTAGTGCCATGGGGCACTGTGTTGGCGCTATTGTCAAGCCAGTTGAATGCGCGTGGACGTTGTTGTTGTAGCTTTTCTCCAGGATAATTACTGTGTAAGTGGCCCCCGAAGTCGGCGGGGAAATGTCGATGTCCATCTGGTGCCAAGTGGTTGTTTGCTAATCAATTAGGTAGGGATGTGTGTAAATGCTGATGTGTGGAAAATGTAGCGAAAGGGAAATTCAAAGTACCTGTGAACAAGGAAGCAGAGAAGCAGCAGCATGGACAAAGGCATGGCCCGAAGGAAATCCTTTGTGTCCATCCCTATATATACTGAGGGAGAACAACGTGACGGGAGAGGAGAATAACACCACGAGAGAGAGAGAGAGGACAGAGGAGAGAGAGAGAGAGAAGAGTGAGCAGGACAGAGTAGGGTCGAGAGAAACGTGGTCTAGGAGTCAGAGTGACAGCAAGGTCTTAGGGAAAAGACAAGCTGGTAGAGAAAAGACTGAGTTTGAAGCCCTGAGGTGGTTGAAAGAGACGCAGAAGAAGAGTTCTATGTCAAGATCCCAGACACGACCATGAAGACCAGTCCTAAAACCTGGAGCCAGTCAACCAAGGGTGTCACCATCAAGCAGTACTGAAGAAAACTTGAAGAGACTTGTTCAAGAACTGTGGTGTGGTGTGAAAGCGTGGGTGGTGTGTGTGAAAACCTGGCCAGGTAAGAAGCCATTTTATTATAACCCGGGATTAGGAAATATTGATCTTTCATGTGTTTTAAGATTCCATTTTGTGTAATTGGATTCTTCATGTTTGATTATAAGCAGCATAGAAAATGTATTTCTTGTGCTCAGTCGTGTTAGGAGAGAAATGAATGCGTGACATCCCATTCCCAGAGAGAGAGGTGAATGTTTGGTGGGTACATGAGTGTGCATATGCGTGTTTGAGTGCAGAGATAACCTTGATGTGTTGAGCCTGACTAATAATACATCAACTGAGTGCACTTAAGCAGAGAGAGAGAGAGAGAGAGAGAGAGAGAGAGAGAGAGAGAGAGAGATTCTGCAATATAATAAGCATTAATTATTCGATGATTTTTCCAGCGCATTCTTTTTCAGAGCTCTTTTGAATGCTAGTTTCGAGGGATATCATTTTAAAGAAGATGGCAGATTGTTCCATGTTGTTACTCCAGGACTGATAAACTTGATTCGTAGAGATTGTTGCCGGCTCTGGGAAAGAAAGCATATGTGAGTGTCGATTTTCATTGATTACAAAGTTTTGGATGATTTTTTTTGAGCTGTTACCTTCACTACCTTCAGTACACTGTACATGCACAAACTTTTTTGTTGAAAAAGAGCCTATTTTTAGATGGTAGAATATTTAATGTTATGTGATCATTCCCTCTGAATGTAGTAGATTTCAGCTGTAATATTTTTATAGCTCTTTTATGTAGACGCCTTATCTATTTTTTTTTTCAAATTAGCTTCACTAGATGTATCCCATAAGGTGGTCGCATAGTTGATAAGAAATAGAATGTGTGTGCGGGAAAGAATAATTTGCTGGTTTGAAAATTAAGAAAATATGTTATTCTCGTAAGCTGATGAATTCTTTTGGATATATATTTGCCAAGATCAGTAAAGTGATCATACCATGATGATATTGTCAGTGATAATCCCTAATACTTCACGAAATGTTACCCTCCTCGATCTTTTGATGTTTGACAATACTGATGCAAACGGGGAACTCATTTTCTGCCGTTTTTGACCTGTGGTCACAAACATGCATTTAGTTTTATCTGCATTGAGTGCAGTGTGGTTCATTTCTGTCCATGTATCAGTCTATTGATATTGTTCTGATGGTTATTTACTACAGTGGTGGGATTAGCAATATTTGATAGCAGTGAAGTGTCGTCAGTGAACACTTCACAACCGCACTTTATATATAAAGGCAATCATTTATGTAGATAGAAGTAAGAGGGGTCCTAACACAGATCCTTGAGGAACACCAGATTTCAAAGGAAGTAACTCAGACCTGTTGGAATTAATGTCAACAAGTTGTTAGCGATCAGTAAGAACAGATCTAATAAAATCTATAGCCATACTTGAGAGTTTGCATGTGATTTTTTTTTTTATAAGATGTGAATGGCTGACAACGTCAAAAGCTTTAGCGAAATCATCAAAAAGAACTCCAGTAACTTCATTGTTGCTTATACTGGATATACAATTATCTACAAGCTGTATGAGAGAGATGAATGGCAAGAGCGATTTTGGAGAGAGAGAGAGAGAGAGAGAGAGAGAGAGAGAGAGAGAGAGAGAGAGAGAGAGAGAGAGTGTGTGTGTGTGTGTGTGTGTGTGTGTGTCTGCACTCGCGTGCGGGCTATCTCTCTCTCTTTCTCTCTGTCTCTCTCTGTCTGTCTGTCTGTCTGTCTGTCTGTCTGTCTCTCTCTCTCTCTCTCTCTCTCTCTCTCTCTCTCTCTCTCTGCATAATGGAAAGCTTTAGGTGTGACATGAAAAACAGGTCCAGGAACTGGACTGATCAATTTCAATTTCATGTTGTTCATAGCCCAGCAGTTACATAATCGAATAAAGAAACTGCAAACAATAACAGATAAATATTTCACTCTGTTAATTATTCAGTCAACAGGAAACGAACGAAACGCTAAGCTAATGAGCATCATCTAGTTTATAAGTTTTATATCTGTTTTGCTTAATATATTAACCCAACAGCATGAACATAACATAAAAATATTATTGTATCCAATTTATCTATAATAGTATATATGATCGTATGCAAAAAATGTAAAAAGAAAGTCAAAACAAAACAAGGAAAACAGTCTGTGTAATTAAATAACACATGTTCAGAAAGCATCACAGCGCGCGAAAGGAACAGAACAGGTACTATGTCTCTTAAACGTCAATATTGACAGAACATGTCATCTCCTTGTTATGTATTACCCTTCCACAGTCTTTCTAGGTGACCTCAACTTCGTAATCAGATACACCTAGAATATTCACCAGAAGTAGGAAGAAACTGTAGGGAGAGCTTGATAGCAGAAAGTCTTCAGAGAAGAACCTCCCTCAGACAACTGTTTCGATTGGCCCTGAACTCCTTACACTCTAAGGCGGTATAGCTGCATTCAGGTCATGACTTCCAGTTCACCTTCTACTGCCAACCTTTTTTTCCCTGGCGTTGCCGGGATTCAAACCCGTAACTTTGGGATACATGGGTGTCTTAAGGCGTGCCTTTTTAGATGGATGTCTTATCCCATTGCTAACAGGACACCTGTTCTACGTTGGGAAATTTAAGCCTTATGAACTTCCCTTTTGTTCCTCCTCGACCAGATCCAACTGAAACTCTTTTCAGCAGACGCTGCCCTTGCTTTCAAGGTTCTGGTCCTTTTCTTACCTGAAATCCCGAGCTGTTTTATGGCTGATGAACTACAACTCCCCGTGCTCCAATCTCTACGGCGAGAACTAAGGCCTGAAAGCCGGCTTCTCTCAAGCTGCTGGCTAGACTTGCAAGCTTTTCAGTCTTGTAAATGTGAATTTACTCCATTCTGCTTTATTTGTTTTCGCTAGCGATGCAGTTAAACTCAACGTGAACTGAAGCATTCACACAAAGGGAGGTGGTTAATAGGCAGCCGCATGTCGCACAGTATGCTAAACACTATATCCTA
>JADBJO010001512.1:402500-412500 GCA_016801955.1 Conus betulinus
AACTTTTATAGATAATAAGCTGAATTTTAAATCCCATGTTGAGTATGTCCACAAAAAATGTCAAACCAGATTATATTGTCTTCGCAAGCTGCGATCATTTCATGTGAATACTGACACTCTTCGGACATTTTATTCATGCTTCTTGGAATCTGTTCTAACTTTCTCATTTATATGTTGGTATGGTGGGTTGACTGTGAAGAGCAGAAATGTGATTGAGAAAGTGGTGAACGTGGGAGGAAAAAATCGTTGGTGAGAGACAAAAAAGTGTACGTGAGCTATACAGGTGCCGTGTTGTTTGTAAAGCGAAGAAGATTACGTGTGACCAGACCCACGTTCTTGCAAATCAGTATGACCTTCTTCAGTCAGGACGAAGATATCGATCGGTTAAATGCAGAAGTGTCAGATTTAAACAAAGTTTTATTCCCTGTCCATTGATTTCATGAACCGAGAAGATGTTAATTGAAATCCAAATTCCTCTATATGAATGTATGTCATATGTGAGAAAATGGGTAATGTGGCTAAATTATTGTTTATTTGCTGTGAATGTGTGTGACCACAAATTAATTTCTCAAATTGAGATAATAAAGTTTACTTGACTTGACTTGACTTGACTTGACTTGACTTGACACACACACAGACACACACACACACACACACACACACACACACACACACACACACACACACACACACACACACACACACACACACACACACACATTGTATCTCACTTCTGTAAAAGTGTATTGTGCAGAATAACATTTGCTGTCACTCGAACAGCAAAACGTTTGATACTTACAAGACATTTAAGTTTTTCAGTGCGGAAATAATTTGACGCAAAGCCCACCAAAAGAATTTGTTCCGCCTCAGAGAAGTATTGCTTCAGACAGGATGCCTCAAGGATCTTCAAGCTGAGTGCACTTGAACCAAAAAAATACTCCCCGGGAGTCCTTTTAAATTAATGATATTGTGTGGATGTATACCTCTCACATGTTCGTATCTTGCAGGGGTCTATTCTACCCCTACTCAACTTAACCCATTAAAAACCAGTGTTGAGAATCCGGAAATTTGTTCCTGTTGAATGCATTATGTAGCAGACATAAGGTGCCATTTTATCAGCAATTCCGAGCACACACACACACACACACACACACACACACACACACACACACACACACACACACACACACACATATATATATATATATATATATATATATATATATATATATACATATATATAGAGATATGAGAGAGAGAGAGAGAGAGAGAGAGAGAGAGAGAGAGAGAGAGAGAGAGAGAGAGAGAGAGAGAGAGAGAGAAGTTTTCAGCAACTGTAGTTTGGGCAAAAAGTTCATCATGAAGGAGTTAAACGTGTATGCTAGGGTGAGTATGTGCATCGTGAAACTCTGAAGGAGACTGCAACAGACAACAGTATTGCTGTAGACTAACCAAAAATTAAAACAAACAGAAAACAAGGTGCAAAGTAAAGAGGTTTAAATTCACAATGCTAGAAAACCAAGTGAGTTTTGGACAAGACTTTTTTCAGACGTGGACAATATCAGACGTAAGTATACTCAGAGGCATAAAAAACGCGAATAGATTATAGAAATAGATAGAGACAGTGCACGATTGTTCACATTGTGAACAGGACGTAAGCAATGTCGATGGCACGTGCAACATTAGCAGTACATGGTGTCTTGGCCCGGTTGTAACCTCGTAACAGTGGGTGTGAATGTTGCCGGGTCAGCGTTTTTGGCACGAGGAGTGCAATTACTATGTGGACTACCTACGCCACGTGCATCAATGTCAATTGCAACTCAATGTGGGCCCCGATTGTGGGGCTATAAATTTCCAACCCCCCAAAAGTACAAATTATCCCTTCCAGCGGCGTCAACATAATGCCGAGACTTTTCCGTCAAGATCGTTGCATATAGCAATGGGGCAACTGCAGGCCGGGGTTCCAATGAGGCAGGTCGCTATCGCATTCGGAGTCCACATTTCCACCATCTACCGCCTTCTGGACCGCTTTCAAGCAAAGAAACACCACTGATGACAGACCGAGAAGCGGCAGACCGAGGGTCACCACAGCAGCCCAAGACCGCCATCTCCTGCGTCAGCATCGACGGGAGCCTTACCAAACCGCTGCCAACACAGCCAGGAACACCGTCGGCAACCATGGCAGGCCAATCAGCAGCAGGACCGTGCGTCGCCGACTGAACACAGTTGTCTCCAATGCAGGCGTCCAGCCCGGCGACCTATCCTGACACTCCAGCATCGCCAGAACCGTCTGCAGTGGGCACAGATCCACGTGCATTGGCGCCATCGGGACTGGGGCCGAGTCCTCTTCAGTGACGAAAGCCGGTTCTGCGTCGACCCAGGCGATGGCCGCATCCGGATCTGGAGAAGAGTGGGGGAACGCTTCACGGATGCCAGCATCACCGAAAGGGGACCCATGGGGTGGTGGTGAAAGCATCATGATGTGGGGGGGCTATCGGCATGAATCGCCGTATTGGGCCAGTCATCTTCCAGAATGTGGGTCCAGGACGTGGTAACGGGTCACTGCTGTTCATTACATCGACCAGGTTCTGAGGCCCCACGTCCTGCCGCATTTCCAGGGGCATCCACAGGACCTGTTTCAGCAGGACAACGCAAGGCCGCGCACTGCCCGTGCTACGCAGAACTTCCTGAGGCAGAACAACATCAATCTGCTGCCTCACCCAGCCCGTTCTCCCGACCTTAATCCAATAGAGCATTTCTGGGATGCCCTTCAGAGGCAGTTGAACCAGCTCAACCCCAGACCCCAGACAGCAGCTCAGCTTTCTGTCGCTGTGGGCAGGTGTGGTGGCAAGTCCCCAGAGGCAGACCAACAGTCTGGTGCGCTCGATGTAACGCAGGTGCACAGCTGTGATCAATGCTCGAGGTGGTCACACCAGATACTGACATTCTGCTGTTAACACAGGGTCAAGGTCAAGTTCATGTGACCTTATTTTCTACCAGAATGAAGTTTGAAAGGACACTTTTTGCGGTGTTTGATTACTTTTTCGCACTTTCTATTCCCAGTTCAAAGGAATCGTTGGCCAAATTAAATCAAAATTCCCATGCAGTTTGTTTTCGCGTTTTTTATGCCTCTGAGTATATTTGCCCACATTGATTGTCTTTTTCCTGCTGACACTTCATGTATGTTATAAAGAGGTGTAGTAGTCAAACTTCATCATTGTAAAAGATGGAAATAGAGTACAGCATTACTGTAAACGAGGCAAAATACAAGTTAATATACAACTTAAAGTAGCAAAGTAATGCTTATATAATGGTCCAAAGAAAATTAAGTAAAGTCAAATCTTCTTTAGACCTTGCAGGAAAAAGATGTCAAAATGCATAAACTCACACTCCCCTTGATTGCTGTCAGCAGGACAATTACAATATATGAATAAAGAGTTGAGAAATGAGGACAATTTAAAAATGCAAAGTTAATAATGTGCAGTCATATCCGCTTTCTTTCACATAAAAGACGGCTCAATAATTCTAGGGTGGTGCAGTATCAATTAGACGTATAAGCACAACGTGATGTTTGTCCTGTCTCAAACCATTGTGATTTTGAACATTACATTGATGGTTTCAGGGATTAAGACGCTGTCTCCAAACGATCTGACACAGCTGTCCATAGCAGGGCCATAGTAACTTCATGTACAAACCCTTCTTACATTGTGTGGATCATTTAACTTTAAGATATTTTGACAGTCAGACAGACAGACTGATAGACAGAAAGACAGACAGAGACAGACAGACAGACAGGTAGGACTGACGGACAGACAGACAGAGAGAGATTTTCTTCCCCTTATTGTTTCGTTAGCTTCCATTTTTTTTTATATCTGCCAAATTATTTGAAGAACTCACCATATGTGATGATGAAATATGAATCGCTGCACACACAAACGTTAATGTATAAGGGCATTCTCAATCTGTATGTCTGAATGGTCTTCTATAATTTTCAAACAACATTTAGTTACGAAGCTAAACGATACTTTAATGCGGAAAATCACAATAGGTCGAAATGCTTTGCATATCTGTCGTAATTCGCTTCAGTTCTTTGGTGTTCTACTAACTCAACTTTTGCTGCAAGTTTTAATGGTGCCACGACGAAAATTCTTCAGTGAGAAAAAAAAAAAATAAAAAAAAGACTCATGTCGAATAACCCCTGCTTTCACTAACACAGCAAAAGCTTTGACAATTCAACGGCACTGGATTTTATGGCGCCGAAATAATTAGAAGCAAAACCGAATGCGAAGACACTCGCCCCAACTCAAACCATTGTGAAGTATCATATCAGATCGAATGTTTCACGGATCTTGAATCTGGCTGCACATGAACGAACATTTATATCTCCCTCGGAGTGTCGTCGTGCATTCATGCTGTTCTGGACCGCTTGATCTGATTCTGTTTAACCTTTCAAACTCTGTGTTGCGAAACTGGAAATGTGTACAAAGGGGAAGCATTTGCTGCAGTCCTCAGACGCTCTGAAGGCGTGTTTCTGTCGGTGGGTAAAATAATTCTGATCAGATTTTGTATAGTGTATGATGTATATAAATCAGAGAGAGAGAGAGAGAGAGAGAGAGAGAGAGAGAGAGAGAGAGAGAGAGAGAGAGAGAGATGCAGACAGACAGACAGAGGCAGAGACAGACAGGACACAGACAGTGAAAGAGACAGACAGAATGACATAGTCAAAAAAAAAAGAGATAGAGGCAGAGAGACAGACAGAGACAGCCTGCCAGGGAAGGAGGGGGGGAACAGTTGGCTACTGAAATTGCGATAGAACATACCTGAATGTTGGTATGTGGCAGAATGGATGTGGGAGCGAAAGAAGAGGAAACGAGAGGGATAGGAGTAATATGCATACCAAGCATAGAATATGAGATAGCTCACAAGAAATAAACAGATGAATACTTAAATGAAAAATAAGAAGTATGAATCCACTCATCTTCGTTAAAAAAAGAGAACATATCTCTGAATGAAAAACATTCCCACTGCAAATGTTTCTTATTTCTACACTGTGTCATCCATAATGGAAGATTCAACGAGTACGATACACCCATCCACCAAATGGACGAGATGACCATGTGGAATAGCCAAGAGGCACACACACTTACACAGGCTTGAGCTACCAATAAACAGGCGTCATCAAGATGATCGCATACAGCTGCAGCGTTCTCCTTCCTCTGATGTTAACCGACAACAATGTGGCATAGTAAAGACCCGAGCTTGTGTGGTCTGAACGAATATATTGCCTTTGTCCTGAGAGTTCGGTGGATCAAATTAGAGCTAAGAAATTATATTAAGGATTTTTTTTTGTCATAGTAGTAAATCATCTGTAGTATATGACTGTTACTGACATGTTTTCAAGGAAACAAGGGGATGGAAGATGGGTGCAGGGAGAGAGGATGACAGAAAAAAAAAAATTGAGGGGGCGGAGAGGTAGCAATTGACTATGAAAAGGCCGCCTTCGACAGTGTTGATAGAGAAACACTATGGAAGCTACTGGGACACTACGGAATACCAGAGAAGATCATCTCTCTCATCCGGTGCACCTGTCAGGATATGAACTGCAGGGTGGCTCATGCAGGCCAGTTGTCAGACGGTTTTGAGGTGAAGACAGGAGTGCGCCAGGGATATCTGTTGTCACCTTTCTTCTTCCTCCTGTCATCGACCACAACAACAGGTAGGAACAATGGGATACAGTAGACACTCTGGACGCAGCTAGATGAACTTGACTTTGCTGACGACATGGCACTCCTCTCCCACAGTCACACACTGATGCAGGACAAGACCACCCGCCTTGAGACAACATCAGCAGGAACAGGGCTCAAAGTAAACAAGAAGAAGACCGAGCTGATGAAGATCAACACCACAGGCAGCAGCCCAGTCACTGTCGGAGGCGAGCCCATCAGGGAAGTAGATTCCTTTTTCTGTTTGGGAAGCGTAGTTGACAAGCAGGGGGGGGGGGGGGGGGGGGGGGGGGGCACCGACCGAGACATCATGGCCAGGATAGGCAAGGCGCGAGCAGCATTCAGCATGCTAAAGAACATCTGGGCCTCAGGAGAGATCAGAAGGACAACAAAATTGCTTATCTTTAATTCAAACGTGAAGTCGGCTCTGCTCTACGGCTGCGAGACTTGGAGAATGACCAAGGCAATACAGCAAAAAATTCAGACCTACATCAACACATGTCTGAGGCGCATCTTCAAAATCAGATGGCGAGAAAAAATCAGCAATGAAGATCTATGGAAGCAAGCAGGACAGGAACCAGTGGCCAAGCAGATTCTGCGGTGGAAGTGGGGCTGGACTGGACACACTCTCAGGAAGCCAGCATCCAGCACCACACGCCAGACCCTGACATGGAACCCGCAGGGGAAAAAAGGAAGAGAGGCCGACCTCGCTGCAGCTGGAGGCGAGACACTGAGGCAGAGATAAAGAGGCAGGGTACCAACTGGACAGGCATTCAGCGAGCAGCCCAGAACCGAGTGCGATGGCGGAGTGTTGTCGATGGCCTATGCTCACCCTGTGCTATGGGCCTAAGTAAGTAAGTAAGGAGGGGTAGCAGGGAGGGAAGGTAATGGGAACGGCATAGTCGGTGTGTGTAAGGGGTGGAGTGGGTACCAATTCTACACTCGTTTTTCTTGACAAGCTCTGATTTTTTTTCATTCCAGTTGGTTAACAATGTCATATGTTATATCATATATTTTTAACAGATGTTGCTCCCCAAGGGGTATATGAGCACCTTAAGATTTTTATTATATATATTTTATATATATATATATATATATATATATATATATATATATATATATATATATATATATATGTGTGTGTGTGTGTGTGTGTGTGTGTGTGTGTGTGTGTGTGTGTGCGTGCGTGCGCGTGTGTGTGCAGCCAGTTCATTGCTAGAAAGATCACTTTTGATTGAATAAAACATGGCGTCCTTCCTTAGCCTTGCAATCAATCATAGATGTCAGTAGCTGAACTGGTATATAAACTGACCCGCAATACATAAGATCAGAAAACACGGTGTGTGAGGCAATCTTTTTCCGCCAAACAACGATCGAGTCATTTCCAAAGTGGAGACCTGAGGCAAATTATTAAGGAAGAATCAAGCTGTCATGAGCAAATCGTCCCTCGCTTATCATCTGCTGTCTGACTGTTCTGTAATCTGATCAGTGGACGGGTAAACAGATATTGTTGGTCTAACTTTGAACTCTGTCCTCTGACCTGAAATTGTGTTGACCGACAACAGCAGTGGCACACTAATGACTTGGAGTTTCGTGCAAAGGTGTCAACCGATACCTTGTCTTTGTATTGAGATTCGCTGAGTGAATGAAGAGCTTAGAGTGTGGATTAGCGATTTCTTGTCAAAGTAACAGATCTTATGTAGTGTGTGACCTTCATCATTCCGTTTTGCATTCTTCTGGTGGTGGAGGTGGGAGGAGGATGGGAGAGTAGGGGTGTGGGTGGGGATGGGAGGAGGATATGAGTAGGGGTGATACTTTATCTGTGTTCTTGAAATGTTAGGAATACACGACATTTCTTTGTACAAGTGTCATGCATTCGTACAAGTAACACACTCAAAATGTGTGTGTGTGTGTGTGTGTGTGTGTGCGTGCGTGCGCGTGCGTGCGTGCGTGCGCATGTGTGTGTGTGTGTGTGTGTGTGTGTGTGTGTGTGTGTGTGTGTGCCTGCCTGCGCGCGCCTGCGTGCGCGTGTGTGTGTGTGTGTGTGTGTGTGTGTGTGTGTGTGTGTGTGTGTGTGTGTGTGTGTGTGTGTGTGTGTGTGTGTGTGTGTGCTCCCTTTTCTCTTTTTTTCTTCTGGTCTCTCTCTGTCTCTGTCTCTGTCTGTCTGTCTGTCTGTCTGTCTGTCTGTCTGTCTGTCTGTCTCTGTCTCTCTCTCTCTCTCTCTCTCTCTCTCTCTCTCTCTCTCTCTCTCTCCTGTTGACGAGAGAAGCTCTAATTGTTACATGGTAACCAACTGATCAGCCAACTGATTAACTGACCATTTGAATTTTATGTTTGACCAGTGGTCAAAAATTGCTTGATTTACTTTTAACAACAATGAAGAAGTGAGTTCTTCAGTCAATCAGCGAACCAACGAATTCATTGGTCAATATTCAGCATCCAGTTTGAGCATTCTGTGTTCTGCTTCACTGAGAATATTTACCCAGTGGATTCATCGTTAAATGCAAAATCTTAAATGCAAAATCTTATTTTTTCATAGTTATCTATAAGAACGAGTATAGACAGTAACAGGCATGCATATTTAAAGATCATAAATGCAAACATGAACATACATAAACATGCTGAAGTTTCCCACAGAAATAACATTGACTGAATACTAAAAAAAAAAAAGTCGAACATGTGAAAGAGGACGAAATATGTCTTCTGAAACACTAATATCTACAGAACAGAATATAGTAAGTTCCTATTATATGTACTTCCCTACCACAATCTTCGTGACCTGAACTCTGTACTTAAGCACACCTGGGACATTTAAACATAGTTTATTTTATCTGATATGAAATCCTTTGTACAGATGGCAAACATCTCTGTATATCAAACATCTCTGTACGTCAAAGATCAACCAAATTAAGAACATTCTACCTCAGCCAAACTTGTCCCACTAAAAGGATCGAGCAATCAGGAAGAAAAGAACTTAACCGCAGAGTAAAGTTAGACCACATTTTTCCCCCCATAAACAGAGAGGCCAACATTATATGGCACAGTCTAAGTGTAAACGTTTTGTGCGCAGGAACCATCCCACCCTCTGTCTGTCCTCCAAACCGGACCTCTGGCCTGAGATGTTGTCTGTTCACCTACAAAAGAATGTCATCAGGGTTCACAACAGTCTCTGCAAGGTGCCAACTGATAGCTTGTACAGAGGGTTCGCCAAATAACAAAAAAGTGTATTGTGGGTAGATTAGCGGGTTCTTGTTAATGGAGTGGATCTTATACAGAGAGAGAGAGAGAGAGAGAGAGAGAGAGAGAGAGAGAGAGAGAGAGAGACAGAGAGAGAGACAGACAGACAGACAGACAGACAGACAGAGAGACAGAGAGGAGACAGACAGACAGACAGACAGACAGACAGACAGAAAGATGACACCCGACTCAATGTAGATGAGTGATTTATACATGTGTGTGTGTGTGTGTGTGTGTGTGTGTGTGTGTGTGTGTGTGTGTGTGTGTGTGTGTGTGTGTGTGTGTGTGTGTGTGTGTGTGTGTGTGTGTGTGTGTGTGCGCGCGCATGAGCGGGCATATATGAGTCGAGCACTTCACACATTTTATCATCACTGAAAATCCTGAGGCACACAATCATTAAGCTGTAAAAAACTTACACTAATCCAATGGCCTCACACTTAACGTGACCCATAAAGGCACGATTCAGATAAACCCAGCAGATTATGGTGCAGAAAATTATTCCCTGCCAGACCAACGCAGACAACCCCCCCCCCCCCCCCCCCCCCCCCCCCCCCCCGGGCCCCCCCTCCCCTCCCCCCCTTCCCGGATCTCCAGGCACGAATTTAAGTTACACTGCCCTACCAAATGCTCATAGAAATGTCAGAGCTTGTGACGGATGGGGGTGCTTGAAGACAGCCTTGTGTTATGCACCGATTAACCCTTTCAAGATTCATATTGCAAAGCTGGACGTGTATGAATTAATAGTCCAACGCGTCCGCATGGGTATTTTAACCTTGAAAGTCTCAATGTAGAGGGCACTACTAACATATGCTTTGAGCTTTCATTGAAATAATCACAATCTCAGATGGAAGATCGCTGAGTGTGGGTCCGCAGGTGGCTGGCGAGGCCGATCTGGGCCCGGAAGGAACGCCCACATGTGGGACACATGTGGGTGGGTGCTACAGTGAGGTGGAGGTAGCTCTGGCCTTGCGCGCGGCTCGCTTTCTCTCAGCTTCTGCTGTGCGTCTCTTCTCTGATGTACATGCACCCTTTGTGAGGCT
>JADBJO010001512.1:415000-461156 GCA_016801955.1 Conus betulinus
TACCTACAGAGCTGACAGTCATGAGTTCGAACCATGACTATGTCTGCCAGCAGTAAATGGGTGCCTGTTCCAGTTCAGGAAAGGTTTAAGGCGGTGCAAGGGAATGGATTGGCTCCGCCATCCATCATGCTATGACTTAGACACAGTGAACTTCTGACATTACGCTATGGGATCTTTGACAATGTTTTTAACAGAACATGCAAATTAGTCTTCAACAAATATGTTTATATAGAGGTTACACGCATTAGAATTTAACAATGCAGGAAAGAATGCTTCCCTAACTACAGAAAGCGTGTGAGTACAGCAACGTATAAATGAGGATCGGGGGTAAGGGGTGAGGACAATTAAATACAAATTATAAAATACCTAGGGTAGCATGATCTCTACTTTCACTGGCACGAAAGAAGGTTTGATAATTTCTATGATAGGGTGGAAACACCTAGAAGCAAAGCCCGTACATTCGTCCTGTCTGAAACTGTTATGAACCTTAACATTAAAGTAAAGATTTCACAGATGCCACACAATCTGGCATAAATCCCTTTGGTTGTTCTTTCATATGGAACCTTCCTTATATTGTATAGATTATAAAATTGTATGGATTCTTTCCTTCTTAACCAGCGTTTTTATATCTTCAAAATCAAATCGCGCTCTTGCAAAAAGAATTTTTCATAACGAAATCTTCACTGCTGCATGTGTTAATATGTGAGGAAAACAACATATATGTCTGAAGTCTTTCAAAATTCGAAATAAGCAATTACTCACAAATTCACAAATTTTAATTATTCAACAATTCCTTGGCACTGAAGTTAGCACGGAAACAACCAGGCGCAAGACGCAACAGAAGACTCTTGTCCCACCTCAAGACCATTATGAAGTCTCACATCAGATCGAATGCTTCACTGATTCTAAATCTGGCTGCACATGAATTAACATTTCCCCTTCACCGAGAGATTCTTCGTTCATACGAGGTGTTTTGGATATCTCATTCTAGTTAACCCAATCAAACACATGTGTTGCGAAGTTGCAGATGTGTTCATCTCGAACTCAGTGATCAGACGTTCTGAATGTTATTTTCTGTTAGTAGGTGTTAAGATTTTGAACAGTTTTTTTTCCCCAAAAAATAATACACAACGTGTATAATTCAATCATGCGTGCAGAGAGAGAGAGAGAGAGAGAGAGAGAGAGAGAGAGAGAGAGAGAGAGACAGACAGACAGACAGACAGACAGACAGACAGACAGACAGACAGACACACAAACAGACACACAGACAGACACACAGACAGACAGAGACAGACAGACAGACAGCAGAAAACAGACAGAAAACAGACAGAGAGAGAAAAGACAGAGAGAGAGAGAGAGAGAGAGAGCAGAGAGAGAGAGAGAGAGAGGAGAGAGAGAGAGAGAGAGAGATACAGACAGCAAACAGAGACGGACAGCAGACAAACAGACAGAGAGAGAGAGAATGAGACAGACAGTCACAATGACAGACAGACAGAGAGAGAGAGAGAGAGGAGCAGAATGAGAGAGAGAAGAGAGAGAGAGGAGAGAGAGAGACAGACAGACAGACAGACAGACAGACAGACAGATAGACAGAGTTTGCTAGCAATGGACTGCAATAAAACGCACCTGAATGTAGCTGTGTGGAAGAGAAGATGTGGGATAATGGAGAACAGGGAAGCTGTAATGAGTAGCATAGGTGTAATAAGACTGAGGGATGTGAGTCAGTACGAATGTTTCAAATCTTAATTTAAACAAAACGTAATGCGCAATCACTCACAAAAAAGTGGTCGGAAGGAAACATCAAGTGCCTGTAGCATTCTTATTAATAAAAGAAGAAATCGTTCACCGAACATCTGGCGGGGGGCTATGAATCTTTTAATCCTACTTTAAACAAAACATAATGTGCAAACAGTTACAAAAAAGTGGTTGGAAGCGAAGAGCAAGGACCTGTGTCATACTAATTCACAAAAGATAAAGTCAGTCACCGAGTATCGGGTGAGAGCCATCATTTTACACCAAAGAACACCCAAGCTATTTCCACAGAAGAGACACTCAGAACACGATTAGCACAGATTAGCGATTTCAATAAGCAAACAGCCCCCCTCAGTCATCACATACCAACTAATGTACCCTTAACATGAACAGTGAATTGATAAGCCCATACCTTCGGTCTACCTTGAACTATGACCTCTGACCTGAAATCAAAGCAAAGACTCGGAGCTTGTGCGCATGTGTTAATCTATACCTTGTCTTTGTGTTGAGAGTTCACCAACTAAATGAAGAGCTTAGCGGGTGGATTAGCAGTTTCTTGTGTCAAAGTAATAGATCTTCCGTGGTGTGTCCCGTCATGTTTCTGTTTTGTTATCTTTGAGTGGGACTGTTTGAAGAAAGACGGGTAATGGAAGGTGGGGATGGGGAGTGGAAGGGGTGGGGGTTGGGGGACTGGGGGGATGAGAGCCATCCTTGATCAGTGGGCATGATACACTGTGGAATTCCACATTTTTTTTCTTTCAATGCAATAAGTTGAAAATGTGTGTGTGTGTGTGTGTGTGTGTGTGTGTGTGTGTGTGTGTGTGTGTGTGTGTGTATGCATGCGTGCATGTATGCGTGCGTAAGTGCGTGCGTAAGTGCGTGTGTGTATGTGTGTGTGTTTGTGCGTGCGTGTGTGTGTGTGTGTGTGTGTGTGTGTGTGTGTGTGTGTGTGTGTGCGTGCGTCATTAAAGTATGGAACTGGCTGACATATTACTCGTAAGAGTCGAACAGCTTATGGGTATATATAGATTGGGGAAGGGGAGAAGAGGGAGGAAGATGGGGGGGGGGGGGGGGGGGGGAGGGGGGATGAAAAGCCTTGCTCTACGTGCAAATTAGAGACGCCGAACCATACTGATATGGAATATGCTTTGAATAAGATTTTAACGTTTCAAAAATTCGCGAATTGGTTCTAAAAAAACAAACAAACAAAACCTGTTAGGGGGGAGGGAGACATCGAGGAAAGGGTGGGGCAGTGGAAGAAATAAAAATATCTTCCAAGTGGATGAGATTTAATAAGAGTAACAGCCAACATTGCCAGGCTCCAGCCGTTCTCATAACTGGGATTAAAAACACTTGACAAAGTCAACGGAAGGTTGAAGGACTTCATCTTATCATGAATATACCTTGACTACCATGTATTGGATATACATGTAGTCACACAGAATTGGTGTTTCTGAATTCCGGTATATATGGGCTCTCAGTGTGTGTGTGTGTGTGTGTGTGTGTGTGTGTGTGTGTGTGTGTGTGTGTGTGTGTGTGTGTGTGTGTGTTAGTGTATGTAGAAATTATCTCCTCTACAGGCATATTGCTTTGATGTTTGGACAAACGAACGAATGAACGAATTTAATGCTGTTAGGCTGTAAAAGCCCCTTAAGCAAATCGGCGGGATGTACAACAACAAAACGCGACTCAATTTCGATTTTATTAACATGGAAACCACAGCAATATCCTGTTTTTTTCACTTTATGTGATGGAATCATGAACGAGAAAATGTCACTGGTGTTCATTGTCAGTTCTGTAGACGACGGTCACCCCAGGTAAAACTGGATCAGTCCGTGGACAGCGTGCAGCACATGCTTGGGTCTCTGCATGATTCGTGTTTCCGATGCGTCTTCCTTTCCAAATGCAGGACAATTTAAGACATTCCTCTTATGACATGTGTCTTTCTTCCTGGTTGTGTTAAATCAGAAAAAGCGATCGTCTTCCGAACACGGATCGCAGGAATATTCTTGAAGGTCGTCGTCTGATTCACACAGCAGCACAGTTACATCATCCGTTTGATGGAACACATCCTTCCGAAATACTTTTTGTCTATAGCTTGCTCCAAACTTGTGTCGATGTCCGACTGGTGGATTTCTGGGCCCCTGCTGTTGCGCACCGACGGATCGGGGTGCGAGCACCGAAGCGTATCCTGGATGTGTATGTGCGTGCGCGCGTATGTGTACGTGCATGCGTGTGTTTATGAGAGTGAATGCATGTGTGTACGAGTGCCCGAGTATGAGTGTGTGTGTGTGTGTGTGTGTGTGTGTGTGTGTGTGTGTGTGTGTGTGTGTGTGTGTGTGTGTGTGTGTGTGGGCGTGTGTAAGTCTGTGTGTGAGTGTGCAAGTTTGAGTGTATGTGAGGGTATGGGTGTGTTCGTATTGAGATGCGTGTATTTGTGTATTTATGTAAGTGCGTACTTTTGTGTGTGTGCGCGCGGGCACGCGCGTCCGTATGTGTATGTGTATGTGCGTGAGTACGCACGCGCGCATGTGTGTGCGCTTGTGTGTGTGTATGTGTATGTGTGCGCGCGTATTTTGGTGTGTTAATTATGCTTCTTTGCTTTGAATGAAAAAACGTTGGTATTCTGTTCATAATGTTTTCTTAAATGTCAGTACAACTTTGAGTTAATCTGACAATAAATTGGTTTCAGTCAGTCAGTCAGTGTGCGTGCGTGCGTGCGTTCGTGCGTGCCTGTGTGTGTGTGTATGTGTGTGTGTGTGTGTGTGTGTGTGTGTGTGTGTGTGTGTGTGTGTGTGTAAAATACCCATAAAAGCATGTTTAATAAACATCATTTCTCAAGACAAACTGCACTGCATTTCAGAGGAGTTTTGAATAATTTGTTACCTTAAGAAAATCAACAAAAGCTCTCTCTCTCTCTCTCTCTCTCTCTCTCTCTCTCTCTCTCTCTCTCTCTCTCTCTCTCTCTCTCTCCCTCTCTCTCTCTCTCTCTCTTCCTTCTGGTATAGAGTGACTGATTTATACACGTCATATATTGTACAAGACGTCAGATCACATGAGGTTCAACTATTAACAGAAGACTGACTTTCAAAACGCCTGATGACTGCGGCTAGTGCTTTTGATAGGAATACATTTCCAGCTTCGCGGTGGTGAGTTTGAATGGGTTAACTAGATTAAGTCATTCAAAATGGTTTGTATGGAAGAGTAGGCTCCCAAGGCGACTTAAATGTTCGTCTGTGCGCAGCCGTCTTTGGAGGGCGTGAAGCATTCAGTGTGCTTTGGAACTCCATGATGCTTGAGGTGGGGCGAGAGTCTGGACGCTGGGTCTTGCGTCTAATTGTTTCCGCCTCATCAACTTCAGCATCGTGGAGGTTCTTGCTGCATCAGTAAAAGCGGACATTATTCTATACGAATCTTTCTCTTTTTCTAAGTCAGGTCTAGTGTTCCCTATTGGAATCGTTTTCGGAAGACTCCGTCATAATGGTTCATAACCCGATGCCGATTTCAAATGATCAGACTTTGGACATACATGTTGTGTATGTCCACATGCACTAAACACTTGCATGTGTGTACAGGTGTCATTGCAACACATTTAGTTTTCCAGGATGTTCAAACAAGGTAGTAGATGTAAACAATAGAAGATAGAAGTTAGGAAGAGAAGAAAGAAGAAGAGATGGTATATATATATATATATATATATATATATATATAGTGTGTGTGTGTGTGTGTGTGTGTGTGTGTGTGTACCAGCGCGTGCGCAAGCGCGCGTGTGTGTGCGTGCATGCTTGTGTGTGCACGCGCGCTCGCACGTGTGTGTGTGTCTGTGTTTGTGTGTCTGTGTTTGTCTGTATGTGTCCAGAGAGAGAGAGAGAGAGAGAGAGGAGAGAGAGAGAGAGAGAGAGAGAGGAGAGGGAGAGAGAGAGAGAGAGCGTAAGAGCGCGTATGCGCGCGTGCGCGTGCGCGCGTACACGAGTGTGTGTGTGTGTGTGTGTGTGTGTGTGTGTGTGTGTGTGTGTGTGTGTGTGTGTGTGTGTGTGTGTGTGTGGTGGAGAGAGAGAGAGAGAGAGAGAGAGAGAGCTGTATAACGGCTTTCTTTCCTTTTGCTGCCAAATGCATAGTGCCTTTTCTAGCACTAATCATAGTTGTGAAATTAAATCCTAAATGGCAATAACTATTCACCATCTCTAGTCTTGTAACATTGTAGAACCATTTTTTCATGTCTTCCCAGAAATCCCCTTTTCTGAATACCATAACTTTTTTTTCGATATTTACATACAACTTCATGTTGTGCAACATGTGTATAAAATATCTAGTTGATTCTGTAGACCATTTTGGGTAGTTGACATCAGCTCATCATCTCCATAATACCCGGTAGCAGCTGCCACACCATGGTTACCCTTTTCTTCTATGTGTGTTGCCAACTGATTTATAACATTGAAAATAATGTAGGGGCTCAAAACACATCCTTGTCTTACTCCTATTGGGACTGAACTTTTTTTTTTTTTTAAAGAATCAACACAATACTGCTTTGGCTGTTGAATCTCTTTACAGTCGTTTTGCCAATATTGCTGCCTACTCTTGAAGCAGAAGCATTGAGTTTTGAACGTACATCACAAGCTGGAGGTTGTATCTGTTGTCTTTGCTCGTACGTCGTTGACTATATCATCAATGTGTCTGCTGTCTTGTTTTGTCAGATGGTATAACGGCAGTCATATCTTGTCTGCACATAATCTCGTGGCCTGTATTGTCAGTCAAGTATTATCTAACATTGTCTGTTTCCACATCTGGTCGGCGAACATTTTGCGCAAAAAAGTATTTCTTCGTCTTGGTGCGTCATCATGCGTAAGTAATCGGTGCAAACCTCTTTTCAGCCGTCATCTCTTTGGGGTTACATCCAGCATCCATATCAGTACCTGTGTCATCGTCAGCTTTGTCGCTAATTTTCCGCAGTATCCCTGTCAAGATTAACATCACCATCCCTGATACTGTCCTAGCCAATCAGCGTTTCCTGAATGTTTGTCTTCAGTAATGTGAATCACGTCTGGAGGCCTGTGTTAACAACGCACACAGAGTCTGATTGAAATTTTTGTTCAATCACAGACGTCCCCCCCCCCCCCCCCAAGCTGACTTTTGCCATCACTGGACCCCTCTTCACTCAGTTTTGATGAAGTCGGTCTTGAAATTTAGACCTTTTGGAGTAGTCTTTCACCATAACAGTTCTTTGTGTTCTGAAGTTTTGCTTCCATGTCGTGGTCTATACAGTTTTGTCACCTCACTGTAGGACCGTGTTCCTGGAACGACTGGTATGGAGGTATATGTATCTGGGATCCCAGATTCGAGAGTTCTTCTCTGTTCTTGGACTGCTACTCAATCTGTTGCCAGAACGTCTGATGCCTGAGCAGTGGTTCCATGACGCCTTTGTTTTCGTAGGAATCTTGCTGATAAAGCGAAGACTTGAACATATGGTGTGTGCCTTCACTGTTTCTGCTATAGCCATTTTCGGAGTTATTCTGCATGAGGGGACAGTCTTCGTCAGTTCCTCTGGGATCAGAAGTATGGCATCATTGATTTCTAACATCCCCAGAGGAAGAATCTTGCCTATGTCCCTAACATGTAGTTTGCCGTTGTGAGTGTAGGCGATCTTGCCGAGTCCACGATGGAACTCTAACATGTCCATTTGCCGTGTTGTCAGGTCGGAGGCCACTCGTATGCCATTTTCTCTTAGGTTGTCTCTGAGGTCTTTATCACCAAGCACCGCCATCTTGTCCGACCATCGACAGAACTGGACAAGAATGGGCCGGGGATCACTACTGTGTGGACGAGGCCTGCCAATACGGAAGGCTCTGACAATATCATCTTGACGCCAGACAGGCGAACAAGCAGGTTCGATCAACAACACTGATTCCTGCTTGTGAAGTAATGTATCCATCCTCCCAGTCTCTTCAACATTGATGAATTGCAAATTACATGCCTATGCATCCTGCTCGGCAGATTCCAGCTTTCTTTCCAGATGCTCTTGTCTGTCCAGAATGTTCGCATTGTCCTTCTTTTAGTTCACTGATGTCTTCAGTACTTTTGACAACGGTATCTTTCAGTTTATGAACTTCTGCTAAAAAAAAAAAACCAAAAAAGCTTTCGATACTGTTCTCCAGTGAACAAAATCTTTCATCAATACTTGACTTTATAGTTGCTGAATGCATGAGTAAGCCATGCTGCATCTGAGTCAAACGCCAATCGATCAATTGCAGCATACTGGCTTGGGGAGGAACATGGGAACTTTCGGACATCTTTTCATGCGCCTGTGATGTTACCTGCTGCACCAGACTGACCTTCACTTACCGGTTCACATGTAACGATCGTTCAAATCAAAGAGCAAGATTTCAGGCAAATGACACAACGAACGCGGTGAAACGAGCACGTGCAATCCGACACTTGCGATCCTGTATAGAGGGCGTGAATAACTGAAACATGAAAGACGTTAACAGGAACTGAGCACGTGCAATCCGACACTTGCGATCCTGTATAGAGGGCGTGAATAACTGAAACATGAAAGACGTTAGAGGAAAAAATCTGTTCTCTTCCTTGACATTATATATTAAGAAAATGTGAATTACGAGACACCCACTGACGTTTTCGTTCATCTAATGAGACACAGACATTTGATATACAACTCCACCAAAATCCCGGTGATCACAACATTCAGTCCGAGACAATTCACTGTGTTCAGGATAGCGTTATTCATGCGTCTGCCACTTGATTAGCCTCCTTCCCTCGACCGAGAGAGAGAGCGAGAGGGGGGGGAGAGAGAGAGAGAGAGAGAGAGAGAGAGAGAGAGAGAGAGAGAGAGAGAGAGTGTGTGTGTGTGTGTGCGCGCGCGCGGCGCGGGCGTGTGTGTGTGTGTGTGTGTGTGTGTGTGTGTGTGTGTGTGTGTGTGTGTGTGTGTGTGTGTGTGTGTGTGGGTGTGTTGCGAGTCTCTCTCTGTTTCTCTGTCCCTGTCTCTGTCTCTCTCTGTCTGTCTCTGTCCTGTTTGTCTGTCTGTTTGTCTGTCTGTCTGTCTGTCTCTCTCTCTCTCTCTCTGTATCCTGGATCTTTATTCCATACATCTCCCCAAAATATCCCAGTAGGCCTATTGAATCAAACAACGTCTCCTGCGCACTCGCCACTTACATTGGCTTCAAAATGCAGCTAAATGATATGTCATTCTTTGCTTTTGTTTTGTCACATGCATCTTGCATCTTGAAGAAGTTGAACAAAACGCGCTCCGTCTCCTTTACTTTCTACCGGTTTTGAGTTTTGGAAACTCATTCTTTCAAATAAGACACACACACACAAAAAAAAAAAAAAGAAAAAGAAAAGAAAGAAGAGCATGACTGGATCCGGCCAGCATATATACAGGGGGTAAAGAAACAAATATATTTTTTGTGTCCAGTGTTTTTTGGAAATTATTTGTCAGTCTTATTCAACAGAACTACTTAAGTCGAAGTGCAGTTATACTTGGTTATTGAAGATATCGAGAATTTCAGTGTCGATTTGTATAAAACCATACTATAGAGAATCTCTTAGTCTAGTTATGTGTAAAAGCGTTTTATTGAGGATCGTAGTCTAACTTTCAATATCAAACTGTTTTATCAATAATCTAAGTCTTGTTTTTGTGTAAAAGCGTTTTATTGAGAATCTTAGTCTATTTTTCATGTAAAAACGTGTTATCGAGAATCTAACTCTCGATTTATGTAAAAGCGTTTCATTGAGAATCTTAGTCCAAATTTTTATGTAAAAACGTGTCATTGAGAATCTAAGTCTCGTTTTGTGTAAATGCGTTTTATTGAGAATCTTAGTCTAATTCTTTATGTAAAAATGTGTTATCCAGAACCTAAATCTAGTTTTGTGTAAAACCGTTTCAGACTGACAAGCACTGGTATCGCGGATGTCCCCTTTTGTGCTTTTTGAAAGTCCACTTTGTTTTGCATGTTTCATGTGAGATGGAGTGTTGTTTCCCTCTTCACATGGGCCATTGGCCTTTATGAATGAAATATCTTGAACTGAAGCCTCTCTCTCCCTCTCTCTCTCTCTCTCTCTCTCTCTCTGTGACGATCATAAAAGCGTCACAGCAGGTGGACGGGTCCTGACTGAACAGGAATCTCCTACAGACCGGCTGAGAGCCGGCCTCGTCCATTGGCATGCCAATGCTCACAGCCTTTCAATGAATTGTCTATATGCCAGGGGTAGGGTGGGAGTGGGGGAGGATGGAAAGCGGATGGGAAGGATGGGGCAAGGGAAAACGGGAGGGTAGATGGGTGTTGTGCTTACCTCCGAGATATTCTTTTCTTATTAACCCATTGGTGACCAGCCTTGCGAAGCAGGAAATGTGTTCCCGTCCAGTGATCACGAATCAGTCATTGAGTGTTAGGACTTGTCGCTCCTGGGGGTAGAGGGTGGGTAGCAAAGTAAGCAGACGGGAAGGAGAGAGAGAGAGAGAGAGAGGAGAGAGAGAGAGAGAGAGAGAGAGAGAGAGAGAGAGAGAGAGAGAGAGAGAGAGAAAGAGAGAGAGAGAGAGAGTGCGCGTGTGTGTGTGTATCATTATACACAAACGTTTGTGGTGTTTGTGAGTGTTGTGTGCCTGTGTGTGCATGTGTGCATGGATGTGTGTGTGTGTGTGTGTGTGTGTGTGTGTGTGTGTGTGTGTGTGTGTGTGTGTGTGTGTGTGCGCGCGCGCGCGCGCGCGCGTGTGTGTGTATGTGTGTGTGTTTGTGTATTTGTTTGTTTGTTTGAAATTGTTTGCGTGTTTCTTTGTTTGCGTGCGTGCGCGCGCGCGCGCGTGTGTGTGTGAAACTTTTCTGATTACATACTCTTATCCAGAACGCAAGATAGTATTGAATTATAAACTGTTTTGAGAGCTATTTCGAGTCACAAGAGAGAGACGCTTTAGACATGTTTTATTGACAATGGCCTACATATAGCCTTTATGTCAAGGGGGTGTAAATTAATATTTGCAGCGCCGAAAAAGGTAATGGAATGAAACAAAAATGTGTAACTGATTACGTTAATACTAATGTTAGGACTCGAAATTATGTAGTGGAAAAGAAAAAATATCATTCAAATGACCATGTAATTTCCCTGGTAACATAATCATTTATACAAGCGCCACAAACAGGCACACATATTCTCCGAACAATATGATTTCCGCTGGACCACATTAAATCATGAACGTCCATTTCACTCTTACTCACCATAGTGAAGAGAACGAAAACATTTTAAATAAGGTCACAAGCTGCGTAATGTACTTGAAAAAAAAATAAAACCTCAAACACTATTAGTCGTTATTGAACATTTCTTTCTCTTGACATTAGATGCCTCTGCAACATGCTTATCCAGAAGAGATATTATCCTGTTATCGTCAGAGGATAACAATCTATAAAGGCTGTAATTTTTGTAGCAGTGATGTTGATAAGTTGTGACTTCTCTCTGATATCATTATAAGGTGTACAATAGAATATAAAGTGATCTTCATTTTCTCTCGCACCATCTGTACACATTACACACATGTCATCTATAGTGCCTTCACGACTGAACCGTATTTTGTTTGCATTCATTTCAAGTGTCCTACTTCTAAATCTAGCGAGCATATCCTTATGCCATTTATTAGTAACTACCGTCAGAGAATTTTCATGTTGTAAGATACTTTTTTGAAAGATAGAAACAGGAATATCTTCCATCTTGGATTGCCAGTTTTGTTTATAATATGAGATTAGACGGTCTCTAAATTCTAACATGAATGTTCTTTTATCGCCAACCCCCTGACTGAACCATACTAAAACAAAACCCGTTTACTGTCAAGACCCGCTTTACAGTAGCAACTCAGTTGTGCTTTCCTAATTCAAATTGATGTAGTAACACATCAAATGCTTGTTTACATAACCTGCTTGTAGGTAGTTAAGTAAATGTTAACCAATATTTAAACACATTTCCCGAAAAATCGAATGTACAGGGGATATCTTCCAGCATCACTGTATACCATTGTATTTGGTGAATGCAATGGAATAATTAGGAACCATTTAACAGCAAAAGTATGGACTTTTTCTTCAGCAGATTTTCTTCAAATCCCCATAAATCTGCTGCATATGTTAACACTGGTTCTATTTGTATATCAAATAACTTGCAAAATAAAGGGGTGTCTGCTGCATTTTTTCCCGTAGCCCTTAGAATTTCTGTTACTCTTTTCTTCCCTTTCCTATACATTTCAGACCATCCGGAACGTAAACTTAATTTCGTTGTAAAGATCATTCCCAGGTATATGTATGCATTGGTTACATTTACTTCAGTGTTAGAACAATACCATTTTCTCCCTTAAGACAAGTAACCACCCATGCGAAAAATAATGCTATTTGTCTTATCTAAATTAACAATTAATTGCAGTCTGTCTGCCTCATACTTCAATACATCTGGCTGATTCTGTAAACAACAGCAGTGTTAGAGAGTAAAATGACATCGTCAGCAAACAACAACATAAACAGAAGAGCTCCAGTGATCATCTGTACACCATGCCTACCATTTCTTGACAATTCAAAGGTTAATTCATTTATAAAAAAAAAAAATAAAATAAAAATAACTGTGGACTCAAAAGGCAGCCTTGTTTACGCCACATGGATACGAAAATAAATCAGAAGAAACACATTTTTCACGCACATAAGCGATGACCGATTTGTATATTTCCACGAAGCGCCATGTACAATTTTCCATTGACTCCAGTTCTCTCAGGACATGCCATAACACATTTCTATTAACCGAATCAAATGCCGTTCTTATGTCCACAAAAGCAACATACAGTTTGACTGTTCTTCAACAACAATCTTCTCTCTCTCTCTCTCTCTCTCTCTCTCTCTCTCTCTCTCTCTCTCTGCACAAGTTGTTTAATCTTTTATTCAAAACATGAGTGTAAACTTTACCAATTACTCTTGTAAGTGCTACACCTCTGTAATTATCTGGACTATTTGCATCTCCTTTTTCATAAATCGGTATAATTGATTTCGACCATTCCACTGGAAATGTCTCACAGTCAAATAATTTGTAAAATCATGAAACAAAAAATTCTAGAACAGATTCATCTAAATGTTTTAACATCTTTGCTCTATGTGATCCAGCACTTTTCCCATTTTTGAGATGCCTTATACTCAATTTCACTTTCTCAGGTTAAAGGATCATTGAATAAAGGTTCATCAAACATTTCTTCGACTTCAGCGTCTTCTGTATATGTGACATCATGTTCATTCTCAAATGAGTTGAATACACTAGAAAAATGGTCATACACAACTGTTGAAAAGTTATTTCATTATAGACAACAGCCTTTCTGTTAACTGACCTGATTGTCGTCCAGAACAACTTTGGGTCATTTACTGACTGTTTTATTTTTTGCAATTGGTTTTCGTCAAATGCCTTTTTCTTTTCTTTCCTCAGTTCAATGTATTGTTTCCTCTCTGCAGCATAAGTGTTCTACTTCTCAATTTTTCCTTTAATTGTTCTAGCTCTCTGAAACTGTTGTAGTAGTCTTTTAACAAATCCTTTCTTCATATCGCATTCATTCTCTGTTTGTTTTTCTTCCTACTTACCATTCTAATTATACATGCAGCAGCTCTATATAAAGTATTCGAAAAAAAGTTTGAACACATTTATTCACATCTTTAACCAAAATATCTGTGGCTGTGGTAATACTCTCTTTAAATTCGTCATAATTTAACTCGTCTTTAAACATCTGCACGTTTTCAATTGACTTATTACTCACTCTTCACTGATGGCGGGTATAGATGGCATATCTTTTCTAACTGAATATTGTTTCCATGTAAGCAGCACTGGTAGATGCCATGAAAAAAAAGATTATCGTTCGCCTTCAATTACAGTAATAAACTATTTCTCTTGACACCAAAAGTAATCAATAACACTACATTCATATGGATATACAAAAGTAAATTCTCCTTCTGCATCAGTGTTACATGAATCATTTACAATCAAAATATTAGAAAACAAAAAATCCAATAATGATCGTACAAAATTGTACACAATACATCATTGGAACAGCGTTTCACCCTCATTATCAGTACACTGTACATAATCAAACATTTGCTCCTCTTTAGGTTGTTCATTACCTGTCCCAACATTGAAGTCTCCACACATTATGAAGTAAACGTTTTCATAATTAATAGTTTGCAATACATTTCTTCAAGAATCGAAAATCCATCTTTCAGTTCCTTGTCATTGTGACCTCCTTCTGGAACTACATAACACGCAATAAAAATAGTATCTTTATTAACACCAAAGACATTTATTTAACCGGACAACAAAATCATATTCTTCCAACTAAATTTAGTTTCTTCTTTAAAGTCAGCAAATTGTTTTCTGATAAGTAATAAAACACCTCCAGAATTTCTACCGTGGGACGACAATCTTTTGGAAGGGGAACTAAATGTTATATACTCGTTGAAGATGCTACTGAAATCAGAGGAGGCATCAACGAAAGTTTTTGTTAAACATTAATGTCGACATTTGAAAACAAAATTTACAAAGGAATGTCAGCAAGTTTGTTTGTTTGTTTGTTGTTTTTAAAGATTTTTCAACATTATTATAAAGAAGTTTCAGTTCAGACGCTTGATGACCTGTCCTTTCCTATTGGCAGGCACTTGTGCTGGAGCGCAAGGCGCGACTGCATGATGAGGTAGGTGATTTATTCAAATGACAGGGCTGCCCTCTGAGGTAATGATGCATCCTTGCTTGTTGATTCCCACCACCGGACGATTTCGAGCTAACTTTTGCACGTAGCCCCAACGCTCGTCGTCCGCCACGCACGTTGCTGTTAAATTGAAGTGCAGCAATGCTGGCATTCACTCTGTCACGCTGGCGTGTTGCACGGGCACTAAAACTGAAGTTGTCAACACGGGTCACGGTAGGGGAGATTTTACGGCCATTAACTGTAGACTGGTCACATGGCGGGGAACCCCCCCCCCATACAGACGTGACTCGTGGCAATGGGTGGGAATTCCCGGGTGGGGAGAGGGGACGGGGTGGCTGTGGTCTGAGTGTCGGTGGGTGGAGGAAGGATTATTCTTTTTGGTGGTGCTGTCCGTATCACCTGTCCCTGCAGTCACCTCCGCATAACTTTTGTCCTTATTCCTACGAGGTCCAACCGTAAGTTTCCCTTTTACGAAAAAAAAATGCTTTGCCGTCTCTCTTCGCTGTGGCTATAATGTTCATTTGTCTGTGAGTCAGATCATTTTGTTTTATCCCCTTCCTTTGTAAGTTTCCCCTGAAATCTCTGTCATTGATCAACATCGTTTTATCTTTCCACCGTTTAAACTTGATAATCATCGTTTTTGGGTTCCCCTGTCTTCTCTCTTCCCACTCTAACTATGTCCTCTTCTATCAACTCCATGCCACTATCTACCCCTTTCAATGCCTCACTACTGCCTTAGCACATGCATCATAATCTTCTCTTTCGCAATGCACAACAGGGACAACACCAAACATACGGAGGCTATCTCGACGTGAGAATTTCTCCAATCTGTCAATCTCATTATGCATTCTATTCACTTCTTCCTTTAGCCCATCCACAACAGCACACGTTCTAACACATTCCTTTTCTAACTTCAATAACATCTGCGTACAAATCACTCAGATCAGCAGAAATGTCATCAGCTCTACAACGCAGTCTAGTGTTCTCACTCTCTGATTTATCAAAACGTTCACTGATCGCTTCACATTTTTTTCTTAAGTCATCCTTTATGTCACTTGGTTCATCTCCGATGGCCTTGTTCTGTTGTGCTTGCTCCTCCCTCTGTTGTTTTAATTGTCTGGTTTGCTCATCAAACTGTGATTGCAGCTGCTGGAATTGGAATTGGATAGCTGCCAGAATTTCTGACACTGCCCCTGAAATTAACCGCATGTCTCCTTCAACTGTCAACAAGTGCGACCAGGTTTTCTCGCTCTTTTCCGTGCGTTCCACGTGCTGCCCGTCACCTGGCCTTAGGTTGACCTCAACGTCATGACTCAGCAAGATTCTCCACACTGACAACACTGCGTTGACCGCACACAGAGAAAAAAAAAACGATTGGCATGTGCATGTAAACTTTACACAGCGTGTCACTGTCACTGTTCAATCCATCGTGCACCCCTCCTTCCCTCCCAGGATGTACTGTACTTGTAAGCAAGAAAGGAAAACTGCACATCACTGCTATCTTTGACACACAAACGACAAACAATTTTTGCTGCTACAACACAATGAACATACACGTTGTGAAAATGTCAGTGTTACATCGACTGCACATTGCCCACCTGTGCTTCTCCATGTGCGAACACCAACACCTTTCGCTTGGACGATTGAAAAAAGGCCAGTACAAGCCCTTCACGCGTTCAATTCAACCATAATGCTGTTGTCTCCCGTACAAAAAACACAACACAATTTCATAAAAACAGGATAGTCCACTGTGGTTTCAATACAACACCGCCAAATTTCACGTTAACTTGAGAGGATCATTCGGCAACTGCTGTCACGTCATCTTGTGCATGTCCCCCAAGAGAGAGAGAGAGAGAGAGAGAGAGAGAGAGAGAGAGAGAGAGAGAGAGAGAGAGGATGAATAAAAACCTCTCTCTCATCTACACACACACACACACACCACACACACACACACACACACACACACATACTTCACAGAGCGATAATGAGTCGCATGTATGAGTACGGGGCAGTAGGAATGCCACTAGCCCTTTGACCCTACCTGGCACTGCCTGTGGACGTGTCTATAAAACACGGTCAAGAACTTTGAATAAGTAGTCCGACATTCACCTGGCTATGAATAGAAGACATATCAACTCTAAACTGTAACCCAAAATAACCTTGCCTCTAGGGGCAGACAGTGAAACAAAGCACTGGATGACATGAAAATCAATGGTCAAGAACACACTTCCTGCTTCACAACACTGGTCAAAAAAGAGTCCACACCACACACACGCACACACGCACACACATGCATGCTCGCACGTGTGCGCTACACACACCACACACACACACACACACACACACACACACACACACACACACACAAAAACACGCGTGCGCACTAGACATAAACCACATAGACACACACACAAAGACAGTCACACACACACACACCACACACACACACACGAACACACACACACACACACACACACCTCTCTCTCTCTCTCTCTCTCTCTCTCTCTCTCTCTCTCTCTCTCTAGGGGGGGACCGCTTTGAACGCGCAGGAAGATCGGAGATGTATGTTATATCGTCTCTACACTCGTGATTTTCTCTGTATTGCATGTGTGTACTGTGCTGAAACTTGACGAGGTCTTTGCTGCGTTATCATGCCTTCCGCACCGAGTGATTTCAGATCAACATGTGGTACTGTTTTACCAATTTTTCAGCAATTTATGTGGAAAAGGTCAATTGTTCGAGTCGACGCACATCTCCGTGTTGACAGTTTGTTCACGGCGAAACGGTGTTTTGTTTGTACTAACCTTCTTTTTTGTGTTTGGTTCTGGGCTGACAATTGTTTAATCGTCCTGGTGATGGGTTTACTGCTCCTGCGCTGTGGGGATGTTGAGTCGAGCCCCGGCCCCAATCTTGACACAGATGTCTCCAGCTCTTCTGGTTACGGACGACAGTCCCGTCTTTTGTTGACCACTCACGACCAGGAATGAACCTTCAACTGCTGACCTGATGTCAAAAACTAAAATGATATGGGGAGTTCTGTCAACGACAAGCTGGACAATGTGAAGGAGGTGTGGTCTCTCTCATGACATGATCATGGTGCTCTTCGTGATCTTGTAAGTGGACTGAGGGACGAGGTAGATAATCTTCGACGTACGAATGACTTGTTGCAACAAAAACAACAGTAATTTGACTTCTAGAGTAGATGACCTAGAAGGAAATGTGATGATTTAGAGGGCAGGTCTAGAAGAAATAACCTGATTTTTCTCTAAAGCGTGGAGAAAAGGGAAGGGGACCAAAACAAGTGAAGAGTGTGAAGGTTTGGTCCGGGATTGGCTCACAGACAAGCTTAATGTTACTGATTCTGTCGCGATTTTGATCAAGTACATCGACTGAACTCCAGATCCGATTCCCCAATTCTCGCTCGATGTTCCTTTTATAAGCAAAAAATGAAAATTAATATTGAAAGCGAAACACAAACTGAAGGGAACAAACGCGTTTGTTGGGGAGGATTTTCCCTCTCGAGGCGTGCGCGACATTAGTCGTAAGTTGGGCCCACTGCTGAAAAAAAAGCGAAGGCTGAGGGCAAACAATGCCGCATGGTGTGTGATCATTTATTAAATGGCAAAAAGTATGGGATTGATGCGCGCATGATGCACTTACAGAAAAAAAAATAGGAAATGGCCGGCCAGATATTCAAATGTATGTTTCTGGGATCGAATTTGAGACGGATGGAATATAAGGCAACAACACCGGAATTTTCCCCCAAGTTGATTCACACAGCCCGTCGACGACCACATATTTTGCACGTGTGGGGATTTAGAACCCGTTGGTCCGTGTTGGGTTTTGGAAATTGACCTTGTGTTTTCAGTGAAAATCCTAGCGATTCCAATACTTGTGGAGAGGGACAATAATGGAAATCTATCTTGTAATATGAACGGGACCGATGTCTCCCACTTTTGTAAATAAAGTTTTGCGTTTTTGAATGCTGATTTTTAAATCGTTTTTCTCTTAAGTTCATGTGATGGAATGTGAAGTGGTTTGCGCTCTAAAGTTTTGTATTTCATGATTTCTTTGCATACATTACATATTTCATGTCATTTGTCCTTCTTGAAACTTTTGACAGATAACTGTGCCCCTGATTAATTTCCTGGATGTGGGATACATTATAAACCTGCTTTGACAGTTCACCCCAAGAAGGATGGAATTATTTTTCTTATAAAGCGGAATTGAATTTACACTCCTCCCGTACCGTAATGTGCGTAAGTCAAGTAAAATAGAGAACATGCAGGGTACATTATGGTGCCGTTTTAGTCTTGTCTTCATATAGAGCGGTTTTATTTGGATAGTGTCTTAATTGATTGAGGGGTGGTCTTTTATGTATTGGGCTTGAGGTTTCCTACCAGAGGGGTCTCCTTTTTTAATTCCACATTTAATTCAGATATCAAGGAATAAGCTACCGCGCCCCTTACAAAAGTTGCTTGACCTGACTTGTTATAGGGTACAGACTTTACAGAATCGTCGTCTACATCATTTTATATTTTTATGCGGTTATCTGAACGTTCCGGGGGGTGCCCATCATCGTCCGGTAATGACAATGACACGTGGTCTCCATCCATCTCAAATTCCTTCGGCTACTTGTGAACCGATCTAGCCAATTCTACCAGATGATGGTTAATAGTTACGGTAAAATCTGTTTCTTGAATATGTGCATCCTGGCCATTGGATCTCCTGATTATCACCAATGTGATGACACATCTGTGAACTGGCGACCAGGGGCAACGTTGGGGTGGTAGACATATACACTCTGATACTAACTGGGGGGAAGCGTAGTGGTTAAATGATTATTTTTATTTGCCTGAGTATTTTCCGGGCGTACTTTTTTTCCGAACCTATGGTGATATGACGGTGTCTTGACTATGCGCGCGTTGCTTGAACGATTCGAATCGGTGTAGCGCTCATGGTTCCGCATTGGAAGTTTGGCAGCCATGGGGTGGTTTTTTGTCGGGATGAGGAGGGATCCTAGTGATAACACTGAAGATAGCGGAGACGAGTGTGCACAGTACTTAAAAAAAAAAAAATAATATGTGTTGTGTGATCGCAACTATCAGTAGTGGTGACATGGTTACACGGAATGTAACGTCCGAGGACTCCGAATGGTGAAGACAGCTCCAATATAATATCAACCAGCTGCCTATTGAACTAGGGTGACATCACCGTGAACATACAGATTAGGAATGGCATCTGACGAAATAATGTTTAATAAGAGGGTATTACGTGAGATATGCGTCGCTGCATGGCAGTGAGTAAAAACCATGGGAAGGCGAGAGTGTTTAGGGGCGGGCAGGGGGAAAGTGTGTGGGACCGGTGTACGGGAATCGTAGGGCAGGTTGTGATTTGATGCGGACTACGAAAATCCAGGTGTGAACTCGTTCATCTGCTGCAAGATTAATTGCGATGCGGATTTCGGTACATCAACAAAAGGCAAGCTGGGATGAACATGGTGAGGTGGGGTGGCCCGCGAAATGAATGGACAGTGGCGACGGATAAACTTACAGAGAATAGCTTGTATGGGAAACAGGAAAGGTCTAAGGATACAATGAGGACAAAAGTTTTAAAAAGAAGGCGGACGATTCATCAGAATAAAATACATTAGACAAGTTATTTGGCTTCAATTAATGCCACAAAAGATTTCTGCGACGTGTATGGCAATATATATTCTACGGGAAATGCAAGATAAGCGAAAACAACCAAAAACAAAAAAAAGGTATGCCCTTTCGATATTGTTTTCAGCCCCTTAAAGTTTTTCTTGATATACCTATCGTCGTGTGGGTAGCGATGACTTTGCCAAAAATTTGGATAATGAATATTATGAACTCGTTTCCCCTATTTCTCCCTCGTGGAGAATTTCATTTAAGCGCTTAACAAATCGGAGAGTTTTTCGAAAACCCTTTGTGAAAAGTTGCTGATTTTGTTTGGGGGGGGTGGTGTGCAATGATTTAATTGCATTTTTTGATAGAGTTGTATTTTTTCTTCAAAGAGCTGGTGTGAGTCTGTGACCCTTTCCGCTTGTATCAGAAGGGTTATGCAATTAATACCAATAATTACAAGAGGGTGTCTCTCTGTCAAATATACATAAAGTACAAAAGTATTCAGCACCGTTATTATTTCACAGACTACAAGAATAAGTGGATGGATAAATACCATAACTGGTTGAACCCCCCCACCCGCCGCTTTCAACATTATGGATTATTCAAACTAATCCGGCTATATGTTCACAAACTCTCTACTCTCACTACTGTTCTAATCAGAAACAGCTTTCTACAATCCTCTTATCTCCTCCTCAGGCCCTCGCAAACTGTATGTAGCATTTATTACTTATCAAAAAGCGTTTTGATTCGTCAACAAAAGAATTTATTGTGGTGCTGGTCTTTATTAGACATTTGAACTACAAATCATTGTGGCCTGTCCCAATGCACACACACGGGAATTACGGGAAAGACATCTTAAAATGCGTTTAGAAGCATGGAGTATAAGGGTGGGGAAAATTTAGTCAAAAAACACGAACTCCGATGTGGTGCAAAAACTAACAGATTTAACAAACAATTGGACTGAAAGAGGTGTAAGCGGATGGAGAGTTTATACATACAGTCCCTAATTTTGTGCTTTTACCCCCTTATTCATGAGATCGAGCTAGCATTAGAGCGTCCGATCTGAACATAAACAGAAGACCAAAGTGCTAGGTTTTAACTGTAGATATTATAAATTGTTTTAATCTTATGGTTGAGGCTGAATGATATAGTTTTACTATCTGAATACATGTTTATCTGGTTTGCAGGTAACAGCTGGAGAGCAGATAATCCCATATGTATTCGAAGAAGCATCAGCCGGCACCACTGTGGGGTTCGGCAACTGGACTGGTGTGAAGAAGGTAAAGCATGGGATAAGAGTTAGGTGTAGGAGGCCTACGCGTATAGAAACGGGGTGGAGTGCGCACTATGTTCAGTCCTGGGCGAAAGATGGGCATGACGGATATTGCCCATGGGGGGCCCAGTAGTTAATGTTTTAGGAAGCAGCTATAGGAAATCTTTCTATCTTCCCCATTCCCATTTTCTTTTCCCCCCCCTTTTCAACCCTCCATTACTGTAGTATTGCCTTTTTTGTATCCGTGATTGCAGATTTATGAAAATTCCGTGCTTTTTCTGGAAAAGTCACAAAGATATGTTCGGTCATACATTAAATATTTTGAAAAACTAATACATATTCAGGCATGGTAGTGACACAGATTCTACTGAGTCACTTTTTGTCACCAGAAATTTATCGATATTCTTTAAGTACAACCGAATTACCACTAATATGGCTCAGATTGTGTTGGCGGGACCACACAGAACAATAAGAATGCATTTGATAGAGTCAGTCCACTTATATTTGAGTCCTATTCTCTCAAAGTTGTTGGAGAGTTTTGATATAAACACTCCAAATGGACTTAGTGATGGAGAAACACCAGGGAAACGTCTGCTTGGGTCCTAACTAATCTAATTCCCCTGCACATGATCGAAAACACCAAAAAATTTAATGCATTAATGTCAGATAGACCTCAATGGCAGGAAGGTTGGAATAGACACAGATCTACCGAGTAGGCGCAACTCTTTCAGACCCTGCCCACCAACAACCTAAAAGAGTTCCTGCGATCCACTTCTGTGTGGGTCGCCAAGTGAGAATCGGTTCTATGCCGACAGTCTGCACCACCGTGGCCATAAATCGCATATTTTACTCATTCCATTCATATCCTTCGAAAGAGTGAAGACGTTCACATGGTGCTTGCATTCCAATATCATTGTGCCGGGGACGTTCCAGGACAATTGAAACATAATTTTTTGATGTTTGGGAGCGCATGGACTGAGTGAATTGAGGCTCACAGGGACCATTGTGTACGCAAGCAGCTTCCAATGAAAACCATTGTTAGTCAGACTAGATGTTCGCACCTAGGGTGCGACTCTTTGAACATTCTATGAAAAAGTTAATTACATTTTAACGGATCTGAGGTTTTAATAAGTGTAAAGATCGTTTTTTAACAGGTTTTGGATTGGTGTTGGAGATGTATTTATAAGGCGGAGATTTTGTTGAATGAATGACTTGTGGTTGATTTTAAACGGGTGACAGCCCCATATGGCCTTTGCGTTCTCAGGGCTGTAAGCAACCTTACTTACCGATCTTTATCCTTACCTTACCTTAACCTATCCTTATCTAAGGAACCTTAGACTTATACCATAACCTAACTTCTCCTATACCCTTACCCATTATACTTAAACGGTGCTGGAAAAAAAAAAAAAAAAAACCCAACAAAAAAAAAAAAAAACAAAAAAAAAAAAACAATCAAAAAAACAACAAAACAAAAAAAAAAAACAAAAAAAAAAAAAATAAATACCAAAAAAAATAAAAACAGAAAAAAAAAATAAAAATAAAATCCCAAAAAAAAAAAAAAAATAAAAAAAAAAAAAAAAAAAAAAAAAAATAAAACAATAAAATAAAAAAAAAAAAAAAAAAAAAAAAAAAAAAAAAAAAAAAAAAAAACAAAAAAAAACATACCCCAAACCCCCCTTAGCCCCCTGTACATAACACATAAATCACCCCGGCCATAAAGTACATCTCGTTACCACTGGGTCTAAATGGAACACTCAGTGGTAATCGACTACCAAAGGAAATCTTATACCCTGTTATAGTACTTGGACTCAAAGGGACAATAACTGGGGATCAAACGATTCGATTAAATTCCTTTATCACGTTTGTTTTGGGTTATGGTGTGGAATAACGGCAGAGTAATGTTGGTCAAGCGGACAAATAATATAATCGTGCAACGATCTCGACGCAACATTAATTGATCTGTAGATGGCAAGAACTGAGGAAAAAGTCATATAAAACTCAAGTGGAAAGGTTTAATGCTGTAAATAAACCTCAGGACCGCGAGCACATCGGCAATTAGTGAATGGCAATATCTTTTATTTGAGCTGACTACATTTTTTGCAGTATTTCTTCTTGTGTCACAAATTTAGATTTCGCATATCTGAAAGTTAATGAACCTTTGTATCGCATTGAAACTAGAAATAAGTGGTAATGAGTTTTAATGTAAGGGGGTGTAATTAGGAACGAGCTTCAGACTTTGTTCCAACATGTTCTGTTTAGTTTTAAACGACTCTCTTCGTGTGAAAATATGTGTCCAGCGAAATCTGAACTCTGAATAATCAGCTGTTTTATTCTATGTCTTCGATTTTGTCTACTTATGAGCGGTCGAAAGCTAAGAATAAGAACATTCATAAATTAGCATTGTATTTTTCATGAAAGCCTTTTCAGGTTAAGGCAAGCTGTTCTCGGCGGACCTAGAGGCTGTAAACCTGCCTTGGTGGTAAAACTGCTTGTTCTGTTGCTTAATTTTGAATTCTGCATTTACTTTCATAATGATATATGTTAAAAACATTGTAACTCTGCCCCTGTATCAGTGGGCATAATGGGGCTTTGACCTTACGTATTAAAAGCATCTCAATCTGAATCTGTGTGTGTGGTGTGTGTGTGTGTGTGTTGGTGTGTGTGTTGTTGTTTGATGTGTGTGTGTGTTGTGTGTGTGTTCTGTGTCCCTCTATTTATATATATTATGTTTTATCTAATGCCTATATCTCGTTATTTTCAATGTCTGTATATATATATATATATATATATAGTCTATATATATAATATCGGGGAGGGGTTACACCACACACCACGCACACACACCACACACACACACCCACACACCACCACACACACAACAGCCACACATCACACACAGGGAAAGGCACACACACACCCCACGTACTATATATAGGGTGCAGATTAATAGATAGGTGATAGTGCTCGAAGAAACAATTAAGTTATGGAGGAAAACAAGTGCAGGTTTAACCAATTCTTCCATCATTATATAAATGACCTTGGCAAAGATTTAAAATTGGGAAAAAAATGGAAGATGAAGTAAAGGAGAGAATGTATATCATATCTGGAAAATATGCAAACCGTTTCACTTAGCTGCATAGAGAAGGAAACTATCGCAATTGCCTTCTCGTGAAGAGCAGATCCTATGTGTCATCGCCTTCTCCGAGGCCTTTCGTCCGTCTGATTGTGTCTGTGGCTCTTGGCGTCCAGATAGAGACACACCACAGTCCATAATTTGTGGTGTTCCGACCGCCAAGGGTTCGAAAAAGAATCCAACAGCACCCCCAAAGCATCCAGCGAAAGGATAGTAAACAATTTAAACAAAACGAAAGTGTGAGAGGAAAAAGTCACCTAATCCCTGGCATATATATATATATTATATATATATATATATATAGATAATAATATATATATAGATATATATATTACACACACGTGTGTGTGTGTGGTGTGTGCGTGCGTGTGTTGGTGTGTGTGTGTGTGTGTGTGGTGTGTGGTTTGTGTTGTGTGGTGTGTGTGTGTGTGTGTGTGGTGCATATACATATGTATTGTATGCTATTACATATAGAGGCAATTCTTCTGATTTGATTATTAAATAGGAGCGAACGTTTTGTGTATAATGCTATACTAAAACGTAAACATGCGAAGTAACTTTCGCCCCCCATCAGGAAACAAAGGTACGTAACTTACGAGGAGAATTTGACTCTACTGATTACAAGCGCACAAACAAATAAAAGTACAAAGACATAACCAGAAAGCCCCTGGCATAGACAATTCATGAAAGAGCTGTGCGCTCTGGATGTGCCGTGGAACGGACCCCTGGCATATAGACAATTCATTGCAAAGGCTGTGAGCTCTTGCATGCCAATGACCGGACCCCTGGCATATAGACGTTCATTGAAAGGCTGTGAGCTCTGGCCATGCCAATGGACGGACCCCTGGCATATAGACGAATTCATTGAAGGCTGTGAGCTCTGGCATGCCAATGGACGGACCCCTGTCATATAGACGATTCATTGAAAGGCTGTGAGCTCTGGCATGCCAATGGACGGACCCCTGGCTATAGACGATTCATTGAAAGGCTGTGAGCTCTGGCATGCCAATGGACGGACCCCTGGCATATAGACGATTCATTGAAAGGCTGTGCATGTGAGCTCTGGCATGCCAATGGACGGACCCCTGGCATATAGACGATTCATTGAAAGGCTGTGAGCTCTGGGATGGCCAATGGACGGGTCCCCTGGCATATAGACGATTCATTGAAGAGGCTGTGAGCTCTGGGATGGCAATGTGACGGACCCCTGGCATATAGACAATTCATTGAAAGGCTGTGAGCTCTGGGATGCCAATGGACGGACCTCTGGCATATAGACAATTCATTGAAAGGCTGTGAGCTCTGGATGCCAATGGGACGGACCCCTGGCATATAGACCGATTCATTGAAAGGCTGTGTGAGCTCTGGGATGCCAATGGACGAGGCTCTCGGCCGGCCTGTAGTAGAGATTCCTGCTCAGTCAGGACCCGTCACCTGTTGTGACGCTTTTATGATCGTCACAGAGAGAGAGAGAGAGAGAGAGAGAGAGAGAGAGAGAGAGAGAGAGAGGTTCAAGTTCAAGATCTTTCATTCATAAATGGGGGCATGGCCCATATGAGGGAGGAAGCTACACGCTACCTCACATGAAACCTGCAAAACAATGACGGCTTTCCAAAAGCGCGAACAGAACATCTCTACAACGGGCGGCCCGCCACGCTTATCCTATCTGAAAGTAGACTAAGATTTTTAGTAACACAGTTTTACACAACACTAGACAAAGATTGTCGACTGCATGGTTTTTAACACAAAACTAGTCTAAAATCTCAATAACTTTCAAGATAAGTTTATTGCTCGTTCTTCATCTTCATTGTCCTGAATGTTGTTTATCTTGCCTGAAAAAGACCAAATAGGTCAAAACGTGTCGTGTTTTGTCTTGTAATTTGTTTATTTTCTGCTATCTGGAAGATTTCCCTTAGATTGTTTTTAAAACTGATGAACCAGGTACATGTTACACTTTGACTAGACTATTTCTGTTGAATAAGGCTTCAGCAAATAACTTCCAGAACTGAAAAAAAAAAAACAGAAAATATATCATACTTTACTTTACCCATTTTACACAATGGCCGGATCCAGTCATGCTTTTGTCTGCATCTGGAATGATGAGTTTTTAAATGAAAACCGACACAACCAAACAGATGCATACGTTTTTGTTGTCTCTGGTAGTCTTAAAGATGCATTGACAAGAAAGTGGCAGGATGCCAATGGAGGATCCAAAGGATAAGACGATTCATTGGAACGCAACGGAGCAGTTGGGGATGCCAAGAGACGAGAGACTTCGGTGGCCTGAGTGATAGATTAGAGACCGGAACAGGCGTCAGTCAGGAGCGTGACCACATACGAGAAGCTTTATGACGTAGATCAGAGAGACTAGGCAGAGAAGACAGGGAGTGGGAGCGGTGGATGAGGAGTCTGATGAGAGAGAGAGAGGAGGAGAGAGGTTTCGGATCAAGGACTTTAGATTCATAGATGAGAGAGCCAGGCCAGGGAGGAAGGGAGAAGCAGTCGCTCGCGACTCATGAAGGGTGTCTACGGCAATTGACGGCTTTCAAAAAGCGACGAACGTTGACGTCGGTGCAACGCTGGTGCTTATATATCGAAGTAGGTTTAGATTTTAGTGTGCAACAGTTTCACAACATAGACAAAGATTGTCGAATAGCAGGTTTACACAAAACTAGGGGGTGCGTGTTCGAACCTTCCAGTGTGTGTGAGTGAAAGCGGAGTCAGAGACTGGATCAGGTGTTTATCCTGACCTTGAGGAGACAGACCATGTTTACATAAAGGTCAATCGCTTCCGCTCGTTTTGTGGGTGTACATTCGTTTTCTCCATGTCTTCTGGAATGATGTCCCTAGACTGCTTTAAAAATGATGAACCGGTACAGTGGACACTTTGACTAGACATGTTCTGTTGAAGAAGGCTTCAGCAAGGTAAAATTCCAGAAACTGAAAAAAAAGAAACATCTCATAGCACTTTATTTACCCATTTTACAAAAGGCCGGACTCCAGTCATGCTTTTGTCTGCATCGGAATGCGGGAGTTTTTTGAAAAACAAAATAACACGACAACTAACACAGATTGCACTACGTTTTGTGTGTCTTTGTCTTGAAGCTGCAAGACAAACGGAGCGACCAGTGGGCAGGCAAAAATAAAGGGGGACAGCAACGGAGAAGAGGAGAGAGAGAGGAGAGACGGGAGGAGAGAGTAGGAGAGACCGAGACAGAGTGACAGTAGGACACGTAGGAGACAGACAGACGAGGACAGACAGGACAGACAGAGCGACAGACAGACAGAGACGGGACAGAGGAGAGAGGAGAGAGGAGAGAGAGAGAGAGTGGTTTGATGATTGGAGAGGACAGGGGGCTGGAGAGGTAGAGGACGGGATAGGGTGGGTGTTACGGGCAGGGAAGGTCTGTCGCGTTGGGCTCTATGTTGACTGATAAACGCTGTGGCCCCCACGTTGTTATTAAAGGGCGGGTTCGAACAGTAAAAGTGTGTGTGAGTGAAAGCGGACAAGAGAGGACTGGATGAAATGGTCTTTTGTCTGACGTTTGGAAACGGACAGTGGACATAAAGATAAGCCAGTGTCTGTAGTGTGTGTATGGTGTGTGTGTGTGCAGTGTGTGTGGGTGGGTGTGTGTGTGTCCGTGTGTGTGTCGGGTGTGTGTGTGTGAGAGAGGATGAGAGAGAGAGAGAGAGAGAGAGAAAGAAAGCGCCACAAAGGGTCACACAACACAGTATCCACAAATCACATCAATCACACACCACACACACCCACACCACACACACGCCACAAGTGTGCCATCGCCACACACAACAAAACACACCAACACCCCAAACAAACAACCAACTAATACCAACATCTCCATACGAACCATCCCACACCCTCCACACTTTAGTTTAGAGCATAATTAGAATTTTAAGGATGTACTCAGATAATAAAACCGTATTACAAAATTATGGCGCTGGTAATGTAGACGCAACCCACCCGAGTGTCCCTTGCCTCATAGAAGCGCCTACCCGTGGGTACAGTAATATGATAGATTCATAGAGTTACAAAAGTACACGAATTTTAGCAAGTAACAAAAAGAAATTTTCTCGACGCAGCGTTCCTTGTATCCAGTCTGTATCCACTTGCACCCAGGGTTGCCACTATTCTCTCCTCTCCCGTGCTAGGGGGACTGCCCTCCTTGAGCCCTATCATTATTTGATCCTCGTTTGCACGCCACAACTCTTCTAAACATCGGTGAAGCAGTCGACATAGGCCAGATTAATTTTCTAACACCGCCACGCAACGCACGCCGCACGCACGTACGGCACACGCACACCACACACACAAACCCACACACACACACACAAAAACACAACACACACACCACACAAACACGTGGCAAAACAAACCTCGTCTCTCTTCTTTCTCTCTCGTCTCTCTCCTCTCCTCTCCCACCAAACATCACACACACACCTTACCACACAAACACTCAGCATCAACAACACAGCAACACACACACACAAACAGCCCAGCACACACACACACACACACGTGGGAGAAAGATATGACATTGACAAATAAATTTTAAAAAAAAAAAGGAATTCTCGCAGCAGTCATTATATCCAGTCTCTTGCATCCACCTGGACTTTGCCACTATCTCTCTCTCCCATTTCAAGTTCTCTGTGCCTCCTTTGAGTCCTATCCTTATGTTGTTGCTCCTACTCCGTTTGCAAGCACAACCTCTTCAACATCAAAACAATAGAACAATCGCCGTAATATTCTACACACACACACACACAACACACCCACACACACACACACACCCACACACACCACCCACCACACAAACACACACACCACACACCCACACACATGTCACACCCACCCTCTTTGAGCCCATAGGTACTGATATCCAGAAAACATCAATTCTAGTGACCACGCATTATATCCAATACGCGCGGGAATCCCACGATCATCATAGATGGAAACATGCTGACATTTACGTCGTAGGAGTCCGAACAGTTTATGGGGTATATATGGGATTAGGGAAGGGGATACAGAGGGAGGAATGGAATTGGGAGAGGGATGAAGATGCCTTAGCTCTACGTGCCCATTCGACGTCGCACCATACTGATATTAAGCAATTTCCTCCAACGGGAAGAAAAACATTATAGAAAACATCACAACTGGCCAAGGATCTTTTAGATTTTCGGCACATGGGCGGCCTTTTTCAAGAAAAAAACAACAAAACAATGCAACTGACCTATGGCCCTCTTGGCACTCAGGTTTATGTGTTTTTTGTTTGTGTTTGTGTGGCTGCTTGAAAAGGCACGGGTGGGGGCCCGAACATTGCGAATAGTTGGGCGGATTGTGATTTTCGCCATACTGATCGGAAGGGTTTATACCTTAGAAATGCACGGTTTTAGACTTGGGTCCGAGGGGATTGTATCAAACAGTTGCACTGACGGTCCTTCGAATGGTGTGGGGAGGGGTGGGGGGGGGGTGGCAAACATCACAACCAAACCGCGACTGCCAAGCGACACTGGGCACCTATTGAGTGGTGGGAGATGGTGTCGGGGGTTGGGGGGTGTGTGGTAGTGTTAAAATATGTCTCCTGGCATAGGATTGAATTTCAATAAGGTCTCCAGCCACAGTGGTCCAGACTCCTCCAGTCTCCTACTGGGATTGAAACACGTAGACCTAGCAGCGAAGGTTAAAACACCCTTGATCTTCTTTTCAACTGAATACGGCTGAGGAAGTGAGGGTTCCTTTTTGTACGTGTACATCAAGATGAAAAAAGAGGGATAGTGTGGAGAATCTGACCGCATGCACAGCCATGGTTTCGCCGGCCGGGCGGTAGGTTGGGTCTAGTAATGGAGGTGCGGTGTGTCGCTTCAACCATCAATTCGAAATGTGCCGCGCCTAGCTTACGAGGGCGGGGGGGAGTTGAGGCGTGGTTTTGGGACATGGGCGCGCTGGGGGGGGGATTGAACAAACATTGTGGCGGGGGTTGTGGGTGGTTTGGGGGTCAGAAGGGTCCCCTCTGTGCGTTTCGCGAGCGGATTCACTTCTAGATATTTTTTCGGGTCTCATGTCCAGACCTGTAAACTTGTGAAATGTAGAATAGGGCGTCACCAATTGTAACGAAAAAAGGGCATCACAAATTCAAACATACTACGACAGAGGAGTTGTCATTTGAGGACTCCTTTGCGAAGATAGGGGGTCGCGTTATGCATATGCAAGACACGTTAAAGCGTGGAATGCCCTGGACCTATACACAGTGATATCGGGACCCTGGCAGTTGGAGCGTTAACGATGCATTAGAAATAAGATCTCACATACCCGTATCTGAACGAGCATAGCTTCGGATTGACAATGTATAGGGGGGGCCGACGCGCTGATTTTGAGTCCGATTAATTATATTTGTCTTGTATAACAGGCAAGTCAAGTATGAATCTAAGGGCTTTCAAAAATGGCAATACTCAGCTGTAAATAAGACTATAACAAATTCCTCTGTTTTTACTCTCGATTTCTTTCCATACCCACGTAATCCCCATCACCTTACACATTAACCATACCCTGACCGTGAAAATGTCTAGATAGGAATCGTATTCATCTTCAATCTGGCATATGATGGACAGTAACAGAGGATTATTTTTTAATTAGATCGCCGCAGCGTAGATGATTTCAGCCTGCTCTGACAACCAAGAATGGGGTAAACAACCTGACACAGCAGCATAAACCCTCAAGAGACAGCTTAAACAGTTTCTGAACACTGGGAAAAACACAATCCACCTAAGGGCATTACACCGCTTTGGGGGTTCCGGATCGTCTAGTCTGTGACAGAATGGGTACTTCCAGCCATGGGCATGTTTCTAAGCCTCTACTGTGAAATTACTCGGCACTTAGTGCCTGTGTTCATGGGTTAGGGTACACACCAACCCCTTGTACGAGGTCAAATATTGTGGAGCTGTGTAGGTGGGGGCCGCTCGGGGCGAATGGTCCCTCGCGGGTGCGATTGCTGGGTGGAGAGGCTAGGGACAATCGCAGGGGGGGGTCATTCCGCCCCGTCCTCTCGGGGGTCGCCCCCGCCCCACCGGCCCGCCTCGGCCCACCCCCCAGCGAGCCTGAGACACTCATTTCAATCGGCCCCGATAACCACTATCCGCAGAACAATCTACCATACCACGCCACAAACTACAACACGCGAACCCCGCACCGCTACACATCTACAAAGCCCCATTTTTCACTAAGCCACCCCCACCCGTCCATTTTCCTTACTCCAGCCCATATCCCCCTGTCTGTCCGCTGGCGGCCTTTTAGTTTCGGGTGCCGACACAATGGAAAGATAAGGACTCTGCGCGTTGTTCGACTGGGTCGCTAAATGTTACAGTGCCTGTAAAAGACCCAAATCCGTCTCCCAGATCGGTCAGGCTGGTTAGATGTGAAGTAAATCTTCTGTCTCGGCAGCTGGTAACTGAAAAAAATGCTTTCTTGGCATTACGGACATTAAACGATACTAGCCCTGAGGCGACATAGACGAGAACAGACCCCAATTAATCAGCCGGATAACAGAGTACAGTACACGTAATAATCGCCCTTTTTTTCCCTGTGTCCCCCTAATCATTTTCTACAAGGTAATTATAATTCAAAAGGGAGTGGACTGCGGGGGAAAGTGAAGCAAAATGTCGAAAGAGAGGGGGTTCAGTTACCGCCAGGACACAGAAAACAAGGCACAGAACAAGACAATGCATCTCCACCTCTTGGGTCTTCTTTTCAGACAAAAACAAATAACAGCTAGCGCAGTACGAGCAAAGAACGTTAAGTCACTTATCTTCCCATGTATTATTCGCAACCCGAACAAAATGGCCGCCAGACGGAAACGACAGAGGGGATTATCGGAAAGGAAATAGGTCGGGAGGGTGGGTGGGGGGGGGGGGGGTGGGGAGGGGGAGGGGAAATAATGGGGTTTGTAGCCTGGTGTAGCTGGTTTAGTAGTAAAGTGGTACGCGATATATTTGTGGCTGTAGTGGTTGTGGTGGATTGATATATCTATATAAAATAAGTAAAATAATAATAAAATGATAATAATAATAATGATAGTAATAATAATATAAATAAATAGATAGATAAAATTGAAGTAAAAAGGAATGAAAATAATTAATAAATATTCATAAATTAATGACTTTACTGGGTGGTGATGGTGATGATAGTAGTTCTGCGTGGGTAGTCGTATTTATGGGTGTAGTAATGCTAATAATGGTGGGGAATGGAAATGGAAATAAATCAAGGGGTGTATGGGATCGTTGGGGGGGGGGGGGGGGGGAGGGGCAATGTGGGAGGGGGAGGGAGGAAAGGGAGAGCTCATATCTCTCCACCACAGGGGGTGGTGGGGGTGGGTCCGGGGGTCGGGGGTTGGGGAAGCAAGGTTGATGAAAAATTGAAAAACTCGTAAACAATTCTGGGGGGGGTGGGATGATGTTCATAGGAGACAGGTGAAATAATGTGTTGGCACTAATGTGGTCATGTTGGTGGAGAAAAGATTACTTAATGATCATGAGAAACGGGTATTTCATTTGTTATCACACACACACACCACACACACATTCAACAATACACACAACAACACACAACCCACCCACACACACACACACACTCATTACACACACCAAGCATAAGCACCACACACACACACACCACACACACACACACCACACACACACAAACACGCCAGCAATGCACGCACTGCAGGCACGCACGCAGGTCAACGACGCAGGCAACGCAGTGCACGCCAACTCGCACGCACGCACGCTACGCTTGCGAACACGCCTCGCGCACACACACACACACACACACACGACACACACACACACCACACACACACACACACAACACACACACCACACAAAAAAACATGTAAAACGGTTTCTGGGGTGAGTCATGATCATAATGAGACTAACTGTAGGACGTTTTCACATACTTCACACACATCCTACACACACAACACACACACACACACACGCACACACACACACAACACACACACACACACACAACACACACAACACGACACACACACAAAAACCCACCTTGATGGTGAACGGTGAATGTTTGATAACAAAAGTGTTACAGGATACTAACGCGATGTGTTGTTACTGGGCCATACTGGTGGTCATGGGGTGTCATTTGTCATAGGTGAAGTTAATATAATGAGATCGTTTGAGGGGAAGGGGAAAAATCATTATCAGTAATACTGATGCCCGGTGATTATCATATGAGATCAACAGTGCTAGGATGATGGTCTTCTCCTTCGTTCACTTTGGCAGGCATCCTGGAGGCCACTGTCACTAGGGCTGCACTGCACGGATAAACTGAAGACTCGCCGGTGTGTAATATTGTGGAGATGTGATGTCACAGTCTGCAGTGCCCTGTCCTCAGTTTCACAATGTTCACTTGGTCTGATCTGGGCATCCGGTTGTATGCATCCCTCTTGTTCAAGTATGGGTGCTTGCTCAAGTCATCTTCCTTTTTGTCTCCTTGGAAATACTTTTGATTTATTCAAAGGAGATTAATAAATATGTTTACACACCACACACACACACACACACACACACACACACACACACACACACACACACAACACACACACGCACGCACACACACGCGCGCACGCTCGCTCGCGCACCTGTGTGCCCGTCTCCACTTTTTGCTCCCCAGGCATGCTATGTATTAAGTATGTTCCTGCAGGAAAATTCCAGTACAAGGCACACACACTTACTCACTCACTGACGCACTCATTTCTAACTCACGAAGAAATGTATTTGTAGAGACTGTATTTAGGGGCATTCAATCAAAAATCGTTCGGCTGAATCTTAAGTTCAAAAACTGGGATTTTTAAAGACAGAACATTTCTACTATGCATAGATGCTTTTACATTATATGGCGGCCTGAACTTCATCAAAATCATTCATGCACTTGACAACATTAATGTGCTGATGTCATCAGTTTGCACACGCGTATTTCTGAACCTCTCGTTCTCACTTCTTCCCTACCTCCCCTACCACCTTTGCCTCACCCTCCCTAATCCAGCTTCCCCTTTTCCTTCCCATTTTTCCGCCACACAACTGACCTCCCCCTCTCCGCCCCCCCCCCCCCCCCCCCCTCCCCTCCCCTCGTTATTTCAGTCTCTGTCTCTCTATGTCTTTGTCTGTCTCTGTGGCCCTCTCCGTCTTTTGTCTCTCTGTCAGTCTGTCTGTCTGTCTGTCCTCTCTCTCTCTCTCTCTCTCCTCTTTCTTCTCTCTCTCCTCTCTCTCTCTCTCTCTCTCTCTCTGTATGTGTGTCTCACTCTTTGTCTCTGTGTCTCTCTCTGTCCTCTGTCTCTGACTCCTGTCTCTGTCTGTCTCTATCACCTTGTCTCCCTCTGCCTCTGTGTTTTTCTCTGTCTCCGTCTCTCTTCTCTGTCTCTGTGGTCTGTGTCTCTCTGCATCTCTCTCAATCTCTCTCTGTTTCTGTATCTCTCTGTTTTCTGTCTCTCCTCTGAAGTTCTCTGCTCTATGTCATCAAATGTCTCTGTATTCTCTTTTTTTCTGTAATCTACCTTCTCTGTCTCTGTTTCTCCTTTGTCCCTGGACTCTCTCTGTCTCTGGTCTTCCGTGCTCTCTCTCTGTCTGCTGCGTCGTCTCTCTGTCTCCTGTGTCTATCTCTCTTTTCTCTCTCTTCCCTCTTCGGACTCTGTCTTCTCTGTCTCTCTCTCTCTATCCCTCCTTGTCTCTCTCTCCCTTGGCTCGTATCTCTGTCTCTGCTGCCTTCTCATGTCTCTCTGGCTCTGTCTCTCTGTTTCTCTCTGTTCTCTCGTCGTGTCTGTCTTTCTCTGTCTCTCAATGGCTCTAGGCTTCTTTTCTGTCTCTCCTCTCTGTCTCTGTGTGATCTCTCTTGTCCCTGACTGTCGTCTCTGTCCTCTATCTCCGTGTCGGTCTCTGTGCTGTGTCTCGCTGCCTCTGACGACTCCTTCTAATGTTCTTGTGGTCAGAGATCTCTGTTTCTCTTGTCTGTTGTCATCTTTCTCTGTGTGCTCTCCTCTCTGCTCTCTTGTGCTCTATCTCTGCTCTCTGTCTCTGTCCCTCTCTGTCTCTGTCTGTCTCTGTCTCCTCGCTGGCGCTCCTCGTGTCTCTCTCTCCTTCTCCTGTCTCTCTGTGTCCTCACTCTCTGTCTCTCTCTCTCTCTGTCTCTGTGGTTTGTCGCTCTCCTCTGTATTCTGTCTCTGTCCTGTCTTCTGCTCTCTGATCTCCTGTCTCTAGCGTCTCTGTCTCTTTCTCTCTTGTCCAAATGGTCGTCCTGTCTCTCTGTCCTCTGTCTTTGCTTCTCTCTGTCTGTTGTTCTGTGTCTCGGTTCGTCTCTTCTTCTCATATCCTCTGTCTCTGCTGTCCTCTGTCTCTCTCTCTCTCTCTGTCTCGTGTCTCTCGCTATGTCTGCTTGCTCTCTGTGCCTCTGTCTCTTTCTGTCATTGTCTCCCTTATGTCCTCTTTCCTCTCTCTCTCTCTTCTCCTCTCTCTCCGCCTCTCTCTCTCTCTTCTCTCTACTATTTCTGCTGTATAAAGTCATATAGCTTGAGGTGCAACAGAATGCACTGGATTGCCACCTGTGTGGTAAATTCTACGTTACTTATGTTATGTGTAAATTGTTGTTGGTTATATTTCACTATGTTGTGTGTTCACAAGTTCACATTTTTATTTTTGTCCATGAAGGAAAATTATTTGGTGGTGACCACATTGCAAATCACATAATAAATACCAGTGTAATACAATAGAATAAAATCAAATTAATAAGCTTCAATAACAACAAGACAAAATATAAGAAAATGCAAGGACAGTATTCATGCACACCACTGGTCGCAGCAGAGTCGCGCCCCCTCAAACGTCCCCATCTCTCTCCTCCCTCCAATATTGTCCTCCTTTGAGTCCTATCCTTACTTTCATCCTGTAGAACAATTCAAACAACAAGACATCACCAACACGACGCCAAAAGAACGCCAGTCTAGCCACTTCCGAAGAAAACGCTTATGACCGGGACAACCCATGGGCAAAGCAGCAACGCAGAAACTGACCGCCAGAGACTTCCACAATCCCGATAGAACAGCCCTGGCACGGTTTAGACGATCCTGAATGGGACTACAGGCAGCGCCAGACCACCGTCACCTCAAGGCCACGGCCAAACAAGATGAAGATCGTTCCGCACAAACCCGCAAAACGAAGGACCTAAAAGAAACGCTGTACGGATACCAAACCGCGCCGCTTCCATCAGACAGACACTACCCAAAACCAGGCACGTCCACGCAAGTTCAGATGGAGACTGGCATACATGCGACACAATGCAACAAAAAACTCCAGATCACACGCCACCAGGACTTGTCTTCGGTTAATAGGAAATGATGTGTGTGTGTGTGTGTGTGTGTGTGTGTGTGAAATATAATTCCCCTTTTAAAGGGGCTCTCTGGCCTATCCTGAATCGTTTTTTCTTTCATTTCTTTCTGTTGTTAATGTCAATCTTACCGTTATTATCCTGGCAGGTCATTGAACCGCCCTCTCAACACATTGCCCCGCAGCTTACTTCCGGCCGATCCATCCATGTTTTCGGCTGCCTGATGCACGCTGTCAGCAATATGGCGGTAATTATTCTACACACGCGTTAAGTCGTGTCCTTTCCCTCTCTAATAATCGCCTCTCCGAGCGACTCCAGTTTACGAACTAACACAGCACAACGTCTTTAGGAGTCAAAACTTGAAGTATTAACATCTCACCTTCGGCGACATGCCTCTTTATCCTGCTGGCTATGACAGTATTCCTCAATGACGGAACAGGAGGAAAGCGTAAGGGCAGTACATACGGACGACCTTTCTCAACTGTAATAGAACAGTCGTGGGTCAGTGATGCCATACCTTACTAACATCTATGCCATCCCCAGCCGGACGTCACGCAGCAACCACCTACGGCAGACCCACCTCAGGTAGCGTCTTTCTTTCAACAAGGAGTCGTCCGAGTTTTTCCGACTGGCCTTTTCTGTACTTATCCTGGGTGACAAGTAGTAAGGCGTATGCTTATTAGCTACGCAAAGGGGCCTATCAGGGCCATGTGCACCCGGTTGCAAAAGTTAGAAGTCCCTTACACGTCATTCTAAAAAAAACAAGATAAATGCACAAAAAAAAACAAAAAACACCCGTTAAAAACACACCTTTGAAGCACACAAAAAGATTTTGGTTGCAATCTTTCCTCTGTAATATTAGACAGTGAAAAAGTGTATATCTCTTTCAGAAAGTTCAAAGATCACAGCAGTGGGAAGGCCTCTGAACATAAAGGTTTTCAGTGGCTGGTCTGCTGGTAAAGGGTTTATGTTGTCCTCACTCACGCAAGTCCACACACTCTACAAAGGATATGTTTCCCCTGTGAATCTTCGGTAACATTACATGAATGCCACCACGGAACTTCACACCTTTCCGAAAAGATAAAGAAGTTGGTAAAAGGGGAGTGGCAGTTATCTGCACAGAACTGTTCTATTTGTTTACGGCCGTTCGGGAACCCAGATATAAACCATAAACAAAAAAAGCGGAAGAAAAAAGCGCTTCCCTCGCGTTTGAATGTGATTCCACATCGCCAGTGTGACAAGATGGCACCAATAAGCCATTGAAACAACCCACAAGTTAAACGAAGTTGTTAAAAGTTTTGCGAATGGCCTCAGTTATATATATATAATATTTAAAAAAAAAAATATATATCTATTATATAATATATCTATATAATATATATATAATATTATATATATTATTTAAAACCTACACCGCTGTAACATCCACGAGGACGCATGGTATGTTGGCTCCTCAGTTAAACTGAAACTCCGATGGGCAGAGCCACACAACCCGCAAATAACGGACAGCGTCGAAACTGACAGAACCCAACCGAGAAGGACGAGGGGAAAAGAAGAAAGGAAAAAGACACCCCCTAAGTGTCAAGTTGCCCACACATGACACCCCCCAAACTCATCACCCGCACACCCTGAAATATATATAGACTGATCAATGCATGGAAAGGGAAATTTTTGCCATTGACCTGTGTTGGAAAATGAAAGGTATCTAGGCGAAAGGGAGGGGGGGGGGCCTTGGTGGATGCAAAACATCGGGACAGTTTTTTGGTGGGCGTTAATACTCTCGTTTCTCGTTTGGAAATTCTTAATACTTCCCGGCAAAGGGCAACGGATTCCGTTTCCCCTGAAGTGTCTGTCTGTGGTCGGTGCCGCCGGCAGCGTTATTCCGTTCCTTGTCAAGAGTCGAGTGTATTGGATTTTGAAGGGCTTCGCCACCACCACCACACCCATTCAGCAAGCCCCGACTTTTTTCTTGAGAACGAGCCGGTGAGTAGGAGGAAGTTGACAAACAAGCTAAGAGGTTGGGGTGGAACAGGAATCATAAACGCTATACAGCTGGTCAATGTAAGAAGCGGGTTCTGCCCTTTCATCCCGTAACATTAAGGGGGTAATATAGAAGGAAATTGCAATAATGTCCTTTTCATAATAAATGAGAAATAGTAAATGTGTGCAAGAGTAGGTATATTGTATTTGCAGACTAGGATATGTAAATGTAAATTTGGTATAAAGCAACAACGTGTATGTAATGTGTGCCATGCTCTGTCATGGCGGAAAATAGTTCCGCGCGACGCGCGGTGTTGTGGGGAGGGGCGTGTGTGTGTGTGTTGTGTGATGTGGTGTGTGATGGGTGTTTGGACCATAATTCGCATCCTATTTCTGGTAATAGACTTCCTAGCCACTTTTACTGCTCTTACACCCTCCAGACCTCTACTATATCCTAATGCCTCTAATCCCCCAAAATTTCAAACACCTCATCGTATTCTCCTTTTTTTCTCGTCGCCCCCACCACCGCCTCCCGCCGCCCCCGCCCACCTCCCCACCCCCATACCGTTCCTTTTGGGTTCTCAAAGTCCTCTCTCCCCCCTCCTCTTCTTTCCCCCCCCCAGCGCTAACATAGAAAGAAAAAAAAAAAGAAGAAACCAAACACCCCACCCCCATCTTCCCCCCCCGACGCCGCCCCACCACGCCCCCCCGCGACAGCACTCCACCCCACCAACTTCCACGGGGTGCCGCCACACATCAATTCCATACTCCTCTCACCCCCGTGAATCTTTTTTTTTCCTTTCTCAGCCCTCGTCCCCGTTACTCCATCTCTCAGTTTCACTCGTCTCTCTCTCATCGATCACTCTCAGCTCCATCTCTCACAGGGACCGCATTCTCACCTCTCCTCTCTCCTCCTAAATACTTCACTCTCACTCGTTCCCATCCCTTTCTCCTTCCTTGCTTTCCTTTGTTTGCTCCCCGCCACCCGCTACTATTTGCTAGTAAGCATGAACAAGCAGGAACACCTTACGAATCCCCCCCCTCCTCCTGATTCCTCCCTCCTCATTGCGAACCACGAACTTCATCAACAACGAGAAGCAGCACCGTCCTAACTGCTACCAGCCCAGCACACCAGCACCAACACAACCGGGACAACTCCCTCCCCCCAGGACCCCCCAGCCTAAAAAAAGGGAGCCAAAGCCACTTCGCAGACGGTTTTTATATAACTAATTAAATTAATCATATTTTTATATGAAATGAGTTATATATTTAATAGTTTAAATTTTTTACATCTAAATTACATCCAAAAAATATACAAACAAAACAAAAAACAAAAAAAAAAACACCAAAACAAAAGAGACATCCCAAATTCCCCGTGCCACCTTTCCGCCCTCGCCTCCCTGCCTCTGTCCTTTTCTGTTTTTTTGCTGCCCGCCACCCTCCCCCCCCTCGTATTCTGTTCTTTAAAACTCCTCCCCCCCCCCCCCCCTCCCCTCTCTCCCCTCCTCTCTCTTCCTTTTTCACTTCTCCCAATTCTCTTTTTGCCCCGTTTCTTCCCTCCCCACCTTCTCTCTCTCTCTCTGTCCCTTAAATAATACCCTCGCTCATCTCTCAGTTAGACGAGGTCTCATAAGTCGGGGGGTGGCAAGATCGAAACTCTACGGGATCTTCAGGGCAAGGAATCACTGACAGGAGGCACACATCAAATCAAGATCTGCAAAGAACATGTATCTCGGCAACTCTCCGGGCTCTCCTCTCTCAGGCGTCTCGAGGGATCCTCCCCCAACCCAGGTGAAAGCCCCTAGATCTCTTGGTTATAATCATATGATTAAATGCGTACAAAGCTAAATCAGGCTGGGTATGTTATAAAAACTAAACGCCACTCACATTTAAATTCATTTTATTATTTGAAAGTAATGTGTCATGGCATATTTTTATGGTAGTGCTTATAAGAGAATAAAATGCATTGAACGGAGAAAAAAAGGGGGGGTGTTCCCGGGTGGCAGATATAGGAACAGAAAGTGTATTTCGGTTTTGTCTTTTGGAGTGAGTTCACTAGTAAGGGTAGTGAAGACGGCCATAATAAAAAAGGCCAAATGCTGTCTTTGGTTTATGGTCTAGTGGAATAGGTGGTGACTGCGGTGTGTTGCGTGGTGTACGGGCTTTTTTGCAGGTGCTCCTAAAGGGTTATTGACGTTAGATGAATTGTTTTTCCCTGAGATGAATTATTGTTTTCGATTGGACACGGGGGCGCGTGTTATAGCTTGTATAATACCTTTATGGTTGGGTTGTAATGGGCAGTTTGTCTGAAGAAGCCGGCGCAAAAACAGGGGGCGGAAATTATGAAGAACAATAGCTTGTTTGAGGTTGCCAACCCCATTCAAGTGATTTTATAAATGTTCCTCTGAGTATATATATAGTATATATACAAATATATAGGTATCATAAGTGAATTATAAACGAGAGCTTGCTCTTATGTCCCTTAGATTTAGGAAGTAGAGGGGAGGCCGATCGAGCCTCTTATTATCGTGCAGTGGTAGAGATGATATCTGCCATAACTGATCAAATGTTGACTTGAGGGGTGGGGGGGGGGGGGGGGGTTAAATGGGGGTGATATTAAATGGCTCTAAGCTCTCCAAAGGTGAAACCTTCATCAATCTTTAGTCGACACACAGCAAAAGCGGAAGGGAGAAGACGTCTTCCTCATGGGGAGGAGAAGGACATCACTACCAAGTATATAACTCCCTGGATCATAATACCGTGATAAAAGGTCGAAACTGATTGTTTCACTATCCGAACTACATTGACCGGGGAGGAAAGTGTAGGTGATTAGAAACAGAAAAAACCTCCTCTGCCATTTTCGGTTTTTAAAGAAATCATGCGTAATAAGAGATGAAGAGGGGAGGAAAAAAGAAGGAAGCCAAAACGGCCAATAATTGTTCAATAACCATGGAGAGAGGGTGGAATATATATGATGCGAAAGTGTAAAAGGGGAAGTTGTTTCAAAAACAAAAACAGCTAAAACCAGCGAGGTGCCAAAAAAAAAAAAAAGGGGGGGGAAACCACAGAACGGCCAAAGAAACGCCGTGATCACCCAAGGGCAAAACACTACAACAAAAATATAGGCGTGTTGGGAAAAGGTGGAGAATATCAAGGAAAAAAAAAAAGGCATAAACAAAAGGGGGGGGGGGGAGAAAAAAAAGAAAAAGGACAAAAGAAAAAGGGGGAAAGCGGGACAAGAGGGGGAGGAGAGAGGGGGGGGGAGAAAAAAAAAGGGAAGAAAAAGGAAAGGGGGGGGAGAAGAAGGGAAAAAGAAGGAGGAGAAAGAGCAAAAAGGAGAGGAAAAAGAGGGGAAGACAGAAAGGGGGGAGCAGGGAAGGAAGGGGGAAAGAAGGGGGGGGGGGGGAGAGGAAAGAAAAAGGAAAAAAGGGGGGGGAACAAAAGAACAAGGGGGGGAGGAAAAAAAAAAAAAGGGAAGAAGAAAACGCAAAACAAAGCGGTCAGGAGAAAAGACACAAAAGGGGGAAAAATAGGAGAAAAAAAGGGAAAGGGAGAGTAAAGGGAAGAGGGGGATAAAAAAGGAAGGAAACCACTCTTAAGGTGGACACAGCGTGGGCTAGAGGGCCAAGTTCTTGGGATCAAATCCGCAGGAGACTACAAATTAAAATAATCAAGCTAATAACTTGTCCGGCGGATAGAAGTAAAAGGAATATCGGCCCGGGGCTTCATCACATTACCTAAGAGGAATGCGAAACTGCGATTCCAAGAGGAGAAAAAAGAAAAACATTGTGTATGTTATGATCAAGATGGGAGGGCAAGTGACAAAGGGAAAAAGAGTATGTAGAAAAGGGGGCCGTAATTAAGGAAAGAGTGGAGGAAACCAAAGCGATGACTCAAAAGAAAAGCATATGATACCACAATTGTAAAAAAAAAAGGGGGGTAAATACGACAGGTGAGGGTAAAATCACGCACAGTCTTAATCTGAGTGGTAATGAGTTCTGGCCTAACTGGACAAAGTAATGGAGAATGATCTGGGATTGACAGGGCGGGGTGTTATGAAAAAAGTGGGTGAATAAAAATTGGGCTATCTAGGTACTCCCAGGGGTGAACGCTGGTTCCCAAGCTGTATGTCTCCAACGATGCCGGAGGGGAGGACAGGAAAAGTGCGTGACGCGCCATGGGGGATGCAAAAACAGAACCGTCACTACCAACATACCGTCGTGGTCAGGGGAGTACCAGAGGTGGTGTGGTGACATATATCTATATTAAAGAATAGAAACAATATAAATCAAGGGGCTGAAGCAAATTAAGATAGGGTGGGGGAAAAAAACCAGTGCAGGAGGTAAGGTTACAAATGGATTGTTGCGCAATGCCGTTATAGTAAGATTGAGAAAAAAAATGAGAAGGGAAAATAGAAATTGAAGTGTTAAATCAATGTACACTACAAATCATAATAGGAAAACCCCTTCCCTTAACTAGCTGCATGATAAAAAAAACATCGCAATCCCGCACCCTAATAATACCGATCTATAAATGTGGGATCCGCCATATACTTCGGACGGCGCGCGGGGTATGGGAGGGTGTTGTCGCCGGGTGCGCCGCCAACGAGAATGGGGACCTTATCTTGCCAGCGGGATGGACGGTCGGGACTCAATCATAAAAGGGGTACAACAGAGAACAGGCGGAAAAAAAAAGGGTCAGCTGGATTTAAATAATTTAACTCTGGGATTGGCCAAAAAAAAAGTTGATTGGCGTGGTCAGAACGAAACAGCACCGACAGAAAAGAAAGGGGAGTGAAAAGCCAAAGTAAAAGCCGATAATTCTGAGTGGTGGGGTGATTAATCCGAGCCTCTCAATGTTTGGCGTGAAAAAGAAATGCAACAGCACCCCCCAACCCCCAAAGCCCCAGCGAAACAAGGTAATCGAAGTAACAAAAAAACGAAAGTTTGGAGAGGGAAAAAAGTTGGGAACAGAAAACCATGATGACCGCAAACGTATAAAATGTAAGGGCAAGAATCTTTGGAGCCTATGGCTTGAGGGATCTCCGAATTTAAGGATGTCAAGGAGAACTCAAAAGATACTTGACACAGTCTGAGTGTAGTCAGTTCGCTCTGGCTGTTCATAACCACAACAGCATTTGTCAGTTGTGTTGGCTAAGAATTGTTCAGACGGGGTCTAGAACAAATAACATAAAACCTGACGTCTTGGATCTCGTAAGAGATGCAACACACCACACTGTTGACAGCAAAACCTTAAATTCGCATGCGCGCGACAATTATAGTACGCTGAACCATTGAGTAGTGTGGGAAAACAAGTTGCAGTTAACAATATCCCTGGCAATCATTATTGGAGGGTAATGATAAAATTGGTACAAAGATTCGAAATTGAGAATGAAGCAGACACAAAAACAAACAATTGAAGATGAGAAAACATGACATAGGGGGGAATAACCTGTCTAATCATACATTATAAAAAAGGGTAGGGTCCCGTCACGGGGGGGGGTAGCTTCATTAGGAAACTGAGTCAGCAAAAGGAAAAAATCCCTCCCGAATAAAATAAGGATAACAAATCTATAAGATAATAATGTTGATCGCCTCCACGCTCCGCGAGGACCGTTTCGTCCCAAGCGGAGGTATTGATCGGCGCATAGAGAGACACAGGGGGGCCTGATTGTGTCTGTGTCTCTGGGGGCGTTGGCGTGGCAGTATATATAGATATGGGAACTGTCTGTGTTAGCGGCTTGATGGTTCCGTTGGTTGTCGGGGGGGTCGAACTTAAGAATACGGAAATATTCTGATATTGTAAAAAAAAACTTTTTTCCAAGATCGGCTAACAAGGCAGAATAGAATTGGCAATAACTGATTAAGGGGGGAACGATTAAAAAAAAAACACATGAAACTTACGCGGAGCTAGGATGAAAAAAATATCCACAAATTAAACATTAAATAACAAAATGTTCAGACCTTGGAAAGTGGTTGACCAACCTCACCCCACGGATATCCTGTTGAATTTGTGACGGTGACAGCAAGTAACAACTGTGCTAAACAAATAGGGAGGCCAAAATAAATAAAGGATATTCAGTCACACGCGAAAATGCAGGGTCTACCAAAGATACAGTATCAAAAAATAAACGCAATAATAGGAAAAAAAATACTTAGGTGGGTATAATGTCTCAGGGAAGAGGCACAGAAGGGGGTGGGGTAAAAATCAGATGTGCGTGGCTAAGGGTGAATGGGGGTAGGTTTTTCATATACACAATTGCGTCTAAAACCTGGCAAGGAGAAATCAAAATTGAAAACAAGAAAAACGACCTCGACTGACCGAAGAAACAACAAATTTTAAAGGACAACAGACGCGTTTCGACCTCTTAGGTCCTTCGCCAGGCATGAGCAACCATTTTAATGGGGGGTGGAACCTCGTTTTCAAGGGTGTCGCTGTTCCACCTCCTATACTAACGGCCTTGGTTTTGTGATTCCCTTCCCTTGGTTACCGGGTACTGGGTAAATGAATGGAGGGGGGGGCTGTCGTTTGGACATATGTGGGTGTGCCCCCCCCCGGAAGAAGCGCGTCGGCGGGATGCACTACTGCCCCCGCTACGAAAAAAGACGGAAAAGCGAGTTAGTAGAGGTGCGAAAAAAAATCGTCAGTAGTGTGGCTTTGTAGGGAAGACGGTGTAAATGTAGCATTTGGACATAGCATGCAGCCACGAACACCACACGAAAAGTGACTCAGGCAGGCATGCAAGTGTCTCTTCTTAACAAAGCCTTCTGGCGAAGGTTCTCTTGACACTTACATTGACTGTTGCCTGCGGATTTCTGGAGCAGAACTGCGGCAGGGACGGACCGTTGGTGTGGCGGGGTGTGGACAATGGAGCGGAAAAACAGCGGCCGTATATATGCAAAAATTGCCAATCAGGTTGTTGCACTTAAGAAATGGGCAGAAAATGTTTTTTTTTTTTTTCGCTCAACTTTAGATATCGTCTGTGTAAAGAGTAAAACACAAAAAAAATGATTTGAGCCTGTTTAAGTGCGGAAGGATGCTGTATCAGGAGGGTATGGCTAAATGCACATGAAAAGGGGATGGGCACTAAAGGACATGACAAATTTTCAGCTATGATGCATACAAAGTGTACAGTTGATTATATGATACTTGTTAATTATGTATTCGCCAAGATGGGAGGTAATACTGAACTTTCGTATCCTTTAAAGGGTACCTGCAGGGGTAAAAATAACACTTTTTGCCTTTTAGA
>JADBJO010001513.1:5000-7500 GCA_016801955.1 Conus betulinus
CCCATCCCCTTGCGCTCTCTCTCTCTCTCTCTCTCTCTTCTTCCTTCCTCTGTCTCAGTGTCTTCTGTCTGTCTCTTCCTCTCTCTCTCTCTCTCTCTCTCTCTCTCTTCTCGCTCCCTCCCTCCCTCTATCCCCACCCCTCTCTCTCTCTCCACCTCCCTCCCCTCTCTCTCTATGGTTCTTTTGCGTGTTCTTTGCATACGTCTGCATATTGTGTTCTAGTCGAATAGATGCCAGCAGTTCAGAGTTACGAGAATTCCCTTGTTTCCCCACTGATGTGAACATAAGATACCCGCCGTGTTGTTGTTGTTGTTGTTGTTTTGACTGTTTGCCGGCATCCTTACAACCCTTCCACCCCTCCCCCTTTTCTCAACCCTCCCCTCCGCCCCTCCCCGCCCCTCCCCTCACTGTTTCATCTGGTTTGCTAACAGTAACATTGCAGACGACTTCCCCCCAGCTGAACGGGACCAGATGAGCTCACGTGTTACAACACCCTGTTTTCTGCCCATTACCGCCGTCACTCTGTCTGTCTGTCCTCTCTCCCCCCCCCCACCCCCTTTCCCACCACCCACCCCCCCCCCCCCCCCCCCCCCTCCCCCCCCCCCCCCCCTCTCTCTCTCTCTCTCTCTGCAGGAATCAAGAGAATCAGTGGAGAAGAGAAGGGAGGGGGTGGGGGGTTGAAAAAGGTAGATGGGAGGAAGAGGAGAGAAAGGATAAGTAGGTAAGGGAAGGATGGTGGATGATGTCACGGCCCCTCCTCCACCTCCCCATCCCCCCCCCCCCCCCGGCCCTGCCCCTTGTTTTCCCAGGTTGTTTTTCACAGTCGTTGTGTCGTCGTGCACCTGCTCCCACAGCCCCGCCGTCACTGCTGTCCGCGGCCCGTTGTTGTTGGCGCGCGCGCCCTTTTCCTCTCTTTCTTTGTGTGGTGGTAGGTAGGTGGTGGATGGGTGGAGGTTTTGGTGCTGCCGTGTGGGACATGTCACCAGGCTGGGGGTTGGGGTGGGGTGGTGCTGTGGTGGTCTTGTTGTTGTTGTTTTTTCCTGTATCGATGGGGGTGGATGGGTGATGGTTCTTATCTTCCCCGCCTGTCCTCTACCTTTGCTCCTTTCCTCTGTTGTCACCTGGTTAGAGACCGCATTGCACCGCACCTGGTACCACCCTCTCTCTCTCTGTCTCTGTCTGTCTGTCTGTCTCCCTCCCCCCCCCTCTCTCTCTCTCTCTCTCTCTCTCTCTCTGTTGGCTGGAGGTCACCAAGTTGAAGAGTTGTGTTTTGTAGGTGTGGGATTAGGTGTGGTGTGAATTTGGAGTAGCTGAAAAGTGTTCTTTTTCATCTTCATTCTTCCCCTCCCCCCCTCCCCCCCTTTCTTCGAGAGACGTTGGATTACTTTGTCAACAGTGTATTGTTGAATCGCGCGAGTGTCGACTTGACGATCATTTGACAAGTAGGAAGTGGAATGTGGATTGTTCAAAACTATAGTTCGATTGAGGATTCTTGTTCTGACTGGAATGTGAAATGATTCTGTGCGGAAAGTGAATTCTTTCGGTTACTTACACTGTTTGTAGACACCACACACACACACACACACACACACCACACACACACACACACACACACACACACACACAAAAAATTTGGTCCATCAGACTCTACCAAAGTGCTGTGAATTTGTGGTAAGTGCACCACTTCTTTATCTCCATCTTGGTTGTCGTTGTATTTGTTATCGTGTTGTTCTTGCTGCTGTTGTTTCTTTTCTTCTTTCTCCTGTCTGTCTGTCTCTGTCTGTCTGTCTGTCTGTCTCTGTTCTCTAGAGGTGTGTGTGTGTGTGTAGGTGTGTGTTGTGTGTGTGTGTGTGGGTGTGTGTGACACACACACACCACACAACCCACAGACGCAGAGAGAGGAGGAGAGAGAGAGAGAGAGAGAGGAGAGAGAGAGAGAGAATATCCAGCGTGGTAAACTACTTAGTAGCTGTCTTCTCCCCGTCACCCCTTACCCTCTCCACCCTCCTCCCCTCCCACACACCCCGATCAACTAACCCTTGCTCTGTGGTCTATTTCCCAGCATCTGCTGCCGTTTCTTTCTCTTTTGCCCCGTCTGTCTGACTCACACTTCTTTCTTGGGCATAATGATTGTGGTTTCAGGCTTTTTTTTCTTTTCTTTTTTTTTTTGTATTGTTTTGTTTTCGTTTTCGTCACATGACGTTCCACAAAACGATTCATGTGGAAGATATTGAGAATGGTTCTGCATGCACCATTCCACCCCTGTCCCACCCTCTCTCTCTCTCTCTCTCTCTCTCTCTGTCTCTCTCTCTCTTCTCTTTGTCTCTGTCTCTCAGTATCTCTCTCACCTCATTGATGCTTTTTTTCTTCTCTGTTTCTTTCTTCTCTTTGTGTGTGTGTGTGTGAAAATGGATCTTCCAGCCTCTTCACTCCACGTGTCTTCCCCTCTTTCTCCCCCCCCCCCCCCCCCCCTCCCCTCAAAGTTATCTGCGGTGCGCAA
>JADBJO010001513.1:12500-17500 GCA_016801955.1 Conus betulinus
AAGGTACAAGTGTGGCAGGCTGAGAAGTTCTCTGAGAGAGAGAGCTCTACAGCTAACAGAGAAACCCATGCTTGGTTAAGTCTCTGTGATAGCTCTACAGCTAACAGAGAGAACCCATGTTTGGTTAAGTCTCTGTGATAGCTCTACAGCTAACAGAGAACCCATGTTTGGTTAAGATCAGTGCGCACACTAACAGGAAACCATGTTTGGTTAAGATCTGGTGACTCAGAATTGTCTTACAGGTGATAAGTTTATTTCGCCATTACCAGAGGGCTGCTTCTTGATGCTGTAGATCAGTAAACTAAACGTTTCACCACTGTTTGTGCGTAAACGCTCTTGTATCATCACCAGTCTATCCAGAAGTTTAATCTTGGCGCGGTCTGGGATTGAAAGCATGAAAGAAATTTACAGCAACTCTGCACATTTCAAGCAGCTTGTAACGCGCCTTGTTTTAAACCGTGCGTATTGTGCGACTCGTGCGTTGATTCACCTCGTCTTCACAAAGGTGATCATTCTTAATAGTGTTGATATCGAGAAAGGTAGTGTCAAACTACGTCACAAACGGCAGTACACGTCGGCCAACTATAGGTACACGTGGTCTTGGCTACCCTAGTTTGGTCGGACTCGAACTTTCCCAGCGTGAACACTTTCCAGATGAAGAGTAATGGGCCTTGTTAATGGAGTCAAACTACTAAGGTACAACGTATGACATCAGCCAGCCAGCAGCAGTCGCTCAGCTGCTCACTGTGTCTGTAGACAACATTGGTAGACACTGATTTTATGGCCAGTTGTCCCTATTGCCTCACACACACACACTGCCACACACACACACACACACACACGCACACACACACGCACGCACGCACGCACGCACGTACACATGCACGCAGGGGAGTTGAGCTGCTCGAAGAGCGTTGGTGTGATGAATGCATTGTCACAATTCATAACATACCTCCGCCTTTTGTTTAGCAACGGCTATCTAGAATACATAGTTCGCGGCAGGAAAGAAGATGGCGGCGATTGTAATCGTGTTCCTTTTTTTTACAGTCATGAGAATTCGTCGAGTCTAGTTTGCCTACACCTATAATCCAAGTCATTTGATGAGAGTTTATATCCACCGTTGAGAAAGAAGCTTGACCGAATCCTGTGTGTTCTGTGGGGAAACCTTGGGCTTTTCAGCGGGAACGCTCTACCGTGCAGACTGGGTTCTGGGCGTGATTTTCAGCCGGACCCATGACATCCCGGCTGTCTTCACTTGGGAACCATTCAGCACCCACCAGCACCCCACCCCCAAGTCCTTTTTTTGGAGGTCGTCTACTATCTTTTTTGTTCGAAATGATTTCTGGCCATAGAGGCACTTGTTGATTTAAAAAAATGCCTGTAGATTTTTTAGTGTTTGACTTAGTTGTTCTCCCAATCTCAGAGCTGATATTGGTCAGGGGAAAAAGGGCTGTGGGAACCCATGGGTGTTACAGGCTGTTAAAAACGTGCCTTGCCTTGTTGACGCGGCTGCTGATGTCTGTGGTCTGTTCCACCACCACTATTTTCTTCTTCTTCTTCTTCTGCATATGCAGGCTGATACTCCTGCAGACACTCCCTATATGGACAGACAAGTATTAATCCCATATGCCCAACAAAGGGAGTGGAGTTTTGTTTGTATGACCGTTTTTTTTTTTATCCCGCCCATTAAGGCAGCTATACTTCATCTTCAGGGAAGGTGCATGCTATGTGTAACGTGTCATCCATACCAACGGCCAAACTGGCCTTCTCTTCCGAAAGTTAGTGATGTGATGGGATTTTACATGTGTGCAAGATGTTACATGTGCGTTCACACACGGAACCTCGGTTTATAGTCTCATTCGAAGGACTGTATGGGAAATGGAGTCAGAACTAATGTTAACTCCGAGGGGAAAATCCCCCTGTACCGAAAACGGTCCGGCGGAGATTCGAAACCACAACCCTTGGATACGAGTCCGGCGCTCTACCAGCTGAGCTATTCCGGGCCCCCCCACCACCATTTTTGCTGACTCCACTGCCCAGATGGACAACATTCTCCACATCTTGGATGTTCTTTTGTCTTTAACTGAAATGGGGTCTTCTCTTCTCGTTCGTTACTTTTCCGCATTACTTTCAGTGAGAAAGAAACTAAGTATTGTTTTATTTAGTTTTGCAAATCATGTTCCACCTCAGCTGCATTCAGTGACTGGGGACCATAGTGACCACTGCAATGTAGAGCTCTCTGACAAACAGCCGTGCTCCCCTACTGCCTCTCTGGAACCATAAGCGCGTTGCCTCTAGCTCCTAAGAGAGTTCAGCTTTCAGGTACCGTGTACAAAGAGAAGCGCTTCAGAGGCTTCAGCGTGTCTGTCGAAAGACGACTGACTGGCTGCATCGACTGGATGAAAGTGGTCCCGGACGTTTGAAAAACACCCTCAATCCTGCAACAGAGCGAACAGAGACAAACTGCTGGCGATGAAGGCTAGTGTAGATAAAGATTTGAAAGAACGCGGGGGGCCTCATCAGCCGTCATCATCAGCCCCAGGCATTAGCGACAGACGGCAGCGCTAATTGGGGGCATGGCCGGAACTCCCCCCTCCGCTCAGAGAAACAAATGCGCGTTTCCGTGTCTCTGTTTACAGCGTCTCTCCGCCGGGGAACAATTGCCGGATTGTAGCGAATGGCATGCGCCTTTGACAAGTAAGAAAACGGGCTCTCCTTACCTTGGTGTTTTGTTGTTGTTGTTGTGGTTTCTCTCTCTCTGTCTGTCTGTGTCTGTCTGTCTCTCTCTCTCCTCTCTCTCTTCCTCTTCTCTCCTCTCTCTCTCTCTCTCTCTCTCTGCCAGTCTTCTATCTGTCCTGTATCTGTTTACTCTCTCTGTCGGTTTGTTTGTCTGTCTGTGTTTCTGTTTCTCTGTCTGTCTCTCTGTTTTTTTTTTTGTTTTTTTTTTTTCATCTGTGTCTCTGTCTCTCTCTGTTTGCCTCTTTCTTTTCCCTCCCCTCTCTCTCTTCTCTCTCTTTTCTCTCGCTCTCCCCCTCCTCCCTCCCACTCTCTCTCCCCCTCTCTCTCTCTCTCCCCCCCCTTCCCCCTCCTCCCTCCCACTTTCTCTCCCCCCCCCCTCTCTCTCTCTCTCTCTCCCCTCCCTCCCTCAGAATTCACACAAACACAGAAAGAATGCGAACTGCCGTCAACAGTGAAGCAGCAGGTCCAGCGGTTTGGGAATTCCCAGCCCACAATGATCAAAGCATACTTCCAATTGAAGGAGAATACGTACCCGTCTTTCTCCCTGGCTCTGCGCACCGGCTGACCCTGTGACGTGAAGCCTGCCCCTGTCCTCACACCTGGCTGCTAGGGGGGGGGGGGGGGGGGGGGGGGGGGGGGGGGGGGGGGGGGGGGGGGAGCATTGGAGATGGGGTGGGGACGGGCTGTGGATGGGGGGGGGGGGGGGGTGATATGGGGAGGGGGAGGAAGGTCTTGAGGAGGTTCGAAGTTCCCTGGAGTCGTTAACAAAAACGGGGGGGGGATTGTCCCGGACAGAAGGTTTTAGTGTTGACGGAATGGGGCGAACATGGCTGGATGAGAGGACTTACTTGAACTGATAGAGAGAGGGGTGGGGAGGGGGATGTGAAGGGAGGGAGGAGGGGGTCTTGTTGGGATGGGCGCAGGGGGGGGGGGGGGGGGAGGAGGAAGGTAGAGTCAAGAGGTCCGGGAGATTGAGGTAGACCAAGAGAAGAATGGGGGTGGGGGTTGGGAGCGGGTATAGATGAGGAGAGGACGTGCTCAGAGAGAGAGAGAGAGAGAGAGAGTGTGTGTATTTTGTATTTTATAGGTGGAATGAGGTTAGAAGGGGGGGGGGGGGGGGGGGGGGGCTGAGGGAAGGAACTAGGGCGATTTATCGGATTTTTTTTCTTAACATCTTGTGAACGAGATTTTGTTCTACGGATTGGCCTACTTGACCCCTTTGGGAAAGTATTCCAACGTCATCGGCAGCGTCTCGTGCATCCTTCCTGGTTTCAACTAAGGTCGAGAGGGGAGGTTTTACAGCCAGTGACATAAGGGGTGGGATGAAGAGGGAGGGGTTGGCTGGCAGGGGGTTGGGTGGGTTGGAGGGGAGGGGGGTTGGGGGGGGGGGGGGGGGGGGGGCGTGGGGGGAGAGAAAATAGGTTATATAGAAGGAAAAGACAATGTGTATACTCCTTTCATTCATGAGTTTTATTAAGGTAATTTACCTACATATTTGCTTCAAGTTTGTAAGTTCCGGATTGAGCTTTTTTCTTGTGTCTGGTTTCTTTGAGCGCGGCGCGCGGTGTGTGTGGTTGTGTGTGTGTGTGTGTGTGTTGTGTGTGTGTGTGTTTGTTGTGTGTGTGTGTGAGCGCGCTCGCGCGCGTGTGTGTGCAGGTATACCTGTATGTATTCGCGGATGTATTTGCGTGATAACACACACGTTAGTGGTGGACCGAGTACGCACGTGTGTGTGTATTTTGTATGTATGCATACAGGTTTGTGTGTAATTGCGCGAAGCGCGCGCGCGCGTGTGTATTTCTTTCTGTTTTATAATGAGCGTGCGGTCAAATGGAGACAAAAACGAAGCGTTACGACCGAGTGTTTGGGGTTATGGTGGGAGGAGGGAAGGGGGTTAAGAAACGAACGATCCCCTTTCTTCCGAGTTGCGAGAAACATAGACCCCTGGGCCCATTTCCTGCGCACGCGTGCTTGACGACCTTCAGGTTCCTGCTGCCCCCCTCCTTTCTTCCTATCTTCGCCGTCGTCCACCCCCCCCCCCCCCACTCCCTCTCGCCTCCTTCACCTTCCCTCCTGGCGTCCCCCCTCCGCTCTGTGTTGTCTGGCTGCATACGTCGTTTTGCGTCCCTCCCAGTCCCTCCTTGCATCCCTCCCGTCCCTCCTTGCGTCCCTCCCAGTCCCTCCTTGCATCCCTCCCAGTCCCTCCTTGCGTCCCTCCCAGTCCCCTCCTGCATCCCTCCCAGTCCCTCCTTGCATCCCTC
>JADBJO010001513.1:32500-35000 GCA_016801955.1 Conus betulinus
TTTGATATTTTATTGTCATCACCAAAGAGGTCTTTTGACAAGGGGGGGGGGGGGGGGGGGGGGGGGGGAGGGGGAGGGTAACAGAACAACAGTAACATTTCCTCTTCCTTTCCTGCAAACAAATAGTACACATTCATCCTAGTGTGCATCAAATCAAAGGTTACCAAAAACAAATTTCGTAACATTTCCTTATGTCCTCACGCACAAGAGAGAGAGAGAGAGAGAGAGAGAGAGAGGAGAGAGAGAGAGAGAGAGAGAGAGAGTAGTGGTAGGAGTAGTAAAAGTATTCATCATTTGTTGACTTCAGCGAGGTGTGACAGCCCTGACACCACCTTGGCAGTGGGCTGGGCCTTTACTAAGCAACATGAGCTGAACAAATGAACTAAACTGTCTAGTGCTTCGACAGACACACATGGTGGCTTTCATGAAGTTCGCCGTCTGCCGCAGACTCTCTGGAAATCCGAAGGTCTTCTCCCGGGGAGGGGAGGGGAGGGGGGGGGGTGTCTGTGGGGCCAGGGTTCCAGCCTCTCACTGTGGAAGCGTGGGCAGATGTGCAGGACGCGCTGTGCCGTCACAGGGGGCGCGTTGCCGTGTTTCCAGGGCGGAATGCTGTTGTAGTAGGCTGGCTTCTGTTGTTGTCGGGTCATCTTGCTCTCTGCTTGAAAAAAAAAACAATAACAGCAACAACAAACAAACAAACAAAGACGACGTGTAAACAGCTTACTGTTAAACTCAGCTTCTTTGCAATTAAAATCCGTTCCGTTTTAGATATGAACCAGATCAGTGTCTTACGGGAAGTTTCAACAGTTGGGGGGTAGACATAATGCTACCTAGAGTTGGACCTAATCTCCCATGGTCAGGTGATCTGAATGGAGAATTCACTCAGTCAGCAACAGCATCGCTGAGGAAGATGGCCGGATGGCTGTCGAAAGCTAGGAGTGAGTAGTGCATTTTCTTCTGTTGGGAGACTAGGTCTAACTCTAGGTAGCACCAGATCAATGTTGTCTTTTAAAGGCCTGAGACCGTAAAGGAAATCCTGTCTAATTATGTCAGCTTTTTTATGTTTCCTCTTGCACTGACAACAGTACCGCCTGTCTGAAGGGAGGAAGGGTCGTTGACATTTTTTTTTTTTTTTCTCGACTGGCGGAATCTGGGGAATTGAAATTCGAACAGAACGGAAGAGCAATCGCCTCAGGCAGTAGCACCTCCAGCCTGGGAAATGTAACACGAGTGTGCCTGACGTGAAACTGCCAATAGTTGTAAGAAACAGTACCCCCACCCGACCCCTCCCCCAGCACGTGCATGATCTTGAAAGCTTTTCCCACAAAAAAAAAGAAGAAAAAGGGGGAAAAAAGCCATGAAAATAATACACTGACGTTGAAGTATTTATTGTCTCCCGATTTTGTGCTACAGCGCGGCAAGGACAGTGGTTTCTGACGAGCGATGATGACGCGTGTTCAGCATGTCTGAGAAACACTGATTTAGGCAAAACTCTCTGTGTGTGTGTGTGTGTGTGTGTGTGTGAGAGAGAGAGAGAGAGAGAGAGAGAGAGAGAGAGAGAGAGAGAGAGAAGATTGCTATTTGTAGAGATAAAGGTTAACTGGATGGAGAGAAAAAAAACAAAACAGTTCTTGTCACTTTCTTTCTTTAAACTTAATCGGTCAAGAATTGCAGGCTTCTTTAGCATACGGCGTTTCGCTGGAAGCCCGCCACGTGTGGAACGGGCTTTAGGCGAGGGCAGAGCAGCTGAAGAGCGGGATTGCACTGGCTGTTTCTGTCTGATAAACGGCTCACGGCGCGTGAACGTCGCTCGAGGTTCATCCTCTGACGGCAGTGCACACGGCATCGGGTTCATCCCATCGCTGTTGATGTTTGTTGGGGCCTTCACGAGACAGCCGTAACCTATGTTAGCGGAACGGGGTTTAGTTTTTTTTTTGTTGTTTGTTTGGGGTTTTTTTTTTTTTTTTCCCGGCAGCGACGTGATGGGGAAGGGAGTGGTGGGGTATAGATCGGGTTCAGGGGATGAAAGGTAGACTCTCTCTGTCGCTGTCTGTTTCTGTCTGTCTGTCTGTCTGTCTGTCTGTCTCTCTCTCTCTCTCTCTCTCTCTCTCTCTCTCTCTCTCTCTCTCTCTGGGCAGGCGCGGCGCGCGCGCACACCACACACACACACACACACACACGCACGCACGCACGCACACGCGCGCGTACACACACACACACACACACACACACACACACACACACACACAGACGACAACAACAACAGCTAGTAGTAGAACTTTCACAGTATCTCATCATAAAGAGAGGGAATGTCTCACTGGCCTGCGTGGAGTCGTGTTAGTGTAAGGGACCTGAGCTGACGTCAAACCGGAGAGGTAAGCAGATCTCTTTCCGTTTGTTGACGTCACCACCAGGGTTAGTTCTGCTGCATGTCAGGTGGCTTGTCCACTTGGCCACGTGGCAGCATCAGTTCTTGGTCCTGTGCCAGCTGTCATGGATG
>JADBJO010001513.1:42500-57500 GCA_016801955.1 Conus betulinus
ATATTTCTCTCTCTCTCTCTCTCTCTCTCTCTCTCTGTGTCCTAAGTGCTGTATGTGGCTGGCTGTTGTAAGCTGAGGACTTGCAGCACTGTGGCCTTTAGTCACCAGACCTCGGCACCGCCACACCACTCGGCTGGAGAGCTAGCATTTCCTCCACTTCCTCCTGCTGAGCTGAGCCCTGAGCAACTGGCAGTCATCACTTGACAGAGAGAGAGAGAGAGAGAGAGGAAGAGGGAAAAAGGGGAGTGGGTGGGACTTTACAATGACCAATTATGTAATGAATAAGCACTTGTGTGTATGTGTTTTGATACGAGTGGGTGGATCGGTGGGGGGGTGTGTGTGTGTGTGTGTGTGTGTGTGTGTGTGTGTGTGTGTGTGTGTTTCTGTTTGTTTGTTGTAACGTAATGATGAATGACTTAAGAGCATTCACGCTACTTCCTCTTTGAAACAAAATACGTCTAGAGAGAGAGGAAGTAGGAGGTTTTTTTTTTCTTTCTTTTCTTTTTTTTTGGCGGAGGGGTGGGTGGATGGTGGATGGTTAGAGCAGGGGGAAGGATGCAGTAGAGTGGATTTGAGAGGACACTTCACACAACACAGGCGTCAAACTGAGGGAGTAGACAGATACGAACCCAGGAGTCTGGTTCCCCTGAGTTCGTTCCCCCTTGTGGACGGACCACTTGACCTGACCCCCTGACCGAGAAAGATGGCCGCTGGCGCCACTGGTGCTGACATGGTATGAAGGAAGGCCGACCTGGCGACGTCTTATGACCGCCCGGGGAGCCTGCAGGAACCCGGCAGACATGCTGGCGCTGGGACCCAGCCCCTGTCACAGGAACGCTTCTGTGGGTCCCTGTACGCGGTAAGCGGTGACCGTTGGCAGCAGAACCTGCCGTGCGATGGCCACATGGAACAACCAGGTGCTTAGGTATGCATGCTGCAGCAGTTTGGAACTCGAGGCGAGTTCCATAGACGAAGGGAACTCGCACGATGGCTAGCTAGCTAGCGTATCCCTGCGGCGAGGGATGTGAGAGGCGGGGGGGAAGACAGGCACGGGCGTAAGACAAAAATTCAGATGTTCTGTGTGACAGCTTCTTCAAGCTCCTCATGCTGTCGTCATTCAGATGGTTTTCTGTCCCCAGTCGGTTCAGTTCAGTTATGTGTGGTGGAGATGGTCGCTGTTAACTTGCAGTCAGTTCAGTTTTGTGTGGTGGTGGTGGAGATGGTCGCTGTTAAGTCGCAGTCAGTTCTGTTTTGTGTGTGGTGGAGATGGTCGCTGTTAACTTGCAGTCAGTTCAGTTTTGTGTGGTGGAGATGGTCGCTGTTAACTTGCAGTCGGTTCTGTTTTGTGTGGAGATGGTCGCTGTTAATTTGCAGTCAGTTCAGTATTGTGTAGAGATGGTCGCCGTTAACTTGCAGTCAGTTCAGTTCAGTTTGTTGGAGACGATCACTGTTCACTCGCATTTGATTCAGATTGGTGTGGTGAAGATGGTCACTTGTTCATTTTCAGTCTGTTCCATTTGATGAAGGAAGCGGTTACTGACTAATCTTCCAGCAGGACGAGTGTTCCGTGGGGTGGTGCCCCCGTTGGTTTACCGCTAACGTCTGTGGTTCATATGACGTGTGTGTCCAGGCAGTCCCATGGCGCAGCCCTGCAGCCTCCAAGTGTGAGGCGCTCCACAGAGCGGCCATAGCTCCACGTTAACTACGGAAAGCCTGGCTAAACAGAGCGGAGCCCGACAAGTATGCTGCAGTCGGCTCATATTTGACCCGGTACAGCGTATGACGCAAACTCTCCATATAGGTTTCTGTTCACACATCACTTAACAGCTCCATTCTAACATCAAAACACACACACACACACACACACACACACACACACACACACACACACACACACACACACACACAACAACAACAACAACAACAACAACAACAACAACAACAACAACAAAACAACTATCCGTACGACATGGCTTTGAGTTTCCAAACTCGCCATCGCTTTTCCACTTGTAGTAAAACGGTGCAGCTTTTTTTTTTTTCTTTCGCACCGTTTTTAACCAACTGTTATAACCACTCTCAAAAAGGCAATGATGAATAATTACGTCCTTTCGAACCAGCGCAAAATTACTCGCAGACACACGCGCGTATTCGTGCACTGTAGCTTGCTCGCACGGGCGAACGCACACGCTCTCTCTCTCTCTCTCTCTCTCTCTCTCTCTCTCTCTCTCTCTCTCTCTCTCACTTACTCCGCACACACACACACACACACACACACGCGCGCGCGCGCATACGCACGCACGCACACACACACACACACACGTGCATTCTCTCTCTCTCTCTCTCTCTCTCTCTCTCTCTCTCTCTCTCTCTCACACACACACACACACACACGCGCGCGCGCGCGCGCACGAAAACGCACACACACGAACACACATACACACACGAACACACACACACACACACACACACACACACACACACACACACACACACACACACACACACACGAACACACACACACACACACACACACACCAACCACAAACACACACCACAACCTCCCTGACTGTGCTGTCAGAATGTCAGCTGCTCTACAGCAAAATGATTGGCATCGCCGTGCCTCGGAGGGAGAGAGAACTAAAAGCACGGCGTACATGTCGCTAATGTTGTGTGGAAGGAACCTGGTGTGTGTCCCCCCCCCCCCCCCCCCCCCCTCCTCTCTCTCTCTCTCTCTCTCTCTCTCTCTCTCTGTTGCACAACTGCCAAGAACACCACTTAGACCTAGAGTGGGCTGCCCTCCAGTGGTGTGGGAACAGCTTGTCCTAAATAGCCTCCGACTAATGGGACGTTAATCTCACCGATGACACCCCCCCCCCCCCCCCCACACACACACACACACACACATATTTCCCCTCCTCCTCCAAAATGGTCGGTCGCAGCCTCGTTCTGACAGCGAGGCTGTCAAGTCCCACGCTCGTGAGGCAGTCGGTGGTGGTGGCGTGCACCACGAGGGCGTGTGCTGTTGACACACAGGCGGTGATGACTACAACCAACAACAACAGCAGCAACAGCAACTGCCGTTATTTGTCGCAGCGGCCTGGTTCATCTGGTCCGCCTTTGTGTGTGTGTGTGTGTGTGTGTGTGTGTGTGTGTGTGTGTGTGTGTGTGTGTGTGTGTGTGTGTGTGTGTGTGCTTGCTTGGCCAGACAGGTTTTTTTTTTTTTTTCCCTTTTGTTTTTGTGGTAGTAGTGGGAAGTTCGTTGAAGAGAAATCGTCGTCTTCAGCGTTATTATTTTTTTGAATGGGTAAATTCCTCAGCCGTGGTCTCTCCCTGGTGGTCGGCTGTGCGTGGCTTGTGGATGAGGGTGAGGGGGGGGGGGGGGGGGAGGAGGAGGAGGAGGAGGTGTGGTGGTGAAAGGGGGATCAGCCTGACAGATGGCTGATGGCTGTGAAACGTGGGTGGTGTTTTGTGGTGGTGGTGGTGGAGGTGGCTGTCGTTGCTCCTGGGTCCAGCGGAACGCGTGGTGTGGTGTTGATAAAGGGGGGATCAGCGTGCTGATGCATTGGAGAGACGAGAACTTCAATCGCAGAACCGAGAGACTCTCTACTCCTAACCCTAAGCTGACTGTAATCCTAGCCCTAATGCTGATCAACCCCAAACATGATAAAATCTTTGTTTTTTTTTTCCTGTTAATTAATATAAAACTTCATCGCTAAATTTTGCCGCAGTGGAGATGTCGTTTTATCATCTTCTTCTTCTCGATGATAAAACCTTTAGGTTTTTTTTTTTCTTCTTCTTTTAATGAAAAACTTCATCGCTACCTTTTGCTGCAGTGTAGAGCAGTGGAGACGTCTCCTTATCATCTGTCTTCTTCTCTTCTCATTCTTCTCCCGCTGAGCTCCGCTGGGAGTCATTGGGGCACCAGTGATGGGTCTTCTCTGGGTCTCCATCAATAAAAGAAAGAACGCCTGTGTGCTGTCGTTATTACTGGTGAGGGAACCCACACACCAGCTGTCGGTGTTCGTCACACCGCCAGCCTCCTTCCCCGCCCCACCCCACCCATAAACCCCCCCCCCCCCCCACCTGTATCTCTCTCTCTGTCTCTGTCTCTCTCGTGATGACCCACAGCCTGACTCCTTGACCCACCCACACACTGTCGTTGAGGAATGACCAACCATAATTACTATGCCCGTGCTCCTTACTGGGTTATTGATCGATCACCAACTTCCTCCCTCTGCCCTACCCCTCTCCCTCCTTCTCCTCCTCCTCCTCCTCCGGCAGTCCCACTCACACTTTTTCTCCTCCCCCCCCCCCCCCCCCTCCCATTTCCCCTCCCCTCCCCTTGCGACTTGTTGAGCATGCAATGCAGTCATGGATTGATCCGTCCTTCCTTCCTTCCTTCCTTCCTCCACCCATCCCACTCCCTCTCTGCTGCCCGCTGCGAGCTGGACTGTCCATCTTGTGCCGGACAAGCCTCCCTCCACCACGGCCACAGGCTGACCGGGACCATGCGATGGTCACTTCAGTGCTTGGGAACCGCAGTGACGGACCGAGCTGACCAGTGGTGTGAATGGTGTGGCCAGTGCCGTGGTCACAGCACGTCCTGTGTGTTGCGGCTCGCGGTTCGATCAGCCAGGGGGGTGTGGGACCCACCGACGGACATACACACAGGTTGGAAAGTGGATGGTTGGACCACCGCGGCCCGGTTCGCCTCCCTTCCCATAGGTGCCTGTGCTACGGTTGGTGAGGTCGTTGAGGGCTGACGTCAGGCTTCGGGTTAGGGTGTTTTTGTCTTGTGAGTACCTTTTGCGCCGCAGAAGTTGGCTCTAGGTCTATGCTGTGGTGTGCCGTAGCGTCGTCCGACCGTGAAAAGCCAGTGTTGACCGTCCTTTGAATCGGTGGCTGAAGGCGTTGGTTGTGGTCAGTGGATGGTCGACTCTGTCATGACCTTGTGCGTGGTGACCTGTTTTACCAGAATACGGCTGTCGTGCGAACTTGACTGTGTGGGATAGTTTGGGTCTGTTTTTAACTGGTCTGCAGATGTAGACCCTAACGGCTCGTCTTTAAAGCCATTAGTTCCGATCCAGCGGAGCTGGAGTCAGATTTTGAACACGTGGTCACTCCCATAAAAGAAGAATGAAGTGTCCGAGCGCGCAGACAGAGGAAACCTGTCACTGTTCGGGGCTGCGCGCTTATATGCCCCTGGTGTGTGGCTTTGTTTGGTCTGTGGACAGCTCGTGTCTTTACCTGGTCTGTGGACGACCTGTCCTGAACTGCTCTGTGGACAGTAAGTCCTTGTTTGGTCTGCAGACTTAAAGGGAACCGTGACTGGTCCAAAGACAACTAATTGGTCTGTGCCAGCCTGTTCTGAAGGGGTTTGTGAGCAGCTTGTGTCTTTAAGTAGTTTGTGGACCACCTGTCCTTACCTGGTCTGTGGACAGTGATCATCACTGGCTTGGGGACAGCTTGTTCTTAATTGGCCCGTGGACAGTTTTATCCTTAACTGGTCAGTGGACAGCCCGGGTACCGGCTCCTAACTGGACCATGGATGATTTTGTTTGGTCATTAACTGGACCATGGATGACTTTGGTCATTGACTGGTCCATGGATGACTTTGGTCATTAACTGGACCATGGATGACTTTAGTCATTGACTGGACCATGGATAACTTTAGTCATTGACTGGTCCATGATGACTTTGGTCATTAACTGGTCCATGGATAACTTTGGTCATTAACTGGTCCAATGGATAAACTTTAGTCATTGACTGGTCCATGGATGACTTTGGTCATTAACTGGACCATGGATGACTTTAGTCATTGGCTGGTCCATGGATAGCTTTGGTCATTAGCTGGTCCATGGATAGCTTTGGACATTAACTGGTCCATGGATAGCTTTGGACATTAACTGGTCCATGGATAGCTTTGGACATTAACTGGTCCATGGATAGCTTTGGACATTAACTGGTCCATGGATAACTTTGGTCATTAACTGGACCATGGATGACTTTGGTCATTAACTGGACCATGGATGACTTTGGTCATTGGCTGGTCCATGGATAACTTTGGTCATTGGCTGGTCCATGGATAACTTTGGTCATTAACTGGACCATGGATAACTTTGGTCATTGGCTGGTCCATGGATAACTTTGGTCATTGGCTGGTCCATGGATAACTTTGGTCATTAACTGGACCATGGATGACTTTGGTCATTAACTGGTCCATGGATAACTTTGGTCATTAGCTGGTCCATGGATAGCTTTGGACATTAACTGGTCCATGGATAGCTTTGGACATTAACTGGTCCATGGATAGCTTTGGACATTAACTGGTCCATGGATAGCTTTGGACATTAACTGGTCCATGGATAACTTTGGTCATTAACTGGACCATGGATGACTTTGGTAATTAACTGGACCATGGATGACTTTGGTCATTAACTGGACCATGGATAACTTTGGTCATTAACTGGTCCATGGATAGCTTTGGCCATTAACTGGTCCATGGATAACCTACCTGTAGCAGGATCTATGGACATCTTATCCTTAAATCAGTGTGTTGACAGCTTGTTCGTAACTGGTCTGTGGACAAGTTAGGTCCTTAACTGGTCTGTGGACAGTTCGTCCTTAACTAGTCTGTGGATCCTTAACTGGCCTGTGGAGAACCTGTGGTACATTGATCTGAGGACAACCTGTCCTAAACTAGTCTGGTCAGTGGACAGCTGTGGTCCGTAACATGTGTGTGGCCAGCCAAATCCTTTCCAGGCTGATGAACCGAAGATAGAGGGGAGGAAAACTTCCTAACTCACGATGAGTGGTCAACTGAGCGATAAGGTAGCTTGCCCCTCCAGCACTGCCATGCGTGTGGCCACAGTCGTTTTTGTGGCCTCCGCCATCGAAAGATGGATCGTCGTCCGTTTAGCTTCACCAAGCAGAAAGAGCAAACCACCCACCCAACAGTCCTGCTGCTGTGGTGTGGGCCGACGATCCGTCAGTAGCATCAAGTGCCGCGTTTCGGATCGTCCGTTGCATCCACAGTGAGTCGGATTATCATTGTTGTTCGTAGTTTACTCAGGATTGCAGTGCTCTGCCCTAACGCTGTAAGCAAAACCGACAGCGGAGAGACCCGAGAAAGTTGATCGCGAACAGATCCGGAAAAATTGATAGCGAAGAGATCCGGAAAGTTGATAGTGAAAATATCCGGGAAACTTCATAGCGAAAAGATCCAGAAAAATTGATCGGGAAGAGATCCGGGTAAGTTGATCGGGAAAATTGATAGGAAGAGATCCGGAGAAGTTGATCGGAACAGTTGATAGCGTACAGATTCAGGAAAGTTGATTGAAACTGTTGATAGCGTAGAGATTCGGTAAATTTGATTGAAACAGTTGATAGCGAAGAGGTTCGGGCAAGTTGATTGAAACAGTTGATAGCGAAGAGATTTGGGAAAGTCACAGGTGAGGAGAGCTGGTAACGCCGTAACCTGGGAGTAATGCAAGACTGACCTTCGAAGCGAAAATAACAGTATCACTCGCCTTTCTTCTTCTTCTTCTTCTTCTTCTTCTTCTTCTTTTTTTAAACCTCTACAGGATGGGTGGGAGATAAATGACGGATGAAGAAGACTAGGTTAAGACCGTTGTTAAAAAGTCACAGCCGACCAGGTTGAAATCGGGGATTCGCAGCGGGAAAGGGAGATAATGTTGACTGATGACAGGCGGCGAGTGACTAGACGGGGAGAGAGAGAGAGAGAGAGGCCATCGGCCACAGAACACCACAGCCTGTCCTGTGTGAGCTCAAGTGGTTTGGACACGAGCGAAGGTAAAGGGTTGGGAGGCCGTTGGCTAGTGAACCGTACATCCCTCCCCTAACTACCGCTGCTGACTTCCCGGCCTTTCGGACCCAGGGGGAACTTGTCGTTGGATCGCTGCTGCGGCACGCGCCGCGGAGACGTCGTAGGTCGCCATCAGCGTCGCTACAACCACTCCATAGCCGGCACTCGCGTCGTATGTTGTGCTCCGGCTTTGTGAGAGGGGAAAGAGTGCGCGCGTGTGTGTGTGTGTGTGTGTGTGTGTGTTGATCGGAACTGCCCAGATAGATGGAGATAGTGAGTGGATTATGGGGTCGCGAAACGAGAGAGAGAGACTAGGGAGATGAGCGACCAGCGACCGATAAGTGTGGAAATCTTGGCAGGTGTTCTAGAGAGTTAGCGGACACCTGTAAAGAACAGCGTGTTGGTAGTTTGGTGACCGAAGCGGACGAGCTGCAGCTGTGATGTGTGGGGTGTGAACCAACACAGGATGCGTGGGACCTGTTCCGTCGGTGAACGTGTTCGGCACTGTGGTTGAACTTTTTTTTTTTTTTTTTTTTTTTAAATACAGCTGTTCTGTGGATGTATAAGCAGAGATTTCCCTTTATCACCATGTTGAAAAGGTACGGTTGTTGGTGTTGTTGTTTAGTGGTGGTGGCGGTGTGTGTGTGTGTGTGTGTGTGTGTGTGTGTGTGTGTGTGTGTGTGTGTGTGTGTGCCCGTATTGTGTGCGTGTCTGTGTTTGTGAACACGAGCGCCCTTATTTTGTGTGTGTGTTTGTGTGTGTGTGTGTGTGTTGTTGTTGTTGTTGTACATTGCGTTTGTGTTGTATAAATGAAGGTCGTTGACATGCTGTGGTCCCTCCAGATCTTGCTACAGTAATAGCGAAACTTGCCTCGGGATGTGGCAGTACGTTGATGGGAGGGGGTTTGAAGGAGTGAAAGGGGGGGTGGGGGTGGGGGGGGGGGCGAGGGTGGATGAGAGAGAGAGAGAGAGAGAGAGAGAGAGAGAGAGAGAGAGAGAGAGAGAATGTGCACGCGCGTGCGATGTTTTCTTTTTCATGACAGGACTGACCTCACAATGATTATTTTACACGAACTCATAATGAATTTCTCTCTCTCTCTCTCTCTCTCTCTCTCTCTCTGTGTGTGTGTGTGTGTGTGTGTGTGTGTGTGTGTGTGGATGTGTGTTGTGTAATGTGTGTGAGTGAACGTGAGTGCGCGTGCGCGTGTTTATTTAGAGGTAAGGGGGGCGGGGGTGGTGGTGAGGGGGTTGTACTCAACAGGCCCAGTTTATGAAAACGGCGCAGCTGGCGATCTGTACAACAACCGGCAACAGCCGGTGACACGAGGAGGGTCGGAGGCGGGGGAGGGGGAGGGAAGTGGTGAAAGATAGAGATAGGGGGGGTTGATGTTATGAGAGTTACAGAGACATGACGGAGACACGTCACTGGCAGAGCGATGACAAGAGACATGAGAGTGACCGAAACGCGGCAGCTTCAACACATGATGATGATGGCAAAAATGCGACAGAATAGATCCGCGACGCGATGCTGACACATTCATGACGGTGACAAAAACAAACAAACAAACAAAACATGATCGTGACAGATATGAGAGTATTAGACACGTGACCGGTACCGTGACAGAGACATGGCAATGACTGAAAATGAATAAATAAAATCAGTAATGCTGATAAGACACGCGTCAGGGACAGGCGACGAAAAGAACGGGCTCTTTGTCACAATGTCACACGGTAGCAGAGACAAGACATGTGACAGTGACAGTGGCAAGAGAGAGGTCCGAGGGACTGACCGATGGGAAAGAGAGCGTCCCGTGTGAGGAGCGTTGCATCTTTGACAGTTGGATCACACAGAGAGAGACAGAGAGCATTTGTGGCATGGCCCCTGGCAGTGGTCCCACGGTGTGCTGGCTGTCTGTCTGTCTGTCCGTCCATCTGTCAATCAGTCGGTCCGTCCTTGGCCCTTCGCCAGTCTCCCCTTCATTAGCGACGACATACTGTCCCTCCCACCCTTCTCCTCCTCCTCCTCCATCTCCGCCTCCTCTACCTCCTCCTAACTCTCACCCTGGGGGTCAGGAGGTTTAAAGCGGTAGCGGAATCGGTATTGTTTTTTAAACCCCCCCCCCCCCCCCCCCCCCCCCCATCAGTCTATCTTTCACTGTTTTCTGCCCTCAGGAATGTCTGTCTGTCTGTCTGTCTGTTGTGTGCGCGTGCATCTGTGTGTGTGTGTGTATGTGCGCGCGCGCGCGCGCGTGTGTGTGTGTGTGTATGTGTGTGTGTGCGTTTTCTTCATTTCTGTGCTTGAGTGTGAGCACGCATAACTTTGTGTGTGCGCACCTAAACGCAACCGTACATTTTCATTTAGTCTTACACACACATACACTCAGGCGGGAGGGAGGGAAAAGATGTGTGTGTGTGTGTGTGTGTGAGGGAGAGGGGGGGGGGGGGTAGTCACATGGAGGACTATAGTAGTGATTACATTTGCATAAGGGATGTAAATGCCTTAGGCACTTAGACTGCTCGTGTAACCATGGTCTCCAACAATACACACTGCTTGACATTTTCACCAGCTGTCATTGTGATCAACTCGCTTCATGACGTCACAGAGAGAGAGAGAGAGAGAGAGAGAGAGAATGTATGGTCCAGTGAAACCAAAGTCCCTGTCCAAAGGGCAGTGGTCAAAGACATACGAAGCGTTTACCAACAGAGAGTTACATACGATTTATTGTAAGATCGTAGCATCACTGTCACGACTTGATTGATGCTGATTGTTATCATAAAATCGCGTCAAACAGCGTATTAGACAGTACATGGGTCGTTTGTTGACCTTGTAAAGAAAATCAGTCTAAAAACGGCATGGGTTATTATTGTATGTGTGTGTGATTCAGTTTTGTCCGTGGGTCATAGAAAGTAGGAGATAATAAGGGGGGGGGGGGGGGGGGGGGGTCATGGGGGAGGATGAAGAAAGGATAGCGCAGTATCTGTGGGCTAAAGTGTACAGGTACAAGAGGGACGCTTGGTCCCAAGGCATCTAATTCCTTGGCAGCCGTACCACAAGTCAAGTCAAAGATTTAGAGGTGGCAGGATAAGCATCCTCCCTCGATTTCCCCACTGATCGCCTTCGTCGGAGTCCCATTCTCTCGTGCAGTCACTATATAACCACTCTGGGCATCACAGCTGCCGCGTGCCACGAGAGAATTATTCATGTTGCCGTTTTTGCCCTCTCAGGTTATCACGGGCACCAGCTGTTGCTGGTCAGCGAGGTCGGCCTAGTGCCTGCACCTGGCCTTTGCCCACTCGATTTACCGTGTGAGTGCTCAGACACCATCAGCAGCAGGTGCAGCGAACAGACGGCCAAGGTGTGAATAGAAGGCGGACATAGCAGAGGTCCCGTGGGATTAATAGGACGTGTTGAGTGCTTTCAATATACGCCATGGTGAAAAGCAAAGGTACTTATCCTCCTCCCTCTCTATCTGTGGTGTAGTGTAATGGCTCGGGTTCTCACCACCCCTCTGCTGCTTCTGCGTGCTGGGTTGGATCGTTAGTTCCTCTTTGTCAGCTTGGGTGGGTGCTCATCAGCCCCATTGACACGGTCAGGCGGATAGGATGGGAGGAAGAAGACAAAAAAGAGATGGGGAAGAGAACACGCGCGCGCTCGCGCACACACACACACACACACACACACACAGATGATTTTTTGAAAATATGGTAGGCACTCATCTAAAGTCGGGTCGAATCCATAAAGGGAAAAATATGAATCTAAGAATCAAAATTATTATCCAGTGCTCGTTTGATCTTTTAGAACACACCTATTTGTAAAGAAAAAAGAGAAGAAAGAAAAGAGAGAGAGAGAGAGAGAGAAAAAACTCGAATTCATTGAAAGGCTTTATCAGAGAGAGAGAGAGAGAGATTGGGGGGTTAGGGTCTGGTGCAAGGTACATTTAAATTTTATTTTGGAAAAAGGAAGGTATGAAGAGAGAGAAGAGGATTGCAGATTGGTGTGTATAAAATATTGGTGTACACAGAATGACGAGGAGACCTGTCGCATGATGCCCCGATTAGCATCGCATGCTCGGGGGGGGGGCGGGGAGATGGTGCGAAGGTTCGAGTCCCTGAGAAGCATTCATTTGTGGTATCAAAGCAAAATGGAAATACTGAGTCGCCAAACGAAGGAACGAACGAATGACCAGACCTTCGTTTGGTGGCTCAGTAATACTGTCATTGCTTTCATGTTTCGATGTCCGCCCATATGGGATAGTGTTTGGCCCCGTCTGGTTCTTACCTGGACCTCAGTATGCAGTTAGACCCTTGGGCAAACTGGAATCACGCAGTGGAGTTTTTCATCTCTTCATGGACTCGTCTTTTTGTGTTACTCTCAGTGTCCTGACCAGCGCGATAGCCATCTCTCGGACCTGGTTGACGCTGGGCTGTATCGTCAATGGAAGCGCGAAGGTTTGCCCTGAAGCCTCAGACTAGAATAGAGCTGCTCATAATCCTGTTTATCCTTATCGTCATTGATAAAACGAAATGATGAGGGGGGGGGGGGGGGGGGGGGGGAGGTCGGGGGGGGGGGGGGGGGGGGGGGGGGGGTGGGGGGGGGGGGGGGGGGGGGGGGGGGGGGGGGGGGGGGGGGGGGGATTCCCAGTTATGTTCACGGCCCTTTATTCCCCTACTTTCTTGTTGACCTCAGCCAGGATCATCTGTCCACGTCCACAGTGACACCATGTCAAAGTTGTCATTGATTGTGAGCTGATGTGGACTGTTATGGGATGGTGGTGGTGCGCAGTGTAGGGAGGGGGCGGTCAGTCCGGCTAGATCCACGACTAACGGGCTGTTTGTCGTCAGTAGTGGGCTTAGTATTTTGGTAAACAAGTAGGGTAACTCTTACTCCCATAAGAAAACCTAACTCAGAGTAAAGTTTAGTCAAGACTAACACAGTCTTTTAAACTTGAATATAAAGTCAGACAAATACAAAGTCGAACAATCTAATAGTGGGCGAAAAACAAGCGCAGGCCAACAGCCCCTCCGTCATTACAGTAATGACTTGGCAAAGATTTGAAGGAGTTACCCCTAATTGTTTATTGTTTACTGTTCCCTGCCTCATTTCATTTCCAGTTTAGTCTTTGGTGTGTCCTGCTGTTGGATCAGAAGACGCATCATTGAACACCCCCAAAGGTAAGTTGTCAGCAGTGCAGTGTCTCCTGTAGTGAGTGGTTTGCCACATACCGACTCGGTATTGATTGCTGAAGACTGGGGCTGCGGCAGGACGGGCCTTGGTATGGTTGTGTCTGGGGAAGCAGGAAGGAATAGTGTGGCTCTAATGCTAATGAGTAACGGGGAGGGGGGGGGGGGGGGGGGGGTGGGGGGGGGGGGGGGGGGGGGGGGGGGGGGGGGGGGGGGGGGGGGGGGGGGGGAGTGGAGAACCAGTACCATGAAAGGGAATGAAGGAAGGATAAAGACAGCCGAGTGATTCAGGATTCTTGAGAAAAAAAAAAATTCTTGATATTTAACGTTCGGTGCGCATTGTTTGTTGTCCACGTGTCTCTCAAGGCACGTTGATTTTTTTTTTTTTTTTTTTTTTGAAGCAAGCATCGAACCCCATCAGTGCTAAAAGAAAAAGAAAAAGAGCGGGACAAATTTGTAGGCTGGCCGATGGAGCGACGAGAAGAGAGAGAGGAGGGGGAAGGTGCGCAGGATTAGGAGTGAAGCGACTCTCTTCCCGCAGCAGACGTGCGGTCATTGTAGGCCTCCGGATTGGCTGTCCATTATCCCTGGCTTGGAGCTCACACCGTCCATTGACCAGAGACTGACGTGACGTGGACGTGAACCCATAGTTGCGCGCCCCCCCCCCCCCCCCCCCCCCCCCGGTCCGGTCAGCGTCCGGTCTTCCACTGCCGTTTGCTTTTTCTGTGTTATCCCCCCCCCCCCCCCCCCCCCCCCCCCAGTCTTGTGTCATTCTGCCCTTCCCCTTTCCTTCCAGCCTTCTCACGTCACTGTCCAGTCTTCCATCACTCTGTTTATTTTTTTCCCCCCCATCTGATTTGTTTTCCCGTGACATTTTCCAATCGTTCATTGCTTTGTCCCCCCACCCCACCCCCGTCCTTTTGGGGTTCTTCCTCCGTGTGACTGTCCAGTCTTTCTCTCTTTTTGTCAAGTTTCCTTCCGAGTTCTTCGCTTACGTCACTGCTCAAGTCTTGTACCGCTCGCTTGACCCCTTTTCTTTTCACGTGTTTCTCTCAGCTCATTGTCTGTCGCTCTGTGTCCCTTCTTTCATTCTGTTGATTCAACGCCCATCTTGAGCAGAATTCAGAAAATTAAGTGATTGCTCGTTCTTCGTTTTCGTTGTCCTGAATGTTGTTAGCTTGCCTGAAGAAGACCTAAGAGGTCGAGACGCGTCGTGTTTTGCCATGTAATTTGTTTGGCCCAGTTATTTGGCGGATACACAATAATTTCTTTTCCCCCCCTTTTAGATTTCCTGTCTGAGTTTTCCTCTCAGTCCAGGCTTTTGTCGCTTTGTTCTCCCCTCTTCCTCCTTTCCCTTTGGAGTTCTTTCGTCATGTCACTATACAGCCTATAATTATCCTTACACTCTGTGGCTTCTCCGTCTCCTTTTCCGACATGTTGGTGCGTACGACTGTCGAGGGTCCCCACAGACGAAGTGTGGCCACAGACGAAGTGTGGCGGGCCGCCTCAAGACCTTTTGAGAAAATCGGTCAGAGCAGAAGGCGGCTGAACGCGCCACACTCCTCGCATGGGTTTGGATTTGGTTTGTTATGTGTTTGGTTGGTTGGTCGGATGGTGGTTCTTCAGCGATTGATATAGAGAGAATACTTTGAAGTATTTTTAGGAAGGTGGGGGTGGGGGGGGGGGGGGGGGGGGGGGGAGATAGGGGATCGTTCCGAACAAACGGCATCTGTCGTGTGCTGTTGTGCATCGGCTTTTGTCAGGTGCTGGCAGTGCGACGTTCGTATGGCCTCATCCCTGTTCGGTGGCCGAGATATACATGACACGGTAGGGGAGAGTGACCTCTGCCGATCCAAAGTCCACGTGGAGTCAGTCAGCTGGTCTCTTGTCAAGTGTGTGTGTGTGTGTGCGTGCGTGGCCCGGAAATAAAGCCTGGACCGCTGTCCGCGTTGTCACTCAGGGCCGGGCTGAGAATAGACCACTTGTCACAGACCC
>JADBJO010001513.1:67500-82500 GCA_016801955.1 Conus betulinus
CCAAACTGTCTGCGATTAAAGTGTTTCCTAAAACTGGCGTCTTTAAGCGAATATGTGGCGCGGTTATTTCAGTGCCATCAGCAATATTAAGCAAACAGTATATTGTGTGAATATGGATAAATGATGTAGTAATACAGATATTGTGTTGTACAACTGAATGAGCATAATTCTTCCAGACTCTAGACCCACTCCTAGACAGTCCTGGAGCTTCGGATCCCCTTTCCCAAAATCAGTTGAGATCAACTGGATTTAAACAGGTAGCCTTTTTCCTCAAAGTTATGCTAGATTTAGAAAAGAAAATGACAGCATGTGTGTTTCTTTGGCTTTGTCAGAATATTTAGCGTGTTTACCTTTCCGGGAAAGATAACCCCACGTGTACAAAACAAAGACGAATGAGTGTCAAAAAGAGAAGAAAGGGGAGAGGTGGGATGGGAGGAAAGGAAAGGGGGGGAGGAGGGGGCTTGAAGTCCAGGTTTGTCTACCGCTGTAGTTGGAACGGTAGTCAGAAGTTCAGACTTGTGAAACTCGTGCAAACGTTGCAAGCTGACGTGAACTTGCTGAGGTCCTCAAGGTGAACAGATCGGACGGGGGATTTGGCGGACGCCCTGACCTGGGCTGGAAGGGGAGAATCAGTCGTAAAGACGAAGCCACACGTGTCGTCGGAACCAAGGAGTTCATCAGACCGTGTGTACCTCGTGTGCCGTCTCACCCCCCGTCAGAAACGCCTGTCACTTGAAGCGGACTCCAAGGTGATGATGGACGAAGAGCAGATGCGATGTCACCGACTCAGGATTCATGGCCGCTGGTCCAGAGTCTCTTTACTAGTTAGCAGTTACACACTTCCATCATTTCGCTGAAATATAGCAGATTTGGGACTGGTGGTGTCGCCTGCACGTGTTGACAGGCGAAGAGGTGGAGAGCAGTGCGTTCAACATCCCACGACGAAACTCTGTTTGTTCCCAGTAGGCTACATCGCCATGTAACGAGCTTTGTCGGACGTTTTTGTTCTCGCGTGGAACAAGTTGTCTTCGCTGCTGTTGCATGTATGAGTGTCAGCCACGGTTTTTAAATCAGAGGTTGCGAACTTGAAAGGGGAGCTCATTGGCTAGAAAGGGGTTGGGGGGGGGGGGGGGGGGGGGGGGGGGGGGTGATGGTCATCATCCATTTCACTGTTTCAGACAGGGACAAACTATAAGCGCCATTTCAAACGTACTGTGATGGTGACAGAGGAACCACAAGCTATCAGCGTGGCAAAACCTACCCAACCTTAAAAGCAAGTCTTTCACTCGGGTACTAGACGTTCTTGCCAAACGACCAGCTGTTTCACTGGCCACTCTACTTTGCGAGTTCACAAGAAAGCAATTATGCAGATCGAATAAAGTTATGTTTATCTGACCATTAGAGTGAATATCACAGAGAACTTGATAGTCTGGTATATTTCGATCAAAAAACGGTAGCTTGAGATGATGAAAACCTCGCATTCTCCAGTCAAGCACCTTTCTTCTTCTCTGCAGAACACATGACTTACCACCTTGGCATTGACTGGATGACACCTTCAGTGTGCCAGAGCCTCGCTTGAAAACTGGAACATTTTCGAAAGCTTCACTAAAACCGAATGAACTTCGCTCTAGGGCTTGTTTTCCTGAATGGGTTACTCCTGGGGTGCGTCACAAACCGCACACTGGGAGTGAGGCTCGGCTTGTGTGGAACAGCCCTCAGCTTGAAATGATTGCTGGGCCCAGATGTCTGCTATGGGTTGTGTAGTGCGGCCTTTAAAGTGTCAGTCCCCAGTCTCTCATGGCCCCCAAGTGCTGCCTTCCGATCTGTTGTCGACTCACGTCCACGGCCGTCGGGGTTTCTTTGATGATGCCCCGCCCCTCCCGACCTCCCTCCTCCTCTCCTCCTCGTCCTCCACCCCATCTCCCTGTCTGTCAGGCCCGTGTCGGGGTGAAGGTCACACCCCACATGAGAGCGGCATCCTGTTGATTCAGGGCCCAGTCCCCGCAGCCTTCCTAACGGACAGCGGCACAGGTTTCCTTTCACAAGATCCGCCGGAGTTTTTGTTTTGTTAGGAGACGGGTTCAGTGTTGATTTTAGCGGGCGGGCTTTTGACCGGCCATTCAGACGGACCGTCAGCCTGAACGTTTGGAACGCCGGGGGGAAGCGGGGGGGGACGGGGGGGGGGGGGGGGGGGGGGGGGGGGGGGGGGGGGGGGGTGCCTATGGGCACTTTGATTGGGTAAGCGTTAATTGGAAGGTAAGGGTGACGCTGATTTTGTTGTGGATCAGCGGATGGATGGATGTCTGGAGAGAGCGTTCCTGCTCCCTCTGTCACATTGTGTTGTGCTCATCCGCTCTAGGAAAAAAGCACAAGGAAGAAGAGTACATACCCCCCCCCCCTCTCTCTCTCTCTCTCTCTCTCTCTCTCTCTCTCTCACTCATACACACTCTCTCTCTCGCTCTCTATCTCTCTCTCTCTCTCTCTCTCTGGTTTATAGTCTATACGTAAAGTGTATGTGTGTTATTGTTTTTGATACAGCACTAGAGGGTACAGTTTTATGATTTTGAGATGAATGTTTCATGCCTCTCAGTTCATTTCAGCCCACAGTGTGTACGACGACAGTGCGAACATGACTGTGCATATATATAGATCTCTGGGGTTTGTATTAACCAAGCACAACAGTCTTGGAAAATAAAAGTCATGTTCTTCTCGGCCCTGAAGAGGATTAATTGTTCTTTTCCTTTTTTTTTTCTCTCCCCCCCCCCCCCCCCCTTTGTTCTTTTTTTTTTTTTTTTTTTCGTTTGTTTTTTTTTTTGTTTGTTTTTGTGTGTTCTGTGGTGTCTTTTGTTTTCGTGCCTATTCTTGTCTTCTCTTTTTTTTTTCCCTCCTTTCCTCTTTCCTTTTGTTTTCTGTCCTTCCATTTTCTTGTCTGGTCTTTCCCTTCTTTTGCTGGGTCTTTTTCTTGTCTTTCCGCTCTTCGCTTTTATTTTTCTTGTGTTTTCTTGTCTTTCTCAATAGTTGACGTCAACAGCACTGTCAATTAGAGCCGAGTTTGTATGAAGAAACCCTCCACACACACTTGTATGAAGAAACCCCCGTCTGTCTTTTTTCACCTGACCTGCATCCTTTGTTTGTGTTGTTGTTGTTTCTGGTTTGTGTTCGGTTGTGTGTGTGTGTGTGTGTGTGTGTGTGTGTGTGTGTGTGTGTGTGTGTGTGTGTGTGTGCTTTTCCGTTCATTAAAGACGACAAAATAAAGCTCGCGTGTTTCGGATTTTTTTTTCTTCAAATTTTTCAAAAGTATTTCCATCCAAACCAATGTGGCAGGATGTTAAGACGTTGTTGTTGTTGTTGTTGTTGTTGACGTGTTGTTGTTGTTGTTGATGTTGTTTGTTTTGTTTTACAATCATGAAAAGAAGGCCGGTGAATGACACTACCCCTCTGTTCACTACAGTGAAACCTGACAGGGACAAGCCGTGTTAGCCAGTGGCGTCAGGGAGATAGAACCACAGTTAAATATCTTTATGTGTGAAATTCCAACTACTTTTGACTCTTCGCGACTCTCTCAGTCTGTGTGTGTGTGTGTGTGTGTGTGTGTGTGTGTGTGTGTGTGTGTGTGTGTGTGTGTGTGTTTGATTTTCAAGCGAATTTCCTAGCAAGTTTTATTGTTTGTGTGTTTGAGAGAGAGAGAGAGAGAGGAGAGAGAGAGAGAGAGAGAGAGAGAGAGAGAGAGAGGAGAGAGAGAGAGGGTGGGGGGGGGAGGGAGGGAGGGGGGGGAGAGAGAGAGAGGGGGGGGGGGAGAGAGAATGTTTTATTTCCAGGAACAGTTCCTCCCAATCGCCGCGGTTTTTTTTTTTTTGTTTTTTTTTTTTGTTGTTTTGTTTTGTTTTTACCACCGTGCGTGAATGTCCTGCCCCACAGGCGGGGAGGAGGGGGGGGGGGGGGGGGGGGGGGGGGGGGGGGGGGGCCGATGGGGTTTATCGTTTCACCCAACAAAGCGATACGATCTGTACCGGGGGTACGTGGTGGTAACACGCGGTGCGAGGCGATAAGACAGTCCACGTCTGCGTGCTAATGTAAGGGGGGGGGGGGGGGGGGGGGGGGGGACCACGTGCCACACGTGCTAAATGCCAGGCGGAGAGGGAGCTTGCGTCAACCCGATAATGCAGACGACTGCTTCGGCTTGGGTATGTGGGGAAGGCCGGTCGCTTCGCACTAAGCAACTCGGTCATCGGTATGTGATGATTTGAAACCCTGGGCCTTGTGTCACCGTGAGCCAGATCCACTTCACCCTCGAGAGTAGGGTCAGAGGGGAGGGCACGTTGACTCTGGAGGGCTTGTTGGACGTTAGTCTCACCATCCAGCGTCACCGTGAAGAAGACTTGGGGGAGGGACTGTTCGGGGTGAGACGGCTTAGGGTGAGTTCAGACGGCGTGCGTGTTTTTTTTTTTTTTACTGTTTTGTGCTCCATGGGTCGTTAGTGTGTTGTGACTTTCACGACGTTGGTTACCATATGCGTTGTGCACTCTGAATTACTGTTTACTACCATATGTCGTGTGTGTCGCTCTGACATTACAACTGTCTACTTGCTGTACACTACATAACTGTGTCGTTCATTGCTACATTGTCCTGCTGTACACACACTATGTCGTCAGAGATTGCTACGTTGTCCTGCTGTAACTACATATGTTGTTCAGACAGTACAGTTTGTCCTGCTGTATACTACATACGTCGGTCAGACAGTACAACGTTGTCTGCTGTATACTACATACGTCCGTCCGTCAGTACAACGTTGTCCTGTTGTATACTACATGTGTCGTTCAGTCGGAACTTTTTTTTTTTTTTTTTTTTTTTTAATTAAATTCACGGCAGTGTGGGATAAGACTGTATAGAAGACGGAGATATCGGGCGTGACCGTTCGCAGTGCCATTGGTGGTTCCAGCAAGTTTCCAGCATTTAATGATGGATACAGATGGATGTGTCAGCTGGGGGGGGGGGGGGGGGGTGAAGTGAGTTCCCGGGTGGCCGTGTGATCAGCCACCTGGAGTGTGTGCATCTTCCGTGAGGTCCACTGTGTGTGTGAGTGTGTGTGTGTGTGTGTGTGTGTGTGTGAGTGAGTGAGTGACCAACTTTCCTCTTCTCTTCCTTCCCGTTCAAGCGAGCCGCATTTCGTAATAAACGAAGAGAAAAAGAAAAAAAAAAAAAAGGGCAGGGAAAATGGTTGCAGAAATAAAGAAAGGTTGAAGGTAGGAAAATGAGAAGGTAAGAAACACCGGAAAACACAGTGGGGGGAAAACTACTAACTGGTAGAAGGCATATGAAAGGTTGTAGAAGGTAGGAAGACTGTGAGGTAGGAGAAAGAAAGGAAGGAACGTTGTAGAAGTAGGAAAGCTAAACGGTAGGAGAGGGCAGGAAAGGTTGTAGAAGGTAGGAAACGTTGTAGAAGGCAGGAAACGTAGTAGAAGGTAGGAAAACGTTGTAGAAGGTGTAAAACTGTGAAGTAGGAGAAAAGTAGGGAACGTTGTAGAAGGTAGGAAAGCTAAACGGTAGGAGAAGGCAGGAAAGGTTGTAGAAGGTAGGAAGACTAGATGGTAGAAGAAGGTAGAAAAACTGTTTTAGAAGGTAGGGAAACTAGATGATAGGAGAGAAGGTAGGACAGGTTGCAGATGGAAAAGTAGATGGTGGTGTCGCCCACAACCGATTTTGTGCTCTAAAGTGTTTGTGGATGTTGAGAAGTGACTCAAAGGCAAGTGGGGGTGGCGAGGATTTATGGAAATACACTAGGAAGTAATCGTAATCCAGCACCCGTGTCTGCGGCTGGTCTTTCTGCACCGTAGTCACTTGCTGTTATCTCTTGGTGTGCATACTTCTGTACACACTGGCACATGGATTTACAATGAGGAAATAAAGAGTAGTTCTTTAGCGAAGTAGATAGCGATCAGAGAGAGAGAGAGAGACGAGAGAGAGAGAGAGAGAGAGAGAGTGTATCAATCTGGGTTACGGCTATACAGAAACACTAGGATCAAAAGTCAAGCATGTATTTATTTTTCCTTACACTGTGCAGAGAATCCCATGATCCAGATCCTAAGACTTACCCTTGTAAACATAACGTAAGCGTGGCCAGAAATACGAAGTCACGTTTACCTTGACACATGGTCGAGCTGTTTAGTCAGGACGTCGCTTCATTGTACATGCACGACTGTTCAGATGTCAGGGTGGAGAGAGAGAGAAGTCAGTATCCTTCGTTTGTGTAGCCTTTGCCAGGGTTCATGTTGAATAACCCTAAGCGTGACACGGCATTGAACATTCATAGCTTTTGGAGCGAGAGAAAGCCAGGTACGGGGCAGTCTTAATGTCCAGTTCATTACTGAACAACTGTCGGCTGACCAGTGCGAACTTCTCGGGGGGAGGCGGAGGGGTGTGGTGGGGGAGGAGGGGGGGGGGGGGATGGGAAGAGGCTTTGCTGTTTGGCGTGTCACAGAGACCATCGTGGGGGCCGTTGATGGGTTTACAGTCCTGCAACGCTTGTGTGGCACTTGGCGTCACGCTTTGGAACAGAGGCGATCACCATTACCTTACAATTGATCACTATGGTCGCCCGTGTCCAAGAGACGGCGTTGGTGTGTGTGTGTGTGTGTGTGTGTGGGGGGGGGGGGGGGGGGGTTGTTGTTACTGTCAGTCATTTTCAGGGAGGAGTGTATCTTCTTTCATGGTGGGTTTTCGTGAGATGACATTTCTTCACATATCGGGTCAGCTGATATGAGCGCTTTTTTCAGAAGCTATGCTCCCTTACGTTTTAACATTTCATTAGATGTTCGGAAACATCCCTGTGAAAGTGAACGGGACAAATTGTTTTGTTGGCCATGTGTGCCACTGCTGGTTTGGTTCTTATAGTCTGCATGAAGAAGCTGCCGAAGGGAGTTAAATATGTAAAAGCCGCTTGTACAGTTCTCAGTATTAAAAAAAGAAAACCGTTACAGGACGTTTGACATGTGAAGCTAAACTTATACTTCAAAATCCACTTCTAGAGAGATTGAAACAATCAAAAAAGTGGTCATGTTTGAGGTTTTGTGTGTGTGTGTGTTGTGTGTTGTTGTTGTTGTTGTTGTTGTTTGTTACTCAGAACGCGAGAGCAGGCATTTCCTCCTGGACTAAACTGAAGATGATAGAGGAAAAATAGGAGAGCGGTTTGTTTGTTTATTTTTGCTGCTTGTTTTTACTGAACGAGAGAGAGCATTTCCACCTGGATAAAACTGGAGATGATAGAGAGAGAGAATAAATGCAGAGAAAGTTCTAACTGAACGCACGCACTACGAAGGGTAGGAGAAAGGAGCCCTGACCCAACGCACCGCCGATGTGGAGGACGCTTTGCGCGTAGACTTGAGACGAACGACCCAGAGGCGAGAGCGTCGGTGACCGGACACTGTTAGCCACTGGTCAAGACGCAGAGGTCAGTGAGCTCTGGCCAGGTGTTTCACGGGCAGGTGGGCAGACAGGTGTGTGTATACATGTGTGTGTGTGCGCGCGCTGTGTCTGTTTCGGGGGCTGTGAAATCTTGGTCGAGGTGTTTGAGTCGGCGCGTGTGTTGATGTCACTCAACCCATGGTTTGCTTCAGCTAAACAGGTGTCGTCGATCGGTGGAGAGAACGTCGGTGAGTTAGTCAGTGCACACGTGTGTGTGTGTGTGTGTGTGTGTGTGGTGTGTGTGTGTGTGTGTGTGTGTGTGTGTGTGTGTGTGTTCGCTTTCTTCTTCTTTTTTTTCTGAGCTGCTAAAAGTGTATGTAGCTGGGAGGAAGGTAAGGATAGGGGTGGTGTGAAGAGAGTTGTCGGACGTATGTGGGGTCGTTGGCCCAGAGATGGCTCGGCAAAGCAGACCAGTGGTGGAGTTATTCCTGAAGTCGGTTTATACGGTGACAGCGAAGACTTGTTCCCCCCTATTTGTCTGCCTATGGTGGTGGTGTTTGTCATGGTCGTTGTTTGCTTGCTGCTGTTGTTTAAGAGTTTGTCAGGACGTTAACCTTTTTGCCTGTTATTTGTTCTCGTCGTTGTTTCACTGTCTGCCGATTTCAAGTTATCATCGGTATGTGCCTTAAAACAGTGTGCAGGTGATATTGTTGTTTACATTGAGGATTGGTGTAGTAGTAACAGTCTGAGTGTGAGAGTGCGCGCGCGCGCGCGCGCGCGCGCGTGTGTGTGTGTGTGTGTGTGTGTGTATCCAGTCCAGACTAGTGGGTTCTCACAAGACATGGCAGTGAAAACGAAGGGACGCCATAGGAAAATATACAGACGTCGTCCTGTAGACAACACCTCCAGAACACGGGATTTTGCTGTCGGAAGACTAATTGAGATGAGAGAGTGAGAGAGAGAGAGAGAGAGAGAGAGAGAGAGAGAGAGAGAGCGTGTGTGTGTGTGTTGGTGTGTGTGTGTGTGTGTGTGTGTGTAGCATACGGGGGAAGGATAAAATATTTTACCATTTGTAACCTTCTGTAATGTATCTATGTATTTATCTATCAGTATTCATTCATCGTCTGATTGGCGCGGGGTATCGTATGAGGTGAGGGCGGTATGAGGTGAGGTGGGTGTGGACCACAGGTTGTAAAGCGAGCGGTGAGGTGGGTGATATCACGGGGTCGTCATCACATGCACGGGGTCACACTACACGGTGATGATGATTTTATCAGCTGAAGGGGGAGAGTAGGGGGGGAAAGGGGGGCGGACAAGGCGACCTTACCGCTCGCAGTTTTTTACAGCGGCGGGTGCGCTCTTAAAATATCTGCAGCATTGAGTAAAATTCATAAAATTCTTCGTGGTTCTGTTCTTTTGCATAATTGGCATAATTCCTCATTCCTCTCTCTCTCTCTCTCTCTCTCTCTCTCTCTCTCTCTCTCTCTCTCTCTCTCTCTCTGCTCTCTTTATGTCTCTCTCTCTGTCTCTGTCTGTCTGTCTGTCTCTCTCTCTGTCTCTCTCTCTCTCCTCTCTCTCTCATCTCTCTCTCTCTCTCTCTCTCCTCTCTCTCTCTGTTGTTGGCGTATATCCGTACGTCTGTCTCATTTTTTCACTCTGTGTGTGTGTAATATGCGCGCGCACGTGCGTCCTTGCGTGAATGAGCGAGTGTGGGTGTGTGTGTGTGTGTGTGTGTGTGTGTGTGTGCGTGCGTGTGTGTAATGTTCCCCATCAGTTGGCCGTCGTCCTGTTTACACCCAACTGTATCCTTGTGATGTCAGCATCAAACACGCTCCCGCCGGCTACAGCTTAGAGAGGGGGAGGGGAGGGGAGGGGGTTATGACCCGTGTGACCCGTTGACGTCGACAGTGCTTCCCTCACGTGCCTGTCGCTCTGACGCAAGTGACCGCCCTCCCCCTCCCTCCTCCTCCTCCCCTCCCCTCTCCATCCCACCTCCTCCTCCTGTATTGATCTCCTAGCCACAGGCCATTTCCTTGTTAGGCAGGCCGGGGTGTGTCACTCACTCACGGACTTGCCCAGGTTCGAGCTCTGAGCGTTGAAGAATGGCTCTGGTTTAGCCGTACCCACTGGGCCTTCTTGTCGCACCTGTGTTGCCATGAATTGGGGGGGGGGGGGGGGGGGGAAGCACTGAAACGGAGACATATCAAGAAATGCGATGTAATTATCTGCAGCGATGGTTGTTACACAGTCACCAGTGTGATATCTAGGCCACTGACAGTCCTAGCTAGGGCAGGTGTGTAACACGCAAGTCGTCGTGTCGAGGGAGGTCGCCAGGGATTAGTGTTTTCGAAGAAGTCCAAAAGCCAAAGACTTTAGTTTGAGCAGAACGAATGTTCTGTATCGTTAGATTGTTAAAAACAAGCAAAAAGAAAACACACACACACACGCACGCGCGCGCGCGCGCGCGCACCACACACACACACACACACACACACACACACACACACACACATCACACAGAGAGAGAGAGAGAGAGAGAGAGAGAGAGAGAGAGAGAGAAGTGGGTGTGAACTGGATGAGACGCTGAATGTAAAAAGGTTGATCAGCTTACTGTATATCCATCGCCGCATTCGGCTCTGAAATCAGTTATAATTATTAGCGAAGTGCAGCATTTGCACACGCACGCGTGTACTTCTCTGCTACTGTGATGATCGTACTGAAGAGAAGGAGGGAGGGAGATTTTGAATTTGTTAGTCGGCGAAAGGGGAGAGGGGACTTCGGAGGTGGGTGTGGGTGTGGGTGTTTAATTCACTAGATGTGATGCAAGCACGTAGATCCATCTGTAAACAGTCTCCCTGTAAACAGTCTCGTAATCTTGTGCTGCGCCTCTGCCTTTACTCCCCGTCTGTCTGCCCTTCCCTCACAGACACACACACACACACACACACACACACACACACACACACACACACACACACACACACCCACCACCCACACACACTAACCACACACACACACACACACCACCACACACACACACACACACACACACACACACACACACACACCACACCACACCGTACCACACACACACCACACACACACACACACACACACACACACACACACACACACACCACACCATACACACACTAACCACACACACACACACTAACCACCCGTACCACACAACACACACCACACACACACACACACACACACACACACACACACACACACACACACACACAACACACACACTGCTTATCCTATCCCCACCCCCGTTCCTTCTCAATCCACCGTCCTTGAACAGGTTTACATATCACCACAATCTCTCTCTCTCTCTCCCTCTCTCCCTCTCTCTCCCTCCCGGGGGGGTGGGGTGGGGGCAGAAATTCGAAGAGGCGGTTCTTGGCGTAGATGCAAATCAGTTCCTATGTTGTTTTGCTGCTCGATGCTGATGGTGATGATGAGTCACCCACCGAAGTAGCTCAACAAGAGGGTAAGGAAGGACAAGGGGGGGGGGGGGGGGGGGGGGAATAAGAAGGGAGGACCAAGGGAGGTAATTGAATAAAGTAAAAGGAGCAGGGCTGTGAGTCACTGGCCCCCACTCAGGAGGACTGACTGGTGGCTAGCTGGGCTGGCTGGAGGGGCCGCTCTGTCGCTCTGGCTGTGGCTGGTTGGCTGGTCACTTTTGGTGCTAGGGATGATGACGGCCTGACGGTGTGCCTCGGGCAAGGTTGCTTGCTGCAAGACTGCGTGCAGTTGTCGGACTGACTTCCAAGCAAATTATAAAAAAAAAAGGCTAAAAACAAAACAACAAACACAGCTCAGGGACTTTTTTAAGGACCTTTTTTCAGTGACTTTCCTTATAGAAACTTCAAGGACTGTAATATAGAACAATCTCATTCTTTATTCATTCTTCGGTGGCTTCATACAGCCAACCTCTTGACACAGAACTGGCCGTTTGGAAGTAGACAAGAGGAAAGTGGACACTTTTGGGCGGACACAAAATGAATTCATTAGATAGATAGATAGATAGATAGATAGATAGAATAGATAGACAGACAGAGACAGACAGACAGACAGACAGAGAGAGAGAGAAGAGAGAGAGATTGATTCTCTGTACAGTTTTGTGGTTTTTCCTTGCGAAAGCATGAATTGCTTCATCAGAATGTTCGTTATGAACCAGTCTGATGTAATTCTAAGCGCTAAAGTCCTGACATGAAAGGCTTTCCTGTTCAGTCCTCGAAAAAAAAAAAGTCAAAAAATTTTAAAGGTTTTGAAGGACTTGTATAGATCTTGTGCACGTGAGGTCTTTGAGATTAAAAGCTTTCGACAACCAGAGGATGTTGCTGTGAAGTTGTCGGTGGGTTGGGGGGGGGGGGGGGAATGATGATGACTGAACATGATTAGAAAAGATTTCCTGTTAGACCTCTAACCATTATGGACATTTGTGCCGGAGATGATGTTTATTTTAAAGGGACAGAAGATGAACTCTCTCTCTCTCCCTCCCTCTCTCTCTCCTCTCTCTCTCTCTCACACACACAACACACACACACACACACACACACACACACACACACACACACACACACACACACACATATGTATGTATATTGTGTTAAATTCATCTTCATTTTCAGTCCGTCTCTTTGAGGTACAGTTTTTTAGGGTCGTCTTCTTCTCTTCTTCTTCTTCTTCTTCTTCTTCTTTTTTTTTTTTTTTCATGTATCTCTTTTTAGTGATGAACGATGATGTGTGTGTCCGGGCTACATGCTTCTTCGAAACCTGTAAACGTCCATACGATTGGTAGGGACGGGCCTTCGGCATTCACTTGCTGCGCACCAGCGTGTCTGTTGTCTCTGTAACGGTCACGTTAGTTTGTCAAGGTCACTGAGAAAGAAGAAGAAGGAAAAAATGGTGGTGGTTTAGAAAGTTTCTGAAGATTTTCTACGGGGGGGGGGGGGGGGGGGGGGGGTGTCACTGCGTTTAATGTCGCCCTGTATGGTCCGATTGATGTTCAGGGTTTATTACTGGACTGATGAGGACTGGAAAGTTTGTTGAAAGACTGAGCGTGGGGTCACAGTGCATGTTGTCTGTTGTGTTTTTTTTTTTCTTCTCCAGATTTCTGCTCGTCTTTTTCTTCTTCTTTTTCTTTCCTTTCTTTCTTTCTTCCTTCTTTCCTTCCTTCCTTCCTTCCTTCCTTCCTTCATTTCTTTCTTTCTTTTAATCATTTCTTATTTCTTTCTTCCCTTCCCTTCCTTCTTTCTTTTCTTTCCTTCTTGCTTTCATTCATTCGTTCCTTCCCTTTTCGTTCCTTCCCTTTTCGTTTCTTATATATCTTTCTTTCTTCTTTCTTTCTTTCTTTAATTATCTTGTGCATCAGTCGGGACACACTTGATGTAATAAACCATGAGGTGATGTCGTCGGCGAGTTGCTTGATGCACTCGCATGCGCTCTGTGCTTGCGCAAACACCGCGTTGCTTTTCAGTCGCTCACCGAACTCTCTCTCTCTCTCTCTCTCCTCTCTCTCTCTCTCTCTCTCTCTCTGCCACACACCCCTCCTCCTCCCTCCCTCCCTGCTCTGTCTCTCCGCATGTTTTCTAGGGCATGTGTTTTTTTTTGTTGCAATTTTGGTGGGGTGGGTGTGGATGGGGTGGAGGACGTGTTGGGGGGGGGGGGGGGGGGGTAGCCTCCATGCTGGTATGACTCAGTCTTGAGTGTCAAGGTGTTACTGATGTTCGTTGACTTGCCCTTGGAGGAGTGTAGCCTGCAATGTCATTCACAACCTGGCGTTGGTTACCCCCCCCCCCCCCCCCCCCCACTCCTCTTCCTCACCACCTTCCTCTCCTCCCTTCCCCCCTGCCTTTAAAACCCCTTTCCCCCCTGTCCCCCCCCCCCCCCCCCGTCTCTCTCTCTCTCTCTCTAGTTTCTCGCCTCAGACGCCTCAGACGGGAGGCACTAGAGTCATTCACTGAAAGATGGCACCAGTAAAATGCACTTGCACTCTTCCCCCGCCTGTAAAATGCAAGTGCATATGATTCTGGGGCTTTTATATCGTCTGTAATGGTGCGGTCTGGCTTATGATGTGGATGGATGTGGGTGTGTGTGTGTGTGTGTGTGTGTTGTGTGTGTGTGTGTGTGTGTGCTGTCTTGAAGGTCTCTGCTGCTTCGGATTCAGGGCGCATGCTTCGGATTCATAGCGCATGCCATACTTGCACAGTACGCACGCAGGCTTGCACACATATATACGCATGCACACACCCACACACACGCAGCACACACACACACACACCACACACACACAACACACACAACACACACACACACACTACTTTGAACATAACAGCCTCCTGTCTGTCTCGTCTGTCTGTCTGTGTCTGGTCTCTCTGTCTCTCTCTCTCTCTCTCTCTCTCTCTCTCTCTCCTCTCTCTCTCTCTCCTCTCTCCCTCTCCACCCCCTCCCACCACCCCCCCTCCCCCTCTCTCTCTCCACCCTCCCCTCTCTCTCTCTCTCTCTCTCTCTCTCTCTCCTCTCGCTCTAACGCTCTCTCTCTCTGGAACGCTCTTTAAACACTTCCTTCTTTCAGTGACTTCGTCGTTGTTGTTTTGCTCTTTACCCTGCCAAACAAACGGGAGCTGCCACGCGAGACCCTCCGTTCTGCACGTGCCAGCACCGCGCCAGTGACAGGAACCGGGAGTGTTGACAGATCCTCATTTTTGCACACCCGTCCGTTTTTGCCGGGCCGGAGAGATCGTATCATGGGCTGTCTATATAGCGTTGGTTTTGGATGGGTTTCTTCTTCAGTCTTTTGTTTTTTCCCCCCTCTCTTTTTTGTTCTTTATGTTCTGTTTTTTTCTTCGTCGTTCGACTTTCCGCCATCCTCCCCCCCCCCCCCCACCCCCCCCCCCCCCCCCCCCACTTGCCTGCCTCCCCCCTTCCCCCAGCGACGGTCAGTTTCTTTGGTTCAGTTGGGACTGACGAACGCATCGTTCTGTCAGTGAGGAGGATAGCAAGAAAGGCGTGTGTGTGTGTGTGTTGTGTGTGTGTGTGTGTGTGTGTGTGTGCGCTTGTGAATGTGGTGTGGCGTGGTGTGGTGTGGTTGTGGTTGTGTGTGTCTGTTCGCCTATGTGGAGTGTAGTTTTGTGTGTGTTTGTGTGAGAGAGACAGACAGACAGAGAGAGTGTGCAACCCGAGAGTGTACGCTTATGCAACATGTTTTACATCTCCGCGATTTCTGACACCCCTGACCCTACTCCCTCTCCCTCCCCCCCCCCCCCCCCAATCCTTTCTGTCTGCCTTTGGCTGTCTGTCTGTCTGTGTGTCTCTCTCTCTCTCTCTCGTCTCTCTCTCCTCTCTCTCTCTCCTCTCTCTCTCTCTCTCCCCTTCCCTCCCCCCCCCCCCCCCCCCCCCCCCCCCCACCCACCCCCCCCCCCCCCCCCCACACACCCCTCGCAACACACAAACACACACACTGCATATCAACGAACACTCCACGCTCACTGTGCACACACTCGGACACGCTTGTTCTCCCTCGGCAACCTAACCAAAGCCCTCCCACCCCACCTCCCACCCCCCCCCCCAACCCCTGCCTAG
>JADBJO010001513.1:87500-90000 GCA_016801955.1 Conus betulinus
TTGTGACTTTTTTCGTCATACATTATGACGCATGTTTGATTGTGACTTTTTTTCATCCCCCCTCACCCCCCCCCCCCCCCCCCCCCCCCCTCCAAACACACACACACACACACAGATAGATACTCAAGATAAACTGAGAATACGTGTCTGTCTGTCTGTCCGCCTGCTCTCTCTCTCTCTCTCTCTTTTCCTCCTCCTCCTCCTCTTCCTCTTCCCTTCCTACGTCTTCCCACCCCCCCTCCCTCTCTTGCCCTTCCTCCCTCCCTCTCTCTCTTGCAGTCGAGGCACGGGGTTTGTAGCCGACACTCTCCTCTCCCTCCCGACCCCTGTTTTAGCTGCTTGCTCTGTCTTCCGCCCTGTGCCTTGTTCAGGGGGCAGCAGGTATCATTAGCACCTTCACGGCCCATTGGGCTGATGGACCAACAGATGGACGGCTAATTGCTGCCACTTCGCCCAAGGGCCGAGATGAAGGGAAGGGGGGTGGGGGGGGGGGGGGGGGGTAAGGGGTTGCGAGGGGCTGGAGGGCAGTAGAGATGAGAGGCGGCGAGCGTGGTAAAGGATGAGTAGGGGGATGGGAGTGGGGTGGGAGGGGGAGGGAGCCTGGGGGAATGAGCCCAGTGAGGCAGGGAGGGCCAGAGGGAATGGTGCAGGCTATTGAGCTGTTGCTTTGGAGCGTGGCACGGTCGGGGGGGGGGGGGGGAGTCGGACAGGCGGAGTGGTGGGGATAACGCGTGTTGTCAGTGAAAGCACTCGGCACGTGCGCCTCGTTCGGGAGAGAGAGAGAGAGAGAGCCGATCACCACCTCCCCCCCCCCCACACACACACACCCCCACCCACACACCCACCCACACACACACACACACACACTCACCTCCCGTCTTTACTACTGCACACAGCCCCTCCTCCCCTCCCCCCTCCCCCCTGTTGCGCGTGTCTTACTACAACTACTTGGGTCTTTCGTTTTGTGTGAGGAGGCTGGCGCAGGTTTGTTTGTGACCTCCCCCCCCCCCCCCCCCCCCCCCCCACCCCCCCAAACCTTTCTCTCCTCAGTCTTGCTGAACTTTCCTCCGGAGTAATATTTGAGTTACCACGAGTATACTTCATCCCTTCCAACTTTTTGGTTTTTTCCAAGTGCCAGGGACACACACACACACACACACACACACACATACAGAGGACTGGCAGTTTCTGGTACGACCTCTCCCCTTTCTATGTCTCTCTCCCTGATCCTAATTCATCCTTATTCTTTTGTCGTTGTTATTGTTGTTATCATTATTAGCATTATCATATAATCATCATCGTCATCATTCTTGTTTTGTGTTTAGGTTTTGGGTTTGTGTTGTTTTGCTTTTGGTCAGATATAGCCCTCCTGTCAACCCCCCCTTTCCTTCCTTCCTCCCGGCGCAGAATAGTTATGGCGGAGAGCTTGAGTTTGATGTAGTGTGTGTTTTTTGTGTCTGTCTGTGTGAAAACTCTAATTAGATTTTGAAAATTGTTGTCTGGAATTTAAAAAAAAAAAAAAAAAAAAAGTGTCATCTCTTGTTTTGTTGTGTTGTGTTGTGTAGTGAAAAAGTGCAATAGCCATGCTTTCCAGAAGCGTTCTTAGTCATACCCTTTCTTTGGCCTCCCCCCCCCCCACCCCCCTCCCGACCCCTCTTTTCTTTCCAGGGTTGGGAAAGAGAGGAGAGAGAGAGAGAGAGAGGGAGGGGGGGGGCGCATATTGTGTGTCCCGTACAATGAGACACTGCCTGTCTATTGTGGAGGGGAGGGGGGGGGGGGAGTGTACAGTGAGACACTGTCTGTCTATTGTGGGGGAAAGAGAGGAGTGTACAGTGAGACACTGTCTGTCTATTGTGGGGGGAAAGAGAGGAGTGTACAGTCAGACACTGTCTGTCTATTGTGGGGGGAAAGAAAGAGAGGAGTGTACAGTGAGACACTGTCTATTGTGGGGGGGAAAGAGAGGAGTGGACAGTGAGACACTGTCTATTGGGGGGGGGGGGGGGGGGGGGGGGGGGGGGGGGGAAAGAGAGGAGTGTACAGTGAGACACTGTCTATTGGGGGGGGGGGGGAGAAGAGAGGAGTGTACAGTGAGACACTGTCTGTCTATTGGGGGGGGGAAGAGAGGAGTGTACAGTGAGACACTGTCTATTGTGGGGGGAAAGAGAGGAGTGTACAGTGAAACACTGTCTATTGTGGGGGGGGGAAGAGAGGAGTGTACAGTGAGACACTGTCTATTGTGGGGGGGAAAGAGAGGAGTGTACAGTGAGACACTGCCTGTCTATTGTGGGGTGAAAGAGAGGAGTGTAGAGTGAGACACTGTCTGTCTATTGTGGGGGGAAGAGAGGAGTGTACAGTGAGACACTGTCTGTCTGTTGTGGGGGGAAAGAGAGGAGTGTACATTGAGACACTATTGTGGGGGGGGAAGAGAGGAGTGTACAGTGAGACACTGTCTGTCTATTGTGGGGGGAAAGAGAGGAGTGTACAGTGAGACACTGTCTAT
>JADBJO010001513.1:95000-100000 GCA_016801955.1 Conus betulinus
GCGCTGCGTGCGCACGTGTTTGTGTATGAGAGAGACAGAGAAGAGAGTGTGTGTGTGTGTGATTGATCATCAGCAGGTGCGTGTGTGTGTGTGCGTGCGAGTGTGGGTGTGTGTGGATATGTGGTGTACGCGCGCGTACACACGTGTGTGTGTGTGTGTGTGTGTGCGCGCGCGCGCTCGCGTGTACGTGTGTGTGTGTGTGGGTGTGTGTGTGTGTGTGTGTGTGTGTGTGTGTGTGTAGTCACTTTGCATTTGGAGAGAGAGCATTTGTAAAACTTGTATATATATTCAGAGAGAAAAATGAGTTTCTCTAAGCGAGATGATTTGTTGTGAGGGAAGAGATAAGAAAAAGACACACACACACACACACACACACACACACACACACACACACACACACACACACACACACACACACTCAAAGGGGGAGTGCGACCACGCGGGCACGCAACCGCGCGGCCATGCAAACGAGATGGTGGGGGGGGGGGGGGGGGGGGGGGCGATTCTCGCCAAACCTAGGTCCGCAGTAGAAAAGAAAAGAAAAGAAAAGGACAAGTTCGATATGTTGTAGAATGGAAATCCGTTTCCATCAGCTCTCCAGTGACTGAAATCAGTATCATTATGTTGGGTTGACCAAAACTCCCTGTCCAGTTCTTCGATTCGTAAGTGAACATTTTCATTCGGTACTGTCCGAAACAGTCGAGTTCACAAATGCCGTGACAATAAATCCAGTTTCGACAGTCTTCGGGAGGGGAAACAGTTCCGGAGTAGTACGGTCTGCCTGGGAAGGCTCATTGAGAGCACTCAGAGCGAGGAGGATGTTTCGGGTTCTGTGCCTGGAGTCGAAAGAATACCATTCGAAATTCAGTTCAGGAGAATCGGCCTGGCTGCAACTTCGCGGCCGTTGAGACTGGTGTGAGATGTGCGGGCTTCGGGTTATTAAGAGAGAAACTACGGCGTTGTTTGTTGTTGTTGGGTCGGGGTCTCTTACTAGATTCGCGAGTGCCAGGGTTCGTACTGTTTGATGCTATCGACGCTTTGCTGAAGAAGGATACAGACTTGGAGCGGAAGAGATAGGACAGGCATACTGTGGCGTAAAGGCAGGAAACATCCTCCTCTCTCCTCTCTCTCTACTCTCTCTCTCTCTCTCTGAATGTCTTAAAGCAAAACATCCCCCCCCCCCCCCCCACCCCCCCCCCCCCACCCCCCCCCACCCCCCCCCCCCTCGCTCTCTCTCTGTGCACTTCTTTTAAGCAAAAAAATCCTCTCCCTCCTCTCTCTATCTCTCTCTATCTCTCTCTCTCTCTCTCTCTTTCCCTCTACTCTCTCTCTCTCTCCTCTCTCTCTCCTCCTTCCCCCTATCCTCTCTTCCTTCTCTCTCTTCTCTTCTCCCTCACTCTCTCTGTCGTTCTCCTCTCTCTCTCTCTCTTCTCTCTCTCTCTCTCTCTCTCCTATCTCTCTCTTCTCAACCTCTCTGTCTTTCGCCTCTCTCTCGCTCTCTCTCTTCTCTGTCTCTGCTTCGCCTCTCTCTCTTTTCCTCAGCTCATCTCTCCTCTCTCTCTCCTCTCTCTCTTCCATCTCTCAGTTCTCTCTCTTCTCTCTCTCTCTTTCTCTCTCTCTATCTGTCGCTACGCACTTCAAGTCAACGAGGGGAAAAAAAAAAAACAAAGAAAAAGAAAAGAGCTGGCTGTGTTTAAGTACCTAGTCAAAGATGTTTTTATTGTTGTTGTTGACGTGCACACAAAATTGTAGTGGTTGCCTCTGCTGGGGTGGAGGGGTGGGGGGTGGGATCTCCTTCCGCCATCCTGAGAAGAGGAGGAGGAGGGAGGCTGTGTGTTGGCACCCTGATTGCAGACTCAGCCGTTTCCTTGGCATCTTGGTATTTGGGGGGGGGGTGAGGGGGGGGGGGAGGGGGGGGGGGGGGGGGGGGAGCAAGGGAGGAAGGGGGGAGGGGTTTGGGGGCGAGGCGGTGAGGGGCCAAATCATCGTGTGTAACAGCCCGCACATCAGGAACTCCGCGGCGCCCTCCTTGTCCTATATGTTATTAAACGAACGACAGTGAGTGGGAATCAGCGATGAACATCTGTTGTTGTTGTTGTTGTTGTTGTTGTTGTTTTCCCTTCCTGTCTTTTTGCTGTGCTGTCAGCTTTTTTCCCCTTTTGTTTTCTTGTTGTGTTCGTTTGTCTTGTTTGTTTTGTTGTTTAGTTTGTGAGCGTATGTTGTTTTTGTAGGGTCGTTGTTGTTTGTTGTGAGAGGCAGTGAAACAAACAAATAAATAAACCACAAACCACTGTGAACCGTGTGCTGAGGAAAGAAAACCTTGGGAGTAATGTTTTAACATCAGGTGTGACTGTGGACCTCCACAGTAGATGAGGTCTTCTTGCTTCCTTTTTTTTTTTTTTGTTGTTTTTTTTCGGTTTTTCCACCCCCCCTCTGTGGTGCTTTCTTTTCTGCCACTTATACCCCACCCCAACCCCCCCCGCCCCCCTGCCTCGTCACCCCACCCCCACCCCCACCCCGCTCTTTTTTTCTCAGTCTTTTATTTGTTTGTGTGGAATGCGCAACGAATCCATGGGAGCAAAACGCTCGTTCAGAGGGAAAACCCGAACAGTAAATGCCAGTGTCTTGTGTTCTGTCTGGTTTGGGAATGATGCTCCTGCTTTCTTTGTCTTTCTTTCTTTTGTTTTTTCTTTTGTCTTCTTGTTGTTTTGTTTGTGTGTTTGTTTGACTTCGCTGTTGTGTTTGTTTTCAGTTTTTTATTTTTGTTTGTTTTTTTTCTGTTCAGTTTATCCTCCCTTTCTGTAATAGGTGTGTCACGTGTGTGCGTGTGTGTGCGTGTGGTGTGTGTGTGTGTGTGTGTGTTGTGTTGGGCGGGCTGAGTGGGGGGGGGTGGAAGGGGTTAGGTGGGGCGGAGGGGCGTTGGATGTTCTTTCTTTCTATTTTATTCTTTATCTATTGTGTTCGGCTTTTTCTCTTCTTGTTTTGGTCTTTTTTCTTTTTTTTTTTTTTTTTTTGGCTTTTTTTGGTTTTTTGTTTTTTCTCTTTTTTTTGTTTTTGTTCTCCCCAGATTTAATCTCTTTTACCAATCTCTGTTTCTGCATGTTCCTTTCTTTTCGACTTTCTGTCTGTCTCTATTTCTTTTTGTCTTCCCACCTTTTGTTTTCCTTCTTTGTGTCATTCTTTCTTTCTTTTTTTCACATTTGTTTTTTCCCCTCCCTTTATTTCGCTCTTTCTCCTGGGTTTTTTTTTTTTTCCCCCGATGCTACAATCTGGCTCTCGAGTCGTTATCCGCAGTTTTGCCGTTTGTTTTTTCTGTTCGTTGGTGGTTGTGGGGGGTCCTCACCACAGACATACGCTGAAAGTCGATGGTCTCACCGTTTGTCAAACATTGTAGTAACCCGTGTTTGGTTTTTTTTTTTTTGCGGGGCGGGGGGGGGGGGGGGGGGGGGGGGGGGGGGGGGGGGGGGGGGATGGGGGGGGGGGGGGGGAAGAGTGAGAAGAGAGAGGAGAAAACAAACAGTAGCAGGAAAGAGGAGAAAAAGAGGCGGGAGAAGGAGGAAGAGGAGAGACCCGAGAGAGAAGAAGGGGGGGGGGGGTTAAACAAGGAAGGAATGCGGATAGGGAATGGAAAGGAAGAGAGGTGACAGATAGACTCGTACCGAAAGAGAGGGGGGTGGGTGGACGGGAGGAGGGGAGAGGACGAGAATCATGGACTCGGGAAAGATTTTTTTTTTTGGTGTTTGTTGCGTTGGGATGGGAACAAACGTGAGCGGTTAATGATTGGTTGTGAAGTGTGTGTGTGTGTGTAGTGTGTGTGTGGTGTGTGGAAAAAGGGTGTGTGTTCGTACATCCCCCATCCCTGAGCTCTCTTCCCTCTTCCCTTGTCTGTCCCCCCACCCCCCCCCGCACCCCCTGTGTACCCACCCCCCACCCCCCCCCACCCCCCCCCCCCCCACCCCCACCCCCCCCCCCCCCCCCCCCCCCCCCCCCCCCCCCCCCCCCCCCCCCCCCCCCAACCCCCCCCCCCCCACCCACCCACCCCTCCCCCTTCGTTCGTTTTGTCTGTCTGTTCATTCTGTCTGTCTGTTGTCATTTTGGTTCTTTCGTTCGCTCTTTTTCCTTTGTCTCTTGTTCTTTATTTCTTTCGCACTTATATTTCTATTTCTTTCCTTTTCCTTTTTGTTTCTGTTGTTAGGGTTGATGGAGGTGATGTTCTGTCCTTTCTTCATTTTCTTTGCGGTCTTTCGCTTTTCTCTCACTCTTTCCTTTCATTGGCCGTCCATCCCCTGTCCTTTCTCGTTTCTTCTTTCTTCTCCTTCTCACTTCTTCCCTCTTCTCTATTTCTTCTTCTACTCCTCCTTACTCCTCCTCCTCTTTCTTCATCTTCTTCCTTCTCCTCCTCATCTTCTTTCTCCTCCTCCTCCTTCCTCTTCTCGTCTCTTCTTCTTCTATCTCCCCTCCTCCTCCTCTCCTCCTCGCTATCCTCCTCTTCTTCCTTCTCCTCCTCCTCCTCCTCCTCCCTCTTCTTCTTCATTCTTCTTCTCTTCTCTTCTTCCTTCCTCCTCCTCCTCCTCCTCTTCTTTCTTTCCTCTCCTTCCTCCTCCTCTTCTTCCTCTTTTCTTCTTCTTTCTTCTTCTTCTTCCTTCTCCTCCCTCCTCCCTCACCTCCCCTCTTTTCTTCTTTCCTCTCTTCTTCTCTCTATCTTCTCTCCTGCTCCTCCTCCTCCCTTTCCCTCCCGCCTTCTTCTTCTTCTCTTTTCTCTCTATTCTTCTCGCTCTCCTCCTCCTCCTCCTCTTCCTCTCCTTCCCCCTCGTCCTGTTTCTTCTCCCTCTCATTTTACTCCAACTCCTCCTCCTCTCCCTCTTCGTTTTATTTTCCATTTTTTCAATTTTTTGATTTTTTTTTTTTTTTTATTTTTTTTTTTTTTAAACCACCTCCTCTTCCGCATTAACTTTTCCAGTCCAGAGAAGAAAAAGAAAGAAAAGAAAAAAAATCTGTTT
>JADBJO010001513.1:105000-110000 GCA_016801955.1 Conus betulinus
GTAATGTTGATGATGCACACTGTAAGAGGTTTGGCACAGCCACATGATCCATGTACAAGCTGTTGGAGGCTTTATGAACTGTGGGCAAGCCGGGTCCACAGCTCGTTCCATCGTCGCCATCAGCCAGGCGCTCCAGTCCGTCTTCAGGACTGGTATGGACTGGTAGTTGGACTGCTGCACTTGCTGGCTTCGCTTCTTCGTGGTTGGTGGTGTGGGTTACCTTTCCTTCCTTGAATCATCTCTTCCATTCCCCGGCAGTATCTCGATGATTTTAAACACACGTCAAATGAAACATTCGTTGTAGGATCAACAGAGAAAACTGAGTAGTAAACTGATATTAACAAAATTGAAATAAACGGGAAAGGTAGCGAAAAAAATCCGCTGTTCTCGCCAGTTAAAAATAGAATCTGTGTAACGAATTGCGTTTGAAGCCAAAGCTCCGTGTGTGTGTGTGTGTGTGTGTGTGTGTGTGTGTGTGTGCGTGCGGAGCTTTGGACTTGGATCAGAGCCCTATAATCGGCATGGATTATACTGGGGGATTTGTTGGTTGCGCGTTCTGCTGTGACGGTGGACCCTCTCTCTCTCTCTCTAAGCTGATCCACTTTGGCGCTGGCCCTCTTCCGCAGGTCTTCGACCTGCACAGCTGCCCTGCGGCGTTCAGCGTGTGGACACTTGCGGCTTGGCCGTTGCTGCGATGACCTCACATACATAATGATGTACTTTAGGGGTCATGACCTTGGCTGCCGTCTGTTCGGCCTGCGATCTCACGAAGTGGGATTGATGAAGACTGATTCATAGCATCCGTTTTTTCTGTGGTTGGGTTAGTTGATGTTGCTGGCTTGATCGATCGGTCGGTCGATGTGTTGATTGGCTGGCTGAATGACTGGCTGATTTTTGATTGTCCAGCTTGTGGGAATGGATGACATTCGCGGTGAACGCCTCGGGTCGGTTTCAGTACCAACAGCCTTACAGCCTGTCTGGAGGTTCTGTGCTGGTAAACTTCCTCTTTTCTGTGACTCACCTTTGACACCGCTTGTGTGTGTGTGTGTGTGTGTGTGTGTGTGTGTGGTAATGTTATTGGTAACGAAAAAGAGCTGAAAATTTTAGAGAGAGATTGACAGGAACACAGTGACAGACAGACAGAGACTATGAAAAAAAAAGAGAGAGAAGGCAGTGGGTGTACAGAAAACTATTTATGCGTTCCTCATTGCCACAGAGAGAGACAGACAGACTGGTCCGCGGTGCAAGGTGACAAAAAACGGCAAAACAAATCACAAAGGGTAAAGTTGTGTGTGTGTGGTGTTGGTGTTGTGTCCGGCCATGACATCACCACTAACCACCACCACCACCGCCTTTATTTTTTTTTATTTTTTTTTTTTTTAAGTTCTCGCTCACAAGTAATCGCCTGGCAGCCGAGACAGACGTGGGGAGAAGTGGTCTTTCCTTGCCGCCCCCAAGTCAGTCAGTGAGCGGGGAAAGACTGTGGGAGGAGCGGGCGATCGTGTTTCTTCTGTCGGTGAGTGAGCGAGCTACTTAGAGGTTAGTACGGGCACGTAGATCGAGATCAAGCGATCCGCCGCACCGTTAGCCTCCTCGGGTGGGTCATCTTGTGTGGGGCGTGTCAGATTCGCCAGTGGAGTGGGGCGACAGCTGGCTGGCGTTGCCTGAAGAGCTGCAGAACTCTTCACTTCCTAGTACCTTGGATTGGGGCCCCAGCTCCCCCCCCCCCCCCCCCTACCCCGCACGTCCCGATCACCCCAGTCCTCGGTTTTATGAACTGCTGTGTTTGTCTCCGTTGATCCTTTGGCAGGTAAGGTCTGTTTTGAACCACGTCCAGAGGAGAGGAAAGGTGGGGGGATGAGGGGGAGTGGGGGGGAGTGATGAGATGGAGAGAGAGAGTGCATGGTGGGGAGTGGGGTGTGATAGGCAAAGACACACACACACACACACACACACACACACACACACACACACACACACACAACACGCACACACAAGCACGCACGTACGCACGCACGCACACACACACACACACACACACACACACACACACACACCACACACACACACACACACACACACACGCACGCACGCTCTCTCTCTCTCTCTCTCTCTCTCTCTCTCTCTCTCTCTCTCACACACACACACACACACACACACACACCACAGACTAAGGAGGTATATACTTAATCTCTGCTTTCACTCACTGGTTTAACCCAGGTTGTAGTGGTTTTAGCTTGACCACAACCACTTTGGGGCGATACTGCTATGGGCGATAATCCTGCGCCAGACAGTGAAGGGATGGATGGATGGATAGAGCACCACATTGATATCTCTCACCATTCACCATCAGAGAGACGCGTTCTTGCGATGGCCATTGACATTATAGGCGCCGCCATGATGTCGCCATGATTGTGTTGTGCGTCTTGCTGTCGGCCAGCCGCCCATTTCCCTGTGTGAAATGAGATTCTGTCTGTCCCTCTCCTCCTCCCTGCCTGCCCTCTCTCTCTCTCTCTCTCTCTATATATATATATATATAGTGTGTGTGTGTGTGTGTGTGTGTATATATATATATATATATATGTGTGTGTGTGTGTGTGTGTGTGTGTGTGTGTGTGTGTGTGTGTGTGTACGTGCTCATGCGTGCTCGTGTTTTGTCTTGCGCTTAAAGAGTTTAAGACTTGGAAGTGTAACGCCTGATGCATGCACGTCTGTGGGTATCAGACTCGTCTTTTCTTTTGCTTGGATTTTGTTTCCCCCTTTCTGTCAGCCAGCAGACTTGTCGCGTGCGTGTGTGTGTGTGTGTGTGTGTGCGTGTGTGTGTGTGTGTGTGTGTGTGTGTGTGTGTGTGTGTGTGTGTGAACGAGCGGGCTGTGTCTGCTCTGTCTCTGCCGGCTCGTCTATACAACATGATGAGGAGGATGGTGCAGCAGAATTGTTGGGCGGCTTGACAGGACGCATCCTTTCAAACCCCCTTCCTTCAGGCCCACCCCCCCCCACCCCCTCCCTTCTTCCCTCCCTCTTCCCAGACACCTTTCTCCCCTCTAGTCCGTGTCCAACCCCGTCTCGTCCCTGGGCCCCCACCCCCCACCCCACCTCCTCCCTGCCCCGCCCCTGTATCCCCGGTCCCTGTCTGTTTTTTTGCCGTGTGCGGAGTGTGAAGGGACGTGGTAGTGCTGCGTGTTGTGTTGTCTGACGGTGCGAGGTGACAGGGACGCAGGGATTGTTTGTCCTGCATGGCCCTGGCGGGGGACAGGCGGCTTGGGGGGGGGGGGGGGGGGGGGGGGATGTGTTTAAAAGTGGCTGGGAGATGTCTCCGTCCTTCGACCGTTCCCCTTCCCCCATCCCCCGCCCTCCTCTCCCTCCCTCTCCCATGTCTGTTTTTGCTGGATTGTCTTCCGACATAACAATGGCTTTCGCGAAGTCCATCCAAAACGGTGGCTGTGGCATTTGCGGCTATTGTTTTTCTTTGTTGTAGTTAGTCGGTTAGTTAGTTAGTTAGCCTGTTTGTATTCATGGCCGTCTCCCCTGTGCCTGCCCCGCCGCATTTTTCCTGCTGCCACACCTAGCCAATTCCCGTCCGCCCCTGCCTCCCGTACCGGCAGCCCACTGGAAGAGTCGGCGTCCAGTCGTCATCAGGCGACCTGCTGGAGGACACCCTGCACTGCTGCCGAGTCACTTCGGTGGTACCTGTTCTGATGCAACATACGCAGGACACCACCTGCCAAGCCCCCTACTGACGACAATAATCGCATAGTCGCGGAGCCGGTGTGAGTGAGCGTTCCCATCCTGAGGGCGGCACCACCTCCGTCCAGCCTCAGTCCCCATGTACTTGCCAATAGCCGTGACCCCGACAAGAACACAATCAGGACTCAGAACCATGAGAGGACATCGAAACTGTGACCCCGACAGGAACAGACATCAACACTGTGACCCCGACAGGAACAGACATCAACACTGTGACCCCGACAGGAACAGACATCAACACTGTGACTCCGACAGGAACACAACCAGGGCACAGACGCAGAGAGGACATCAACACTGTGACCCTGACAGGAACAGACATCGACAGTGACCCTGACAGGAACAGACATCGACACTGTGACCCCGACAGGCACAGACATCAACACTGTGACCCCAACAGGAACACAGCCAGGGCACAGACACAGAGAGGACATCAACACTGTGACCCCGACAGGAACAAACATCACCACTGTGACCCCGACAGGAACAGACGTCAACACTGTGACCCCGGCAGGAACAGACGTCAACACTGTGACCCCGACAGGAACACAGCCAGGGCACAGACGCAGAGAGGACATCAACACTGTGACCCCGACAGGAACAGACATCAACACTGTGACCCGACAGGAACAGACGTCAACACTGTGACCCCGACAGGAACACAGCCAGGGCACAGACGCAGAGAGGACATCAACACTGTGACCCCGACAGGAACGGACATCAACACTGTGACCCTGACAGGAAGAGACCCAGGGCACAGACGCAGAGAGGACATCAACACGGGGATCACCACGAGAGCGAAGATCACCACGAGATCGGGACATGAAGGGCCACAGAATTTGAGACTTTTTTTCCCTGATGCTGAAGGATGAGGATGAGGAAGAGGATCCTTTGGTTTTCTGTTCCTGATCAAAGACTGCATGGCTTACGCTTACTTTCCTAGTACATCCCCCGCATGAACCAGGCCTTAGAGATACAGACAACTGCAGTGTTGGTCGGGAAATTGGGAGCAACATTCTCCGAGGCGCGTCCTTTGAGTGGATGAAACGCAGCTGTGTGGTTCCTGATCGAGCCAAAAGCAAAGTCACCTCTGTGCATAAGGTGGGCTGAAAAATCCTACAGTATTGATGAGTCTGATGGCATCGAACCTACGACCCCCCTTCAACCCCCCCCCCCCCCCCCTCTCCCCCGACCCCGCACCACCAGCAGCAGCCAGGATCTGCGACGTTAACCACCACGCCACGCTGGCTGGTTTT
>JADBJO010001513.1:115000-117500 GCA_016801955.1 Conus betulinus
TTTTGGTTGTGGTAGGTTTCTGTTGTGTTATCTCTGTCTGCCTCTGTGTTATGCTGTCAGTCTCTCTGCCCATCTCTGGCTCTGTCTGTCTGTCTCTCCGACTCTCTCTCTCTCTCTCTCTCTCTCCCCCTCCCTCCCCTCCCTCTTCCCCCCCCCCCCCCCCCCTTTTCTCTCCCCCCTGTCTCTCTGTGCTTGTCTGTCTGTATCCCTGTATCTGTCTCTGTATCTGTGTGTGTGTGTCTGTGTGAGTGTGTGTGTGTACGTACGTGTACATTTGCGCTTGTGCACTCACGTCGTACCCCAAAAACACATAGGATCATCAGGTCTCAAGGTATGACAAGGTATGAAAGTGAAAACGAAGTTAGAATTTTAAAAAATATATACATTTTTGAACATAGAGACGGCACATTAGTCATCTTAGGTATAAGGGAAAAAGAGCTGTTTGCAGACTCTTAACATCCTTCTCCTTTACACTGACGGAATTTGGTGGATTTGATGAACTCCCACTTTTTCCTCCTTACAAGGTCAGGGCAAAGCGAACTGAAGGATAAGTGAAGTCCTAATCAATGTGTACTTTATCATTACCTTAAAGCCTGTATCATTCTGTCAGTCTGTCTGTTCTTTTGTATGTAAGTGTATGTATTTTGTTGCGGAGTTTATATGCGGTGTATGCGAGTGTGAATCCGTCAGTGTTTCTTAAGTGTACATTATTTTTTTTTTAACAAAAGTTTTAATTGCCTTTGTTAAGCGTACGTTTGCTTAATGATGTTGTTTTTAATCGGGGGACATGTCTTTGAGAACGTTTCCATGATGAGACGAAACCCAGACTGATTTTCCCTAGCAGTTGGCTTGAGTGGAGGGGTTCTGGAGATCAGCTGTGTGTGTGTGTGTGTGTGTGTGTGTGTGTGTGTGTGTGTGTGTGTGTGTGTGTGTGTGCCCCCCCCCCCCCCCAGGTGGAGATGCTGGAGAGGAAGTATGGGGGATCGCTCCGTGCCCGCCGTGCCGCCCGCACCATCCAGCGCGCCTACCGCCACTACTGCATGAACCGCAACTTCCAGAAGCTCCGACACTCCGCTGGGGAACGCCGCCTCTCCAAGCGCCTCTCGGAACTGGGCCGCAGCAACACCATCTGGACGGACCGCATCAATGTGGACGACAACGGCAACTTCCACCTCTACGGCCAGCACTCCCTGGCCGACAGCGACACCAACGGCGTGGCCCACCACAAGGACGGCTTCTCCAGGGACATCCACAAGATGGTGGGAGAGTTCGAGTCGCCCAGCAGCCGCTACGACCGTCGCTTCTACCAGCAGATGACTTTTGACCAAGGGATGAAAATGGACACGCGCTATCACCATCACCACGTGGGGTCGCCCATGCGTCGACGCCTGGAGCACTCCTCGCGCGTGGACAGCACGGACAGTGTGAAGGTGAAGAGTGAGGGGGCGCCCTCCGAGACCAACAACAACAGGAACTCGTACCCGGAGCAGAACACGGAGGGCGGGGAAGGGGGAGGGACCCCGCAGGCCGGGGGAGGAGGGGAGTGGGAGGGGCAGGTGGACCCGCACAGCGTGGACTTCGAGACGCTGCTGGAGAGCAAAGGAGACGGACATCCTGACGGACAGCTTCCACAGCGACAGCGTGCACAGCGAGGGCAGCACCCAGGACATCAGCACCGCGCTGTCCAACCGGCCCTCCTCCTCCTCCCTGGCCTCCTCCTCCACTGACTATTCCTTCCCTCTCGGCATGGCCATGGCCACGCCCTCCTCCTCCCCCTACGACTCCTACCAGCGGGGCATGCCCCTGGAAAGCCCCCACCCCCACCCCGGCTTCCACCCCTCCTACAGCGAGCCTCAGATCCGTGTGGACCCGGCCTCCCCCAGGGAGTGTCCCTACGACCCCATGTCTCCTCTGGCCCAGGAGCAGGTCAAGTTCTTCATGAACACCAAGGTGAAGTTAAGGACCCGAAAGCCGGGAGACCCCATGCTGCCCCCAGAAGGCAGCGTGGTGAAGCAAAAATCCATCCCCCCTTCCCGCGCCCCAGAGACCTCCCCCATCTGGAAGCGGAAAGGCGCGGGGGGGGGGTAGTGGTGGGGGTGGGGGTGGCAGCGTGGGTGGCGCCCCCGTGGTGAACGGGAACCTGGCGGCCATGAAAGGGGAGGTGAAGCGCATGAGCAACATCTCGGAGACGAGCGAGCCGGACAGCATCGACGGGCAGTGCTCGAGCTCGCCCAGCTCGGAGAACATCAGCATGGAGAACATCAGCCTGATGAGCGAGGACAGCATCGGCTACCACAACAAGCTGCGCATGAGCATCACGCCGGACCAGCAGGACGTCAGCTCGGAGAACATCAGCCAGCTCAGCGAGGGCAGCATCAGCTACGGGCGCAAGCTGATGAAGGGCGGCGGCGCCAGCTCCGTGGACCACCGGCAGACCGGCGGCGGCAGCAGCAGCAGCACCTTGCCGCGCATCAGTGAGAAGCAGAGGAAGCGCCTGTAC
>JADBJO010001513.1:122500-237500 GCA_016801955.1 Conus betulinus
GTGTGTCTCTTATTATTATGTTATATCCTTGTCTCCCTCTGTCTTTCTCTCTCTGTCAGTCTGAATCAGTATTTCTCTCTCTCTCTCTCTCTCTCTCTCTCTCTCTCTCTCTCTCTCTCTCTCTCTCTCTCTCTCTCTCTCTCTTCTGTCTGTCTGTCTCTGACTCTGTCTCTCTTCCCTCCTCAGTCTCTCTCTCTCTCTCTCTCTCTCTCTCTGTCTGACTTTGTCTATCTGTCTCTGTCTCTGTCTGTCTCGCTGTCTCTCTGTCTGTGTCTCTCTCTGTCTGTCTGTCTGTCTCTCTCTCTCTCTCTCTCTCTCTCTCTCTCTCTCTCTCTCTCTCTCTGAATTTTATTTCTGTCTCTTGCTTGCTGGCTCTCTGAATTTTTCCCCCCACCCCCACCCCATCCTCAGAGTGTATGCATGTGGAGTCTGATCATGTGTGTGTCCAAGTCACAGTACTGCAGCCAGGACAAAACCAGTTGTAGACTTTGGTTGCCAGCTGGCATATGAAGGGTTCAGCACCCTGCTGGGGTGTTTATTATGACTCATCTGAAGGAAGTGTGAAACAGCGTGAGTGGAGACCTGGTGGGACAGCCACTGGGATGGCAACTTAAATGGCGGGTTAGTGATATAGCGGACCAGTGACGTAGCAAGTTGGTGACATAGCAGACCAGTGACATAGCAGGTTGGTGACATAGTGGGCCAGTGACATAGCAGGTTGGTGACATAGTGTGCCAATGACATAGGTTGGTGACATAGCAGGCCAGTGACATAGCAGGTTGGTGACATAGTGTGCCAGTGACATAGGTTGGTGACATAGCAGGTTGGTGACATAGCGGGCCAGTGACATAGCAGGTGGTGACATAGCGGGCCAGTGACAGAGCAGGTTGTGACATAGCGGGCCAGTGACATAGCAGGTTGGTGATATGGCAGGTTGGTGGCGTAAAGGGCCAGTGATATAGCAGGCTGGTGACGTAGTGGGCCAGTGACATAGCAGCTGGTGACATAGCAGCTTGGTGACATAGCAGGTTGGTGACATAGCGGGCCAGTGACATAGCAGGTAGGTGACATAGCGGGCCAGTGACATAGCAGGTTGGTGACATAGAGGGCCAGTGACATAGCAGGTTGGTGACATAGCGGTTGGTGACATGGCGGGTTGGTGACCTATTGTGCCAGTGACATAGGAGGTTGGTGATATAGCAGGTTGGTGACATAGTGTGCCAGTGACATAGCAGGTGACATAGCAGGTCAGTGACATAGCAGGTTGGTGACATAGCGAGCCAGTGAAATAGCAGGTTGGTGACATAGCGGGCCAGTGACATAGCAGGTTGGTGACATAGCAGGCCAGTGACATAGCAGGTTGGTGACATAGCGGGCCAGTGACATAGCAGGTTGGTGACATAGCAGGCCAGTGACATAGCAGGTTGGTGACATAGTGGGCCAGTGACATAGCAGGTTGGTGACATAGCGGGTTGGTGACATAGCAGGTTAGTGACATAGCAGGTTGGTGACATAGCAGGTTGGTGACATAGCAGGTTGGTGACATAGTGGGCCAGTGATATAGCGGGGGACATAGCGGGTTGGTGACATAGCAGGTTAGTGACATAGCAGGTTGGTGACATAGCAGGTTGGTGACATAGCAGGTTGGTGACATAGCAGGTTAGTGACATAGCAGGTTAGTGACATAGCAGGCCAGTGACATATCAGGTTAGTAGCAGGTGACATATCAGGTTGGTGACATAGCAGGTTAGTGACATAGCAGGTTGGTGACATAGCAGGTTAGTGACATAGCAGGCCAGTGACATAGCAGGTTAGTGACATAGCAGGTTGGTGACAGAGGGCCAGTGACATAGCAGGTTGGCAACATAGTGGGCCAGTGACATAGCGGGGTTGGTGACATAGCAGGTTGGTGATGTAGCAGGTTAGTGACATAATAAGGGCCAGTGACATAGCAGGTTGGTGACATAGCAGGTTGGTGACATAGCAGGTTGGTGACATAACAGGTTGATGACATAGCAGGTTGGTGACATAGTGGGCCAGTGACATATCAGGTTGGTGATATAGCAGGTTGGTGATGTAGTGGGCCAGTGACATATCAGGTTGGTGACATAGCGGGGTTGGTGACATAGCGGCTGGTGACGTAGCAGGTTGTGACATAGCAGGCCAGTGACATAGCGGGTTGGTGACAGAGTGGGCCAGTGACATAGAGGGTTGGTGACATAGTGCGCCAGTGACATAGAGGGTTGATGACTTAATGGGCCAGTGACATAGAGGGTTGGTGACATGGTAGGCCTGTGACATGGCGAATGGCGACATAGAAAGCTTGTGACAGCAGGTCAGTGAATTAACAGTGACTTCATGGGTTGGTGACTACATTTTCCAGCGACCTTGCTGAACTGCAACATAGCATGTGGACCTGCCTGCCGCCTTTATGTGCTAGCTTTAGTTCTGATCTTTCCAGGTCAGATTGTCTGGATCAGATTTTGGGGGTTTGTCTCGGGGAGAGCAAAAGGTAGTTCCTCTTCAGAACAGACAGTGCCAGTGCACTTACATACAATGCTTGGTCTGATGAAAGTATGGTCAAACAACATTCATTTGTTACAGCAGCTGTATGTATTGAGAGAGAGAGAGAGAGAGAGAGAGAGAGAGAGAGAGAGAGAGAGAGAGAGAGAGAGAGAGAATCAGTTGGCGAGAGAGTGTGGATCCACATATGTATTTATGTGAGTATGCGCGTATGCTGTGTGTGTGTGTGTGTGTGTGTGTGTGTGTGTGTGTGTGTGTGTGTGTGTGTGTGTGTGTGTGTGTGTGTGTGTGTGTGTGTGTGACAGAGAGAGAGAGAGAGAGAGGCAGAGACAGACAGACAGAGATAGAATCATTCAGTGACAGCTAGATCCCGGATGCGCTTGTGTGAGCGTGAACGTACGCGCGTGTGTGTGTGTGTGTGTGTGTGTGTGCGCGCGCGCGCGCGCATGCGTGCGTGCGTGCGTGAGAGAGAGAGCCAGTCAGTCTGGTGGTGAGTGTCGGTGCACTTAAATCGCACTCACACACGCAAGTGCCTTTTTATTTCCTGATACCATGACATGAACTTTGGAATCCTGTGATGGGTTGTGTGTCACACCACTTTGCTCCCCTCCTCCGCTCTCCCCTCCCTACCTCCCTTAACCTCCCACCATCCATCACTCTCCCCATGCCTAGGGATGGAGGTGGGGGGGGGGGGGGGGGGGGGGGGAGAGGAGAGAGAACGAAGCCAATTGATGTCAAGGTCTCCTCCTCCAGCCGTACTGTATTCACTATCTCTGCTGTTCCCCTCGCTGTTCAAAGCCTGGCGGGGAGGATTCAGCTGTACTTAACGAGTTCATCGGTCACAGCACACATCCCCGTCCGTGTTTCTTTTTCACTTCCCTGCCCCTTCTCTCCCCTCCCTGTTCTTCTCTCAAATACTTGTCCTCGTGGGCACCTGATATCCCCCCCCCCCCCCCCCCCCCCCCCATCCCCCACCCCCCAGAACAAACCCTTGCTGTTAACATCCCTGGCTCTTCTTCTCCCTGCTCTCCCCTACTGTGTCCCACTTGTCTCCCCTTCCAACTGCTCAATGCTGGATTGACCTGGGGTGGAGGGTGGGATCAGCCAGAGACAGGAGGGGGAGAGAGAGAGAGAGAGAGAGAGAAGGAGGGAGAGGAGGTCTAGTGAAGAAGAAGGAGAGACGATTGACGACCAGGCTCCTTGACCTCCCTTCGTAGGAGCACGGAGGCAAGACCTCACGGTTGGGTCTCCCGGTTGTAAACTGTTCCCGGCGTTTTTTTAGTGGTGGTGGTGGTGGTGGTGGTGGTCCTCTGGGCTCCCCCCCCCCCCCCCCCCCCCCCCAGCTCCCGTACCCTGCCCCTTTCAGGTTTTTGATCGGAGCATCAACCCTGGTGATTTTCAAACACGCTAATTTTTCGTCTGTGAAGTCTTTCATTGTTGGCCTGTTGTAGCTGTAAGGTGTTACCGGTGCCATGTGGGTAGATTTCTACACCCTGGTGACGTTGACACAGACTTCTGCTTTGAAAGACGAAGGTGCAATATATTCTAACCCAGTCAGCAATTGCTACTTATTTTGATTCTAAAGAAAGATGTTTGGTAGTGGTCATCATGAACTAGACTTTGTTTTATATTTCCTGTGACTAGGTCCTGTATAGGGTATGGTAACCAGCCGCCAATAAATCATGATCAAATTCTTCTTTAGAATGCCCCACAGGGCCCACAGTCAGATGCTTAGAGTGTTTCCTGTGTTGATGGTGATTGTGAGTTTGAACTATATGTTTGGTCAGATTATTATTATTATTATTTTCTTTGCTTGAAAACCCTCTCTGTCCACTCGGCAGTAAATTGCACCTGATTCAATTTAGGTAAGGGTAAAGGCAGCAGAAGGAGTGGGATGGGTTATGCCTTCCATCATGCCATGCCCTGTACACAGTGAACCTCGGACAGTATGCCATGGGAACTTAAGCCTTTTAACCATCCTCTTGGGACGTTGACTTGCGTTTTCCTCGCGTTGTTTCCTGTGAATAAATCTGCTTTTGTTGAGGTCAGAAAAGAAATTCTGTGTCGATTAAGTGAATGCTTCAAGTATCTCTTGCTGAAAGATTATTCAGGTTAAACTGACATGCCAAGGTATGATAGTCTGCTGCAGAATATTTTCCCCCCATGCGTGAAACAGCCCAGGGCAGAACTGACGTAGGACACCCGTCAGGGTTGAGGCTGGGCGGAGGGTGTTGGGGAAACCGGGTTCAGTGCTGAGGGTTGGGGCTGATTCAGCTAACAGCCATGACTAAGAGCAGCTTCACTACAAGAAGCTGATGGATTGGAAGGGGGGGGGGGGGGGGGGGGGGGGGGGAGGGGGGGGGGGGAGAGGATGCTGAGGGCAGAGGGGTTTTTACAGCCAGTCTTTGGTGAAAATGGAAGGTGGGATTTATGTCCAAAATCAGACGGTGCCGACAGGCGAGGAGAGAACTTGGGCCTGCCAGTGAGGTCATATACCAGGGTTCCCTTTCCCCTTGACTTTTAACCCTCTGTCTCCTCCCAGGCCTTTTGACTTTCCCTCCCCCCCCTCCCTCCCCCACTCTTGCCCTGCTTCCCACCTGTCTTACCCCCCCCCCCCCATCCCATCCCCCTCCTTCTTCATCGCTCCCTCTCCACTCCTCCTCCTTTCTCCTCCATGAATAATTCATGACATTCACAGTGTCAGTTCTCCTCTGTGTGTGTGTGTGTGTGTGTGTGTGTGTGTGTGTGTGTGTGTGTGAGGGCGTGAGTGTGTGTGTGTGTGTGTGTAAGTGTGTGTTTATGTGCACATGCATGTATATGTGTGTGTGTTTAGCACCTGTTGCTGGATTCCCAGAGTTTGATCTGTGTATTGGTGGAGACAGGAGCTGTGAGACCAGATCCCTGATGAGCTAGATGATAGATGAATTGCTCTCTTTTGTGCCTCGGCCACAGTCACGAAATCATCAGCCTTCATATCCAACCTCCTTTTTTCCCTAACCAGTTTAAAAATGCAAAGCAACATTCGTCGCCCCCCTTTTGTACACTACCACTGTCAGTATTCTGTCTGCCCAAAGGCTGTTGTCATATGACTGTAGCCCCAGTATTGGTGCTGAGGAGTATACTGTGTTAGTGGCTGACAGCATAATCTGTCTTCCCAGTGATGGGATAGGTGTGGCGACCAGGAGCAATCCTCTTTCATAGACATGCATGCACACACTCCACATATGCATGCTCACACACAAATGCACACGTGCACACACTACATGCGTGCTCACACACACACACACACACACACACACACACACACACACACACACACACACACACACACATTCCACACACACACACACACACACACACACACACACACACACACACACACACACACACACACACACACACACACATTCCAAGCATCTCAGAAGTGATATAGCAGCATAAAGGAACCCCGCATGTCAAGGAGAAGAACCAGTGTGTTGATACACATTGAAGCTGTATCAGAATGGGCGCATCAGCAGGAGGCAGGGAGGATGGCAGGACCAGTTGGTCCCATGAAGGTGACACGCCACCTCTCCATCAGTCCTTGACAGGCAACTTGATGTGTCCTGTGCTTTGTCTGTGGTTCATGGACAGTGGTCATGAGACGTTGAAAGAAACATCAGGAACTCAGAGTGTTTTGTTCACTCAGAATGGCGGAAAGGGTTGCTATCTTTTCTGGGCCTCTGAAGATTCAGAATATGCTCAGGTATCTTTTGGTTCATTCATTCCTACACCTGCGACAGTTGTTGTTGTCTCGTTCATCATTTATCAGATGGATTCCCCCTTCTCCTCGACAAAGGAGGCAGTACGTCACAGATCCTTCAGTGAAACGTGTTCCAAAGGAAGTAGCTCTAAAGTGCATCAAAGTGAAGCAAACAGTAAATAACAGGAAGAGTAACGCTTGATGCCACAGAGAACTGAAGACATGTAATAGCATGCCATTTCAGCTTGTAGCTTCTTTTCTTTTCGCCTTGCGTACATGCAAACAGGCAGTGCACGTGACGTACAAGTGGATTGAAATAAACGTTCATGCGTCTAGGTAGGTGTAAAGGCCATTTTGACATTTCCGTCTGGAGAAACGATAGTCTGACCAGAATGACAGTAAAGTGCTCTAGATGCTGTCCTAGGACTGTTGTGTCTGGTAGTTGCCTCTGTAGAAAGATGGGAATCGACTTTTAGAGTGTGCCAGAATTCTTTCCTTTTTTTTTTCCTTCATAACTTTCAGAATCACACACACACACACACACACACACACACACACACACACACACACACACACACACACACTGACACACACTCTGACACACACACACGCTGACACAGATATGAAAAGAACAGATTTTTTTTATGAATTTAACGGGTTTTTTTTTTTTTCCAGAGAAGAGCTTCAGTGACATAGATAAACCTTGCCCAGAATGATGCACAAAAGCCTTATGGCAGAGCAGATAAAGGTGCAGCAGCAGAGGTTATGCTAACATGTTGTGCCCTCATAATGGTAAACTAACACACAGCCGTTATTTTGCCGGCTACAGGCTGTCAGAGCCGGGATTTATTGCTCAACAGCTGATGCACCATACGTCGTCAATACTGGGCTGGGTCGAATATGAATCCTCTGTACAGAAGGGGATACCAATAACGGTGTTTGTTTACCTGGCAGTTGAGTGTCTGTGCCTCTCGCTCTCTCACTCTCGGTCTCTCTCTCTCTCTCTGTCTCTGTGCCTGTCTCTCATTCTCTCTCTCTCTCACTGTGTGTCTGTGCCTCTCTCTCTCTCTCTCTGTCTCTGTCTCTGTGCCTCTCTCTCTGTCTCTGTGCCTCTCTCTCTATCACTCTGTCTCTGTCTCTCCTTCTCTCTCTCTCCCCCCCCCCCCCCCCCCCTTCTGCTGAAGGGAATCTGAGGCAGTCAAGACAAAGGGAGTGTGAGGCAGGCAGTGAAGACAAAGGGAGTCTGAGGCAGTGAAGACAAAGGGAGTGTGAGGCAGTGAAGACAAAGGGAGTGTGAGGCAGTGAAGACAAAGGGAGTGTGAGGCAGTAAAGACAAAGGGAATGTGAGGCAGTCAAGACAAAGGGAGTCTGAGGCAGTCAAGACAAAGGGAGTGTGCGAAGGGACTGTGAGGCAGTCAAGACAAAGGGAGTCTGAGGCAGAGTAAAGACAAAGGGAGTCTGAGGCAGTGAAGACAAAGGGAGTGTGAGGCAGTCAAGACAAAGGGAGTCTGAGGCAGTAATGACAAAGGGAGTCTGAGGCAGTCAAGACAAAGGGAGTGTGCGAAGGGAGTGTGAGGCAGTCAAGACAAAGGGAGTCTGAGGCAGTGAAGACAAAGGGAGTCTGAGGCAGTCAAGACACAAAGGGAGTCTGAGGCAGTAATGACAAAGGGAGTCTCTGAGGCAGTCAAGACAAAGGGAGTGTGCGAAGGGAGTGTGAGGCAGTCAAGACAAAGGGAATGTGAAGCAGTGAAGACAAAGGGAGACTGAGGCAGTGAAGACAAAGGGAGTCTGAGGCAGTAAGACAAGGGAGTGTGAGGCAGTCAATACAAAGGGAGTCTGAGGCAGTAATGACAAAGGAATCTGAGGCAGTCAAGACAAAGGGAGTCTGAGGCAGTAATGACAAAGGGAGTCTGAGGCAGTCAAGGCAAAGGGAATGTCAAGCAGTGAAGATGTCAGTTGGAAGGGAATGTGAGAGAGGGAATAGCAAACAAAGTGAAGAAGGTGCTCCTGTGGGTTAATTAAGAAAGAGGGGGGATGGGTGGAGATAGGATTGGAGAAGGAGGATAAACAGCGCTTCCAGGATGCCAGTCCGCAAATCACTCTGTTTTACCCACAACGTGTATCAGCAGTGAATGTTACTTGCAAACAACTTCCGTTGCTAGGTGAGTTGCTCTTTGGTTGGTGCATATATATGTATAGGTGTGTGTGTGTGTGTGTGTGTGTGTGTGTGTGTGTGTGTGTGTGTGTGTCATCGCGCGCAATTGTATGTTTGCTTCTCAAGTTTTAAGAACCTGCAGCCTGGGATCTTCTGTACTGACCTGTGGACAGCCTTGTGTCTGACACAGTCTTTCAACTGTCTTTCATCGATTTTCTTAGTTTACAACACACTCTAGTCTGGTGAAACACGTTTCATAGGAATCGTGGGCCTATGAGCAGCACCACTGATTGACACAGTGTGTGTGTGTGTGTGTGTGTGTGTGAGAGAGAGAGAGAGAGAGAGAGAGAGAGAGAGAGAGAGAGAGAGAGAGAGAGAGAGAGATTAGCAAGACATGAAAGAACATGCATAAGTGCAGACAATAAACTCACTAGTGGTGTTCACACAGACGCCTGTGTTTTGTGTGTTTCAGTCTGTTCACACGAGAGATCGACGTGGCGGGCCTGCAGATCGACATGGCTTTACGCAAATTCCAGGGCTACTTCCGCATGCCCGTCAGTGAAAATTACAGTTTGCCAGACTGTTCTGATATAAATCAAAACATTCATTTGTCATGCTGTCATCTCATTGTTGGCAAGGAGTGGGTGTATGAATGACATTGTCTGTTTTCAAATCGAATCCTCTTCTAATGAAAAGTCAAGTTTTCATTTGTTTGTTGTCAGAGATTTGTCTGTTACACATATTTCTCAGTTTTGTATGTGTCTTTTTCTTTTCTAATACACTAGTTTGTAGTTTACAGAACTGCACAACTTAACATACGTAAAAGCACTGTAAGTGTATTCATGAAGCAAACAGAGTGACTTTATTTCGGATGCAGGGTGTAAATTGCAACACAGAACGTTTTTTTCAACAATGAAATTTAGAGCACAAGGAGTTAATCTGGCTAGTCCAGCATTTCGGAGGCTTGCTATTACAGACAAACTTTGGTACATTGTAATGAGTTAGAACCAAAAGGATGTAGGTGACTGAGTTCATACAAGAGTGTATGATAGTGTCAGATAACTAGATGGGTATGTTAGTTATATCATGAGCCACCAGAATTACAAATTAAACCTATGAAAGACCACAAGGCTGTGTGGATAAAATGTCAAACATGATCCATGGGTGTCATTTTTTTTTTTAATTGCTTCAGGTCTGACCATAATGAAATCTATAGGACATCATCAAGTCTTGCAGATAAAATGTCAAATATGATCCGTGAGTGTAATTTTAGAACTGCTTTATGGTTTTTCTTTTTTACTGTTACATTTTCTCTCTGTGTTTGCTTATTGCTTTTTTTATGTGTATGCATTTTATTTTACCAGTATCTTGCTGTTTTGTCGCAGGGTGAAGCCCAAAAGATTGAACGACTCATGGAGGTGACTCTCTTCTCTCTTCTTCTGGTTCTTCTTTCTGCCTGTCTGTATCCCTCTCAGTGTAGACAGATTTATCATGTTTATCTCATCAGATGTGCAGGTGTGCATCCACTCGCTGTGCAACACGCCTACTCCTTCCCCTTCACCTGTTGTCTTGTGCCTGGGCCGCTCATCTTTTCTTTCCTCTGGCGATATGGACGCTGCATGAGGTGTTGCCTAAAATCATTTTCATCTGTCATCTAAAGGAGACTTTTATGCACTTTTATACACTACAGGGTTGGTTTGATGTAATGAATCAAGACCAATCCAGAGATCACACTTCTCAGAATGACCCATAATGTTAATGTCTGTGTGTGTGTGTGTGTGTGTGTGTGTGTGTGTGTGTGTGTGTGAGAGAGAGAGAGACTGACACAAAGACAGACTGGCAATCTCAGTCTCAGGGTATGCAAGTCTGAGAGTGAATGATGGGGATAGGGGCAGGTCCACAAATAAAGATGCTGTGCCTTATCTTGTCTTCAGCTTTATCATCCTGTCTGTATACTGCACTGTGGTGACTCTGAAGGCAGGTGGTACATGAACTTAGTGACTGTACATGTGTCTGTCAATCACAAACAGTGAGTGGTTGTACATGACCTTGTAGTTGGCCTGGCATTGTAACTTGTACATAGTTCTTTTTTTTTTTTTTTTTTGAACTTGCAGGCAGCCCTGATGGATTCTTAGTGGGGGGCTAGCCATAAACATGACATGACTCACCAGACAGGGAATTGTTGATGATTGGACATGACTGTGCTGTCTGTTCGACATTAATGACAGGAATGGTTATTTATAGTACACGACGTTGTTAGATGTTAATTCATGACTTTGGTTTATGTGTTCGCTGTCTGATGATGTGGATTTCCTGGACTCTTATATTGGAAACGTCTGAAGTGTGGGGATTGAACGTTCTGTGTACATGTGGGTAATTTACTGTTTTTACACACTGGTGTCCATTTGAAAGCTCATACACACAAGTGTAGTAATTGTGTATTCTATTAATGCTTGAATCATTGTTGTAAAGTCTGTGTAGGTTTTTTTGTTGTTTCTGTTCTTTTCGTTCTTTCTGCGTACGCAGGCTGATACACTTGCAGACAATGCCTGTATAGACAGGCGAGTGGAGTTTTGTGTGTATGACCGTTTTTTTTTTTTTCCCGCCATTAAGGGCAGCCATACCGCATCTTCAGGGAAGGTGCATGCAGTGTGTAACGTGTCATCCATACCAACGGCCAAACTGGCCTTCTCTTCTGAAAGTTGGTGATGGGATTTTACGTGTGCGCTAGATGTTGTGCGTTCTTTCACACACGGAACCTTGGTTTATAGTCTCATTCGAAGGACTGTATGGGAAATGGTGTCAGAACCAATGTTAACTCCAAGGGAAAAACCCCCCCTTGTTTCCGAAATTCGAACCTGCAACTCCAGGATCACGAGTCCGGTGCTCTACCAGCTGAGCTATTCCGCCCCAATTTTTTTTTTTTTTTTTTTTTTTTTTTTTTTTTTTTTTAAAAAAATTTTGTATGCACACGTGTGTTTGAAGGCGTTTGCTGAGCACTACTGCCGGTGTAACCCGGAGCAGGTGAAAAACTTCAAGACGTCAGACACGGTGTTCCTGTTGGCCTTCGCCATCATCATGCTCAACACCGACCTGCACAACTCCTCCATCAAGCCCGAGAAGAAGATGAAGCTGGAGGATTTCGTCAAGAACCTCAGAGGTACACACTGCTGTGGGTTGTCCGGGTTGGGTGGCATTTTTGTTGTTGTAGTAATTGTCTTGTGGTATGTCGTGGAATGGTGTATGTTATTGTGGATTGTTGTGTTGTTTGCATTTTGTTGTGTTTAAGGTTGTGTTGTACTGTATACATTGCCCTGTATTGCATTTGGAGGTAGGGGAAGATGTGCATATGCACACAATCATGCACGCATAACCACATGCACTTGTACACACAAGCATCACACGTGCATGTACTCTCAGTCTCACTCACACACACACGCATGCATGCAAGAATGCACACACATGCGTGCACACAGGAACACGCACGCATGCACATACACACACACACAACACAACACAACACAACAACACAACTCAGCACACCACAACACACCACACACACACAACACACACACACACACACACACACACACACACACACACACACACACACACACACACACACACACATTCATTGTTGGTTTTCTTTCATGTTTTGTTTTCCTGCTTTTTATTACCTTGCAAGGTTCTTCTTCAGCCCTGATATTTGTGTCACTTGAGTGGTGTTTGCCCATTGGAAGGGGGCCTGGTCTGGGGGGAATGAGAATTCCAATCACAACATGCACCATCAGGGGATGTTACTGTTTATAGTACATGGAAACAAAATAAGGGCACACACAGTAAGATTTCTGCTCTGATCTCTAGTTGTTCAACGCAAGGTGATCTCCTTTGTATGAAAATGAAGGGGCTTTTCAAAGGAAGGAAGGTGAATCAGAGACAGCTGTTAGGTATTGTCTTTGGGTTTGTTTTTTTTTTTTTATCTCTGTCTTTTGTTTATATACATGTAGTTAATAATATGGGTCCAGCTATGTGATTCATTGAATTCTGCATACTTCTCTGTGATTGGTAGCTGGTTGGACTGCTGTTTACCTGTTGTTTGGGAGAAGTTCCTGAAGCACCCACTCTCTTTCTTTGTTTCTGTTTGTTTATCTGTCTGTCTGTGTATTTGTGTATCTGTCTCTCTCTGTCTCTCTCTCATTCTCTGTCTCTGTCCCTCTCATGCACACATAATAATAATAATAATAATGAATACTTATATAGCGCCTATTCTCGGCTAGAGATCAAGCTCTAAGCGCTTTACAATCAACACTCATTTACACATGCGCTCACACACACACACACACACCTCCCTGTGATCTCTCTTCCTTCTTTCTCTTTATCATGCATTCCCTTTCTCTCTGCTGCCCTTCCCTCCCTCTCCTCCTCCCCCCTCTCTCCTCTCTCTCTCTCTCTCTCTCTCTCTCTCTCTCTCTGTCTTTCTCTCTCTCTCAGTCTGTCTTTCTCTCTCCTCTCTCTCTCTCACCCCCAGTCTCTGTCTCTCTCTCTCTCTCTCTCTCTCTCTCTCCCCCCCCCCCCCCCCCCCCCCCCCCCTCTATCTCTCCTCTCTCTGTGTCCAGACCTATTCTGTTTAGTTGTGTGGAGAGAAATGGAGAGAAAAGAAAGAGTGTGTTTATTTATGAGAGAGAGAGAGAGAGAGAGAGAGAGAGCGCGCAAAAGGAAGGGGAAAACCAGAAGGGCAGTTCAGCCACAAGTTGACTCTAACAGTCACAGGAGGATGTGGGGGGATTCAGATTGGTGTTTACTTTGATTGGGTTGCACCAAGGTGTTTAAAAAAAAACTAAGGAAGGGGCCCAGGGGTTTTCCCCTGCCTGTTTTTGCTCTGTAGGAATGTGAGGGAGTACAGACAGACAGCAGAAGATTCGCTCACAGCTCACTAACTGTTGAAGGCATGCAGAGCGTGTGGTTACTTATCAAATGATGAATGTAGTAAGGGCAGTGAACGGGCTGCAGCTGGTAAAATGATGTTTGGAAAAGTATCAGTTGCCCAAACTCATAAAACTGACGGAACTGAGCACTGACTGATAGGAATTTGTTGGGTAGGTTGTTATTGATGATTTTTTTTTTGTTTTTTTTTAAGCCTCTGGCTGTGATAGTGTTACAAAAAGGCAGCTACTGTCAACATTGCCAGAGCCACAGTGATGAATCTCTTCCCTCTCTCTCTCTCTATATATATCCCCCCTCCCTCTCTCTCTCTCTCTCTCTCTCTCTCTCTCCCCCCCCCCCCCCCCCCCCCCCCCCCCTCCCCCTCCACCCCCTGTCCATCTCCACTTCATACCGCCTTCTCTCCTGGTTCTTCTTTGTGTAAGTGTGTGTGGGTGACTTTATGAAAGTTCCATGCAGCCTCATGTTCGTCTGCAAACATGGATAAGTATAACAGCACTCGGCTCTCTTCACTCACTGTAAAGCATTGCTGTCATCGTCACTGCCTGCAAAGACTGCTACATACTCGCACTTGTTTTGTTTCTTTCTGTTGCGAGGAGGGGTGTTAGCAGAAAGGCAGCACGGTTAGTGTTGTGGGCTGGGAAGTTGCAGGTTCGATTCCTGTCTGAGGTGTGTATGTGTGCTGAGAGCTGAGCGTGCTGTGGGCTGTAGAGGGAAGAGTGGAACAAACCGCTCAGTCTGGTTCCATCCTCTGGATGGATGTGTGTCTCAGAGTGGTGTGCCCATTTCCAGTCTAAAGCGGCAGGTGTCTGTCTGTCTGTCTGTCTGTCTTGTCTGTCTGTCTGTCTCGGGGGCCAGGTGATGACAGGGTAGAGTCTGAAGGGAAATATGTACTGTACAACCCTGTCTGGAAGTCTCAGACTTGATGGGAACTCTGCAGAGCCATCTTCAGCATCTCCATTATCGCCCAGTCTGATATGTTGCTTGATGCTGTCACGCACTTGTCCATTGGTCATGTGATCTGTGTGATGTGTAGTGTCTTGCAGTTGCACTTCACCTCCATGGCTAGGATGGTCCATAAGAGAAAGTGTGTTAAAAGTTCCTGGGTATTGGAGGCCAGTCAGCCCAAAGGTTCTGAGTTATTGGACTAGCAGACGACATATCCTGATCGATTCACAGGTGTATAAATGGGTGATAAGCCTAGGTGGTTTGCCCCTCAGATGTCATCAGCTGTTGGGCATTATACCCTGAGCTCAGGCCTGGCTTATTTGCTGGCTGGGGTAACTGATAGGGGAGGGAGTGTGTTTACTGGGTGTAGCCAGTGTGTTTACTGATAAAGCCTTCTGACACTGATGAGTTGTTATCGGGCCCTTAAAGTGCCACCTTGGTTTCATGACTGATAGAAAGCAAACATGCCATACCTGACATACAGGGCAAGCTGCTGGCATTTCCTCAAAGTGTCATGCTTGACATACATTTTTTTTTTTTTTACATTGGAAAACCAGCTGATCGATTTACTTGGTTGATATGACTTCTCTCTTTGTTTTCTTTCTGTTTTTTAACCCCCCCCCCCCCCCTTCCCAACTATCACCTCCCCTTTCTTTTAAACTTTGTGTTAATTAGATGTGTTCATTGATTAATTAAACATGTCCAGTATTGTCCAAGTATTTCCAGTTCTAAGGCATTGTGTTCCCATCCCACATATTGATGTGTGCTGACTGATTGATTGGGTGCAGTGCATATTTTCACTTGCTGATTCGACCCCCATTTAGCACTTCAGAAGTAACTTTGAGTTAAGCTGATTGTATGGGTCTTTTGCCTTTCCTGATTTCTGTGCCAACAGCTACAAACATGCATGTACACATGGGCGTGCAACTGTTCACATATGCACATCACACATGTGCATGCACACACACACATACACACGCGCACGCGCACACACACACACACACACACACACACACACACACACACACACACACACACACACACACACACACACATACACACACACACACACACACACACACACACACACACACACATGTACACGTATATACAGGTATACACACACGCAGAGTCACATGTGCAAGCATGCATGCATGCCTGCATACACACACTCACAAGCACACAGAGATGAATACAGGCACGTGTGTGCACACACATACACACACACACACACACACACACACACACACACACACACACACACACACACACACACACACACACACGCATGCACGCACACGCACACACGCACACAGAGTCACATGTGTAAGTAAGCATGCCTGCATACACACACTCACAAGCACACACAGATGAATGCAGGCACGTGTGCATACGCACACATGCACACGCGCGCACACGCACACATGCACGCGCGCGCGCACACACACACACACACACACACACACACACACACACACACACACATGCACACATACACTCTCTCTCTCTCTCACTCACTCTCACACATACATACACACACACACACACACACACACACACACTAACACTAACACTAACACACAACAACAACAGCAACAACGGTAGCTTTGGCCACAAGCACTCCTCCTACCCCGTGTTTTTACCATTGCTGTGCTTCATTCCAAGGGCGCTTGAAGAATAGAATCCTTCCTCGTTCAGCCTCTACCAAATTGGGAGGGAGGATTAGAAAGAAAGCCATTCAGTCGCCAGGGTTAGATGCTGAATGCAACAGGAAACTGCGGTTAGGGCTTTGGTGGCTTTTCCTTCCTTCCTGGTTTCCATGAGCCAGCAAGAGAGCTGAAAACAACAACTAACAAACAAAAAACAAAACAAAGAAAAGGAGAAGAATTTTGATTGTTACTTTTATCAAGCCCAGCATTTTTAAAACGAAAGTCATGAAGGGGATGGGTGAGGGTAGGGGTAAGGTCAAAGGAAAACAAGAGAATTTTTGAACCGTCTGGAAAACTTTTTTTGCGATGGCAATAGGGAACACAGGTAGATCAACTTAAATGCCATTCGTTTTGTGTTTGTGTGGGTTTCTTTTTCACAGCTTTCATTTTCATTCATTTTTCAGCGTTATGTTTTTAGGTTTAAGGTGAAACTGAGTCTGATTTTCTTATTTGTTGCTTGTTTTCATGACCTCATTTCATGAGTGACAAGGTTGTATTAAGTAAGGTGAGGATGCTGTGCTGATGAGGCACTGTGGTGATTGTTCTGTCCTGGTGAGGCATGAAAGTGATGTTGATGAGTCTCTGTGGTGATGAGTCTGTGCTGATGAGGTATGATGGTGATCTTGGTGAGGCTCTGTGGGGCTGTTCCTGTACTTACGAGGCACTGGACTATGTTGCTTTGCTAACGAAGAACGTGGTGATGATGTTGATGATCTGCTGAGGTACTTAGAGGATATTTCTGAGTTGAAGAAGTTACTTTGGTGATCTTTCTGTGCTACTGTGACACCGTGGCGATGTTGCTATGCTAAAGAGGCATTATGATGATCTGCTGAGGCACGTGGATGATGATGGTTTCGTTGTTGATCTTTCTACACTAGTGAGGCACTGGGGTGATGTTGATGTGCAGGTAAGGTGTGATGGTGAAGTTGCTACGTTGATGAGGCACTTTGGTGATGTTGGTGTGCTGATGTGCACTGCAGAGATGGTGATGGACTGATGAGGTATTACGGTGATACTGATGACTGTCTGATAAAGCTGAAGATGGGATGTGGTGGTGTTGCAGGCATCGACGATGGGGAGGACCTGGACCCTGACCTGCTGACAGGTATCTACGAGCGCATCAAGCAGCAGGAGTTCCGGCCAGGTGTGGACAACGTCACTCAGGTCATGAAGGTGGAACAGACCTTTGTGGGCAAGAAGCCGGTAAGGGAAAAGCACCCTGGGGGGGGGGGGGGGGGGGGGGGGGGGGGGTTCATTGATCTTCAGAGAGTCAAACGATTTTCATTTAATAGAAATCTGCTTTGTACTTTTTCAGGCGTCCTGTAAGAATGATGATCTGTCTCGAGCATGTAGCAACAGGCAAGCCAGCCTCTGTGTTTTTTTTTTTTCTGTTGACAAGTTCCAGCCCTTTGGATGCTGAGCAGCCATGTCACTTAGAACACATTCGGTTTGTTTTTGAAGATGACTGAAACAGCAGTGAATCCTGGGAGGGACTCGGGCTGTGGTACTGAAAAAGCTGATGACATGTTCTTTACAAGTTTGCACTTATGCTGAGACATGTCAGTAATTTCACATAACATTAAAAAGGCCCCTTTGAAAGAAGATTTGTCAAGCTTTTCTTTCCTTATCACTTTACTCTATGAAGTTCTGACCTCACCCTCACTGGAGTCTCATGCTCAGCTGGTGGCACGATAGGCACTGTGACACCCCGGTGTGCTGGGACTGGGTCGTATGACAGATGTGGAGAAACGCTTCCAGGGAGGTACCTGAAAATGAGACCCACAAGCGTTGACAGCTGTAGTTGTATTTTATGCTTATGATTTTTTATCTGCTTGTGGTTCTTAGACATGTTTGTTCGATGCAGACAGATTGTCCAGTTTATGTCAAGTATTATATGATGGAAGCTGAAGTGGAGAGCAAAATGCCCAGATTAAGATGAAGTTTGGATACATGGTCGAGGGGGGAGGGGTGGGGGGGGGGGGGGGGGGGGTTGCAAGGAGATAATGTCAGTATTGGTAGACAAAATTGTAGATAAACTCGGTCTGTTTTCATGGGATAGTCATGTTGGGAAGAACACATGTAGCAGCAGTCAGTGTGAAAAATCCACATGTGAAGGAAGAGTGCAGCCAGGGAATGGTGTGTGTGTGTGTGTGTGTGTGTGTGTGTGTGTGTGTGTGTGTGTGTGTGCGTGTGTGTGTGTGTGTGTGTGTGTGTGTGTGTGTGTGCGTGTGTGTGTGCATGTGTGTGTGTGTGTGTGTGTGTGTGTGCATGTGTGTGTGTGCGCACGCGCACGTGTGTGTGTGTGTGTGTGCGTGTGTGTGTGTGTGTGTGTGTGTGTGTGTGCTGACAGCAACTGGCCTTGCCTCATCGCCGTCTGGTGTGTTACTGCCGCCGGCTGTATGAGGTCCACGACCCCAACAAAAAGGAAAAACCAGGACTGCACCAGCGAGAAATCTTCCTCTTCAACGACCTGCTGATGGTCAGTTGGGTGTGTGCATTGGGGGGGGGGGGGGGGGGGGGGGCATGTTGAGGAGAGATGTTGGATGGACAGGTAGAGGGGATTGGGGGGGGGGGGGGAGTGAAAATGGAGAGAGATGGGGAGGGGGTGTCAGTCAGTGTGTTGTGTATGTGCAAGGGAGGGGAAGTGGGGATTGGTGAACATGAGTGTGTGTGAGAGAGAGCAGGAGAGTTAGAAATGTCATTCTTGATTCTTTTCTTCTGTTAGAAACAGTACAGTGGTGAGGATCTGTACAATGAGGATCTGTACTGTGAGTCGTAAAACAACTCCTAAAGTTCTGTCCCTGCACTGACTTGTTTGAAAAAAAAAAAAAAAAAAAAGACACACATCTGTTGTAGCCGTAGAAAGCTTGGGAACAGAAGCTGTACTGCTCAGCAGCAGTGGCTAGACAATGATGAATATGAAGAACAGCTGGAACATAACTTGATAGATGTCTGGCATTTGCATCTAATGATATATTCACTTTTGGCATGTCTTGAGTGAGAAAAAAAAAACTATGTTGAGTGTTGCCCATAATTCTCCCGTGGGGAGAACAGTGAAAATGAAGTTCTGTGCACCAAGTCAGGGACAAAGATTGATATGTCAGACCCAGGTGAACTTATCATTCATCGTCCTGCACTTGTTTTACTCCTGTAGACTCTTACAGAGGTGGCTGAATATGAAAAGTGAACCAGGTGTTGTGTGTTCTGACCAGGTGATGAAGATCTTCAGCAGGAAGAAGACAGGCATCACGTACAACTTCAAGTCCTCCTTCCCTCTCTGCGGCATGGAAATCTACCTCTTTGAAACTCAACGTCAGTCTGGAACACGGGAATGGGGGGGCATTGGGGTTCAACTGTATAGTTCTTTCTCATGATCAGGTTTCAGTGAAAAAGATGCCAGATATGATTAACTGGAGAACTCATAGTATGTCTTGGTGTAGACATGATATACTGTTTATTATTTGACGAGATGTAGTGTTTTGGTTATTGTTGCTTTACAGTTTGGGTGTAGATATGAAACATTGTACATGTAACTGTTTCACAGTATGTCTGGGTCTAATACGAAACGCTACACAGTCACAGAATGTTATGTTGGAAGCATGAAACACAATGGAATATAGTTTCACAGTATATGTAGGTGCTGACATGAGACAATGTATACTGTAGCTTCCTGATAGACCTAGAAGTACTTTGTGCTAGCTTCTTGATATACCTAGATGTATTTTGTGCTGCTGTTTATCAGGATACCGTGATATTTTGTCTGACGTTGTTACCTGACTACTGTGATGGGGGAAATAACTGTTTTATTTTAATTATGCCGAGTTATTTTCGTTCTTGGTGTGGAGTTTGCGACATAAGCCTTCCAAGGAAAGGAGTTCTTGGCACAAAACAGCGTGTGTGCCACAATGTTCAGTTGACACAACCACCAGTCAGAAAACTTCACCAGAAGAATTCAGTGTGGATGTGAAGAAACATCAACTGTGGGTCACAAAGTTCGTTAATGTCAGCAAAGACTGACTGTGGTTGATTACAGCTGTCATCATTGTCAGTCAGCTAGGACTGACCATGACAGATGCTTTGCTTCATGGCATTGTTATGTCACATGCATAATCATGTTCACAATACTTCCAAAAAATGTGTTAAATGCCACCGTTTTGTTTTTCTTTCTTTCTTTCTTTCTGCGTACGCAGGCTGATACTCAAGCGGACACTGCCTGTATAGACAGGCAGTGGAGTTTTTTGTGTAGGACCATTTTTTTATCCAGCCATTAAGGCAGCCATACTCCATCATCGGGGAGGGTGCGTGCTATGTGTAACGTGTCATCCATACCAACGGCCAAACTGGCCTTCTCTTACGAAAGTTGGTGATGGGATTTTACGTGTGTGCAAGATGTTGTGCGTGCGTTCACACACGGAACCTTGGTTTATTGTCTCATTCGAAGGACTGTATGGGGAATGGAGTCAGAACCATTGGTAAATCCGAGGGAAAAATCCCCCTGTACCAAAATTCAAACCCGCAACCCCAGGATCACGAGTCCAGTGCTCTACCAACTGAGCTATTCCGGCCCCCACCGTTTTGTTGATCTCATAGCACTTGTCAAATCAGTACCTGTCTCCAAGGCCTGATCAGTGTGTTGTGTGAATGGATAGGTCACCAGTTATTAAGTCTCATCCATGAAATCCTTTTTCCAAGATTTTTTTGTTTTGTTTTTTTAAAATGTATTCCCCTAGCCTTTAACTCTGCACTCTATGGTCTCATGGCGTAGTAGATGTGAAGTAGCGTACATGGACTGCTCCACATGAAGTGACGCCTGTTTCATGAAACTGAAACAGATAACAGATCATGCACAGAGAGTACAAAAAAGGTGTGAAGATGACGTCATGATGTGCTGCATAATGCGGTGAAGTGGTGAAAAGTTGGGATGTGATGTAGGATTAACGCTGTGTGTGTGTGTGTGTGTGTTGAACAAGAAATTGACTGAATGTGTGTGTGTGTGTGTGTGTGTGTGTGTGCCAACAGATTACAAACATGGCATACACAGCTGACCAACAACCTGGATGGTAAAACCCTCATCACTTTCAATGCCCGCAACGACCATGACCGACAGAAGTTTGTGGAAGATCTCAAGGATCCATACTGGAGGTAGGCCGGCCTAGCGTACGCTGTTGTTTGGTGGTTTTGTTGTCATTGTTGTTGTTGTCATAAGGTTGTTGCATTTACATTGAAATAAATGTTTCACAGGCTAAAGGCTAAAGCATTTCTCCTCTTTCAACATTATTCTGTGTCAGAATCCCAAAATCCTGCTGTTCCTGTATTTTTTTGTAGTTTACCTTTCATCAAGGAGATGGAAAGAAGGTGTGTAATTGTTAGTCATACAGAGAAGGGGGTGGCAAAGAAATTTTTTAGTTCTTGTAGGACAATATCCGTTTTTGATTTCATACTAGGCAGGCTTCTAATGATCACAGTTGAAAAGTTCATTTTGAACTTCGGTATCAGTCAATTCTGTTTGGACTGGCCCCAGGGAAACTTGGCATTGCCTGGAGTGGTCAGTCAGTTTGGAATTTGGAAACGGAAAGACCTTGTTGGTACTTTCATTGAAATAAATTGCCATCTTTCTGTGTGTCTTTAACCTACGTTTTGATCAAAAACAGCTTACTTGTTTATTTGTTGCTTGTTGTTTTTTGTTTGTGGGCAGGTAGGAGAGTTTTCTGCACCAGAACCATATACACCTAAATCTGGGGAGCAGAAATGTCCAGTCCTTTATTTAAGCCAGTTAAGACATACATGTGCCTATGCAGTGAAATAAACTACAGCACAGGTAGTGGGTTTAAAACAGCACTGAATTTATGCTGTGGCTGCAGCTGTTCACATTTCCTGCTTAATCGTTCACATTTCATGTAATGAACAGGTCCCGAATACATTGTGGGGTCACATTGTTCTGTCATCCACATGGAGTGACACTTCATTTCAGCCAAATCTGAAATTCTGAACGCATAAAAGAACATATTCATTTTGTACCTGTTAATGCAAATTGATATGTGCATGTGTGAATATTCTGAACACTATATGTGTGTTCATCTCCAGTGATTAAAGGAAGCCTCGTGCTCTCTCTCTCTCTCTCTCTCTCTCTCTCTCTCTCTCTCTCTCTCTCTCTTTCTAATCTGTACCCCTCTCTTCTTCTGTTATTCCTTCTTTTCCTGATGCAAATATGTTTAAAAAAAAAAAAAAATGATGCAAATATGGTGTGCATTTCTGCGATCATTATCTTTATCGATGCTGACACACTATTTTCGTGTTGAAAATGAAATGCAACATGTGCCCACACTCACAAACGATGGCCAAAGTCACTGGCTGTGAATCAGGCAATAGTCCAGAGAAGGTGTTGAGTCGGAGTAGATGATTTTGACATGTTTCGATTCACAAGTTTCGATTCATAACATAAATGTTTACACAATTTCATGAACAGTAAATCTTCCATTTTTTCGACATTGACTCTCAGCATCTTTTCTAAGCTGTTGTTGATTCAGATCCAGTGATTCAGATCCAGTGATTCTGACACATTCATAAAAATGGCACACCAAATGTTACATTAAACAACAGAGTGTTACATTAAACAACAGACCCTCTAACCTCCGTCATCCATGTCGTGTGTCTTAGACCAATGGCATGGAGCACCTGCGCATCGAGGAGGAGATGCACCGGCACGGCACCTCCCACAATGCCATGGACCGGCACTACGCCAACGATGACTCCCGTGTACACATGTATGAACTGACTAAGCCTCCAGAGCCTTGTAGCAACCGCTTGTCTGCCCCTGAATGTGCTGAGCTGGAGAAATCCGCTCTGTCTAACTCCCTTACTGATCTGTGTGCAGGTATGCATGCTGCATGTCTTCTTAGCTTTTCTCTGGCTTTTCTTGGCTCTTCTCACGCATGGTTTTGACATTGGGAAGGGGGGCAAGGAGGGGTGGAGAGGGTGAGAGGTGCTGGGAGCTGTGTGGGGGAGGGGGGAGGGGGATGGGAGAGAGGGGGGAGGTTGCCGGAGGGGGCTTGCTTGCTGCTGTGTCTTGATGTGTTCAAGGCTGAAGGGGCAGACCTTCAGGTCATCTGATTGAAAGATTGCTGTGTCTTATCTTTCACGCAGGCTGAAGGGGCAGGGGGGAGCAGCTCATGTGGGATGAGAGGGGGGTGATCATGGGGGATTGGGGAGGGGATGGGAAGCGATGTTTTGATGTGTTCAAGGCTGGATGTTCATGATTGGAGCGATGTTTTTAGTTCTGGATGCGTATTGGATCATTCCTGGAGCACGACGGATTTTTGTTTGCGATCTGTAATCCAATGTGCATTGGCCTGCACACAGATATTTGACTCTTGCGCATGGTGGGTTTTTATTCTTGTGCACCGTTCATCATGACTTTTGTGCACTTGGTATTTTGCATTACTGTGTCAGAAAACTGAATGCTCATTCATCTGTCAGAAAGAGCTTGTGGGTAAGTGAAAGGGACAGGCCCTCAGCGCTTGGCTGGGCTACAAGCAGCATTACCTTGCCTTACTTTACCACACCTAGAAAGAGGAGAATGAGACATAGGGGTATATAATTCAACGCCTTTCTGTTATAAAGGACATGGAGCAGCAGAGAAAACTCCAAGTTTTCAGTAGGTATCTAAAAGGGGTTCACACTGCAAAGAGCAATACTTTAAAGTATGGTATATTAGCTGTAAGAGGAAGAATGTCTTACATGCTTTCTGAAACTCTGTGTTGAGTTTGAGAAATCAGTGATGTGAATTGACATATGTTTTAAACAGTAAAACAAAAAAAAGAGAAAAAAAAAAAAATTCGGATTGGAGCTTCGGAAGGAGGTGGATGTTTTCAGGGGGATGGACGATGGGGATTTATATCTCAGACTTGAAAATTCTTGTTTTCTGAAAGCTAACCAATGCTGATTGCAGTCTGTACTTTTTGTTCTTGGGTTTTGTTTTGTTTTCCCCATTTTGCAGGGCTGAGATGATTCCTTTTAAAAATCTCACCATAAATGTTTGGAGTTGAGATCTTAGGTTACTCTGCTTTAATGTAGATGGTTCATATCTGGAATTGGGATCTCTGTGAATAAGTGGAGTGCTGTATTCGTAGGATGGTAATGTCATAAGTCAAAAATGTCTTGATTTGCACTCTCAGAAAGTGACCAGTCCATGTACATGTGCTTTGTGTGTGAATGTGTGTGTGTGTGTGTGTATGAGTGTTTGCATGTGTGAATGATACAGCTGCATTTGACATCACCAGTGATGTGTTATTAATGTCAGAAGTAGATTTATCTGGTTACTTACTACTTGTTTTCAGAAAATGAGCTTTTGAGATGAGAACTTTTCTTCTTCACTGCTAGGAGAACACTTCTGAATGTTTTGTAGTCTAAGTTAGAATAGCTCTGTGTGTGTGTGTGTGTGTGTGTGTGTGTGTGTGTGTGTGTGTGAGAGAGAGAGAGAGAGAGAGAGAGAGAGAGAGCATGTGTGTGTGTGTGTGTGTCTGTGTGTGTGCTTGCTCTCACGCAAGTGCACATGCGCGCACACATGCACATGCACCTGTGCTGATCCTTGTAAGAGAGGACAGGATGTGATGAAGGGCGGGGCATTTTGATGGCTACTGGTGTGTCCCTGGCACTGACTAACCCCATGTTCTGAAGACTACTGGTGTGTCCCTGGCACTGACTAACCCCATGTTCTGAAGACTGTTTTTTCTTTTCCAGTCCCTGGATCAGCTGACAAGTGTAATCCTCTGATCTCTTTGTCTTCTTCTCTTGTTTGTTCATGTCCTTTTTCACATTTAGGTGTACTGTTTTCTCTCCCACACACACGCATTCCCCCCCCCTTTCTTTCTCTCTCTCTCTCTCTCTCTGTTTCTGACTGCTATTCATTTTGCCCTTGCTCTTTCAAGGTTCAAGGTTCACCTGTTTTACAGCCACATCCATTCTTGTGCTACGGCAGTTCATGCCTGCACTGTATACAGGGGATTCTCAGTTGCCTTGAGATCACCCCCAAAGTAGTCACAGAAGTGTGCAGAGTGACTGACTGTTGCTGTTTGTCATTTGAGTCATGAGGACGCCACCTGTGGAGCTTCTTATCACGAGAAGTGCTTAGTTTGAAGAACCCAAGAGAATTGTCACGTTGACCTTATGCTGATTTTCTACAATGAATCAGACCAACTGTGAAACCCATGACCCCAGATTGCAGCAGGTATTGGATGTAGAGACTGGCGGTACTGAAAGGCTGAGATGGCAAGGCATTAAGGAAGCGTTTGTTGTGGGTTTTGTTATTTCTTTTTTTATCTTGTAGTTTTGGTTCTGATGGTTTGTTTAAAGAGTGGTCCATAGAAGAGGAAGGTGGTTCCCATCATTTAGGATATATATCTGTTTTTGGTCAGACTGTTCCTGACAGGATTGTACTCCTTGCTTTTCATTGTGGATTCATTGGTTGAAGCATTCTGAACAAGGTTGCGGTCTTCTCTTTCCTGCATTGAACAGTTTTTGGGGTTGAAGAGTTTTGAACAGGGTTGTACTCTTCCCTTCATTCCATTCAACAGTTTTCGGTTGAAGAGGGAAACTTTATGGAAACCCACAATGCACCCCCCCCCCCCCCCCCCCCCCCCCCCCCCCCCCCCCCCCCCCCCCCAAAACAAACAAATAAAAACCAACTGCTCGTGTGTGACAGGAAAGCAGTTGAAGGATGGCGCATGTCTTTTGGTTGGCCAGTTCTGACCAATACGGCTGTGCTATGTTTTGTTCTGTGTGAGGAACTTGCAACATATGGCCCCTGTGTCCCAACTGTACTAGGACTCTTCTCACATCCCTGTGTGTAAAGAGATTGTACTCTGACCTTTCATCCATAAGAACTGAACAGAATTTAAGAGTTAACAAGAATACACTCTTCCCTCTCTTCCTCTTTTGCATCTGGTATCAACAAAGTCTGAAAAATACAAAGACCTGTTTGTCCAGCAACTGGAGCAACACTTTGATTGGTGCATTCCTGGAGTGATGACCCAAGACTGCATGGTCTCTGCCCTTCTCTTTCATGTTTGGCAGTTCATGACACATGCAGCTCTCTGTGTGGAGGGGCTGGTCAGAGAGCTCTGCAAAATCCTGCAGCAGTGTGGAAGCTGTAGACGGGATTCAAACTCATAACCTGTCATTGGTCTGCACGTCGACCACTGAGCTGTGCCAGCGGACACATGATTCATTTTCAGTGTTTGAAGGTGTTCTGAGCTGCTGCTTTATCTTGTGCCTTCATGTGCATGTGTTGATGTCACTCTTTATCAGGTTCTGTTGATGTAGAGGCTGCTCATTTGTTTTTTCAGGACCATAGCATGGTTTTTGTTTTGTTTCTGCAAATGAACAAAACCTGTGTGTATACATATATCTATACATTTGTGCATGGCATCATTGAAGCATTTTGCAGTTTTGTTGAAAGCTTTCTCTCCTTTCTCTTGAGTATTCATTTCAGTTCCTGTCAGTATATAAACCATGAATGTTGTGTATGCGAATTCATGAGTGTACATATAACATTAGTTTATTCCTAGACAGTGTTAATTATCGTGACTTTGTTTGAATGGCGTAGATTTAGCTCAGAGGATTCATGTTTGTTCCGAAAGCATGCTTTCATTGTTGCTTTTCTTTCTACCATTTGAACTGTGCATCTTGTAGGAATCTCGGAGGTATTAGCAGTATTGTGGCCTTATGTCTGTTTTACTCTGTAACTGTTGAAACATGTCATCTTTTTCACATTGTAACAGAAACTGTTTTCTTGGAATGCAACTTGCTTGTATTGGATATTGTGTACAAATTTCTACTCTTCTGCCAATCTTTCAAGTTTGTTTGTTTGTTTGTTTGAGCTTGTATTATTTTGTATCTGATTGATGGTTCTAACGCTAGTGTGTGTATGCACACACACACACATGCATGCACACACATACACACGCACACGCACACACTCTCTCTCTCTCTCTCTCTCTCTCCTTCCCCCCTCCCTCCCTCCCTCTCTCTCACACACACACACACACACACACACACACACACACCACACACTGTCAACCCTGTGTGGAATTTTTACAGAATTTTCGTTCTTTAGACATTTCCAAAAATCCCAATTTGGTGGGGAAAAAAATCAAAATCTTACTTGAAATGTGGTTTTGAGGGTTTCATTTTTTTTTTTTTTTTAAATGGGGATCATAAAGTGTTTCCGAATAAAGCGCAAATGACATGTGGATGTTGGCAATCATATGTATGAAAATGCATTTCCTTTTAAAACTCTTGACTTGTGGACTGAAACATAAGGATGTGAGAAATGCTTTCTGTCAAAAATCGCTCTGCCTCCCCTTCAGCGCATGCCACCCCACTTTCATTCCCTGGTTCCTGAACTCTGACCTCAGAAGGTTGGCAGCTATGGCACATACTATGTTACAGAGGGATACTTCATGCAAACATATGAATGATAAGTATCTGATTCATTGATAAGAAATATCTATTGAGAAAGTCAGTCATTATAGATGATGATCCTCATCTTTCAGGGCTGCAAAATTCCTCCTCCAGTGTTCCATTAATTAAGAGGTCACTATAGTGACTATAGAACTGTTTACAATAGTTGATTTTGTGAAGGAAAGGGGAAAAAAATATCATTTTTTTAAGATTTCTGTTTTTAGACCCAGTATGTAAAAGTCATTTTTGAACAACTTTTAGATTAAAGTCATACAATTTTGTTACCCTCGCAAAAGTTTGTGAAAAGTCATCAAAGCAAAGCAAAGGACACACACTGTTTCCTTGAATAAAGATGAAATCTCGTTTACATCATATCATATCGCAATTGTTGTCTGTATTCAGTGTAAAATCAGATGATCATTTGAAATGGCAAGAGAGGCAGTAAATAGGCACAAATGTGCAATGCTCAAAGGTTGGGTTTTTGTTGTTGTTGTTTTCTACCTCATCTTCATTGCCACCTCAGAGGTGTTGCACCTACACCGCTCATTCCCACTCCCCATCGACAGTCACACACCCTGGCCCAACCTGCCACTGCCCTGGTACCAGTATCATCCATAGGGAGCAGTCGGTGTCGAGCCATCACAGGGCAACCCACAGTGGAGACTCTGCACTGCTGCCTAGTCACTTCGGTGCCGTTCAGTGGCGCCTCTTCTGATCTGATATGTGCAGGACATCTCCTGCCAAGCCCTCTACTGATGACAATAATTGCTTAGTGGCAGAGTCAGTCAGCGAGAGCTTTCTTTCCAAGGGGCACACCACGTCTGACTGACAATGATCCCCATGAATTAGCAGACATCAGTGACCCCCAGCAGAATCTGACCAAGTGCACAGAGGTGGATTGAAAATGGAAACTGAGGTCACCATGAGAGCAGGCCGTAAGGGTCACGGATTTAAAAACTTTTTTTTTCAATGCTGATTGAAGAGGATGAAGATGATGCTATGGATTTCCATTTGGGTTGGGGACTGCGAGACAGGACTGTACAGTATGCAGCCATAATGTATCCCAGCACCAACTAGCCATCTGCAGTGCTGGTCAGGAAAATTTGAGCAACACTCTCAGAGACACATCCATTAAGTGCCTGAAACTTGACTGTGTGGTCCCAGTCTTGCCAGCTGACCCGAAAGCAAACTCCACCATAGATAGGAGCAGGTCTGGGCAGAAAAATACCACAAAGGAATGACTCTGATGGAAGTCAGACCCCCACCACCTCCCAGCGAAGAGTCTGCAATGCAAACCAGTCAGCCAGAGCAGCTAGTTTGTCATGTCAGTTGTTCTCTCTCAATCCTAGTGCAACTTTTTTTTTGTAGATGTGGATATACACTTCGACTGGAGGGGGGGGGGGGGGGGGTGGGGAGGGATTTTGCTGGAGGAAAAAAAAGGAAAGAACATATGCAGGGTAGCTAACCAAGGAGAGAAATGAAACTGAATGGAAAAAGGTATGAAATAGCAACAACAGTCATTGAACTGCTCATCAATCAAGAAGAAAACATTAGAGCAGCAACTGTGAAACTTGGCTTGGATGATTTCTGTGTGCAATAAAAAGCATTCGAGCAGCATGGTAGTATTATAATGTTTACAACAAAGTTTATGTTATTAATTTACATTTATCAGGATAAAGTTACTGATGTTTTTTTTTTTTCCCATGGCAGAATGTAGAAGAGGATTCAGTTCTCTGTGTGTTCACCTGTGCAATGTGTATTCTGTGTCAGATCCCGGCATGAAAAGAGGTAACAGTGGCGCTTCTCTGGACAGTGGAGTGGTGAGTAGTTCTTGCTGTTTGAGACCAGAGTGTGAGCGTGTAGTAATGTTCTGTGACTGTAGTGTGTGAGTATATGTGTGTGTGTGAAGGTCTATGTTTGCACGAGTGTATAGGTTTTTCCAGTGAAGTGGGTAGCTAGCATTCACATATATGTTTGAGGAAAGACTGTGCTCGCTTCACACGCACGCACTTGATGACAACACATGCGCATACACAAAGACATAGGCACAAGTTCATGCATGCGCACACACACACACACAAACACACACACACGCACACACACACACACACATATCCTAATCACACATATATGCTCACACACACACACACACACACACACACACACATGCACATATGCAGACACACACACACACATATGCGTGCACACACACACACACACAAACACGAACAAGCATGCGTGCGCTGCAAATGCATGCACTCGCGCACACTCGCATGTACACGCACACATACTCAAGCCTGTCGAGAGTGGATCTCCGTTGCCCTATCTTGTGCTGACTGGTTTTGTCGTCTTAACACTGTGACAGATGACGGATAGCCAGGTCAGTAGTGCTCTCCCTCAGACTGCAGTGGGAGGATAGCTCTCACTGAATCATGCCTCTCAAACTGTCAGACATGACTGTTGCAGGTGTCTGGCAGCGTGGGAAGTTACGGCAGCCGCGACGACAACCTGGGTGCTGGCGGCCCTCAGCCCCCTCATCCCCCCATCCACCCCCAGCCCTCCACCCCCCCCCCCCACCCCAGCCAGGCGAGGCCCCACAAAACCAGTCGTCATGCATCCGGGGCTGCCAGATGGCACGGAGGTGTGAGGCCCGCGACAGACCCACCCCGTGTTTCAGGATGGCAGGGAGGCTTGCAGTGACTGTCGTTGGTTCTGTTGTTTGTGCTGTTTTGTGCTGTGCATCGGACTTCGTCTTACACTCCGCAGTGGGATCACATACTGTCATACACTGGGCAGTGGGACTGGACATCGTACTCTGGGCAGTGGGATCACATACTGCCATACTCTGGGCAGTGGGACTGGACATCGTACTCCGGGCAGTGGGATCACATACTGCCATACTCTGGGCAGTGGGACTGGACATCGTACTCTGGGCAGTGGGATCACATACTGTCATACTCTGGGCAGTGGGACTGGACATTGTACTCTGGGCAGTGGGATCAGACATCGTCATACCGTGTGCAGTTGCAGCAGACATTGTACACTGTGCTGTTAGGTCAGCAATCATTGTGCGGTGGGTCAGCCATTGTCATACACCTTGCAGTTGGATCGGACATTGACATACTCGTTGCTGTTGGATCAGTCGATTGTCATACACTGTGCAGTTTGAGTTGGCATCATCATACATTTTGCAATTCTGATCAAACAGGTCGTACTCGGTGTGGTTGCAGCAGACATGATACACTGTGCAGTCAGATCAGTCACTGTCATACACCTTGCAATTGAATCAGACACCACCATACACTGTGCAGTTGGATTAGCCGTCACACACTGTGCATTTGGATCAAACATCATCATACAGTGTGCCGTGGGGTGAAAAATCACATCATCATAAATGGTGCAGTTGAATCAAGCATTGTCAGAACTGTGCAGCTGGATTAAAAGAAAAACTTGAGTGCCAGGCACTGGTGACCATGAGGAGCCAGGTGTGTGTGTGTGTGATGGGGTTGGTGGTGGCCAGTCCTGTGTGTGGTGTTCATCAGGCAGGTTGACCAGTCCCAGGGAGACCGAGAGCTGCAGCTTGCCACAGAGACCATGCCTCGTGTGTGTCCATATAAGTGTGCGTGAATATGGGTGCCCTGCAAGTGACGTTGTTTTGTGTGAATAGTGTATGTGATTACAGTGTGTATGTGGTTACAGTGTGTGAGGGTGTGTCTGTATGCACAGATATTTGATCTTGCTTTCACGTTTTCAGTCAGTTTGAATGGACAACGCTTCAGTATTGAGCTAGCTGTAATATCAAGACCATCACTTTTTTTTGATGGGATTTGGGATGTGATTGAGAAGGAGTGTGTTTGGAAGAGAGAAGTGTGTGAATAAGTAGCACAGGCAGATCATATTGAAGATGGCCGTTTTGCTGGAGCACCGATGACCTTTTTTTTTTTTTTCTCGCATCATTTTTCATGCAGGGAAATGATTGAAGAATGGAGGTTGATGTCATGATGTGTGTGTCACTGTGTGCCAGAATGAACTTTGTGAGTAATGAACTGGTCAAAGATAGAGATGGAGACAGTATTTAGGAGGAGAGAGAATAGTGATGCATTTTGGGCATGCATGTCTGTAAGAGAGACAGAATGGAAGACATGATAGCAACAGAGCTTAGGTAGACCAGGTGTGTGACCCACAAGTCTTTCATTTCACTGGGTTGACGTGATGCGGTGTGATGTGGACATGATGTGGACGTGATGTAGAGTAGCTTTCCCTCTCTCGCTGTTCCAGCTCTGTGAACTGCTCATGTGCACCTTGTCTCATCTTCTGTCTTGTTGCCGTCAGGGGTATTGTTGAACACCTTTTGCTGCTTTTTTTTTTCTTGGTCCTATTTGTCACCAATATTTCAGTCTTTGAAATTCCTCTTCCTCCCCTGTGTACATTGACCTCTTCACTTGGAGTGCAGCTGTATTCCTGAAATTGTTCATCGACTTTTGATCGGCTCCTCTTGCCCCGACTTCTGTGAGGAGGTATTTCACAGTTGTTGTAGCAAGATCACACAGACGACAACTGAGGCAAGTGAGCGAGCGACTTAAGATTCGGCCCTTCCAAAGCCTTTTGCATGTTGACATATGAAGCGTCTGCATCCTTTTGATTGGTTCTTAAACCAGTTAACTTTGTTCATCCTCACAGAAGAGTGGGGGTGGGGTGGAGGGAAGAGTAAATGCTGTGTTTGTGTGCAATACAGATGCGACAGCATCTAGGGTCATGTTGTAAATATTTTTTTCCCCAACTTATGAAACTAACGGATGCCATACACGGTGGGGTTTGTGGTTTGCATGTGGGGTGCTGTTTTTCCTTCTATTCCTTCGCACTTCTTACACTTACGCTTGTAAATATCTCTGTTGGACTTTAATGATTTGTTCTGACTGTAGTTCTCCTTCCAGTGTTAGGTGTTTGAAGTCAGTGGATATGAGAAAACATCCAAGGTCTTTGGTGTGATGCGTTAATTCCCAGCTTTCCAGTGACACTAGGTTTCAGACAGGCTATCACTACACATGTAATTTGTTATTGTCAAAAATCCTTCAGGATTTGGTGTAATCGGTACACTAGAAATAATTTCAACATAGCTAGCCAATCTCATACCTGGAGTATGGATTCTTTTCATTACTGTTAGAGAAAAACATTTTACAGGGCTCTTTTGTCAAAAAGAAGAAACTAATTAATTCATGATAACTTCCTGATCATTGCTCAAGTATAGATGTTCAGGACTAGCAGAACATTTATTTCTAAAATGATTTACAATGAATATAAAAAAAGAGACATACAGAAGAGTTTTGCCCTAACCAAGGTGTCAACTTGACTATTTCCATTGATGGACGTCAGAGAAAAGAAAAAGGAGAGAAAAAAAAAAGAAGATAAAAAGAGACATGTAAATGTCAGTTAATTTCCACGAGTGGTCCAGGGGGCAGTGGAGGGGAGGGGAGGGAGAAGGGGACTGCAGATGATGGAATGGGGGCACGAGAGAATGCTAGTTCGTAAAAACTGGACAAGAAGACAGTGTGTTGTGTGTTGACTGCAGAGCTTAATCGCTGGACATTCAGGAAGTCTCAAGTTGACCTCCTATACAGTTTGGTTCCACACTGTAAGCAGTTGGCCTCTTTGACGAGAGTTTGGCTCAGAAAATGTTCTCTTATTTTCTTGTCTCCATGTGAAGAATGTTTGAAATGTCCAGTTACGGTGATCAATTGCTCACTATGTTGTTGTTGTTTGTCTGTATTCAGTGTTTCTTCGTTAAAAGATAACGTTTCCCTTCTTCTTTTTTTTTTTTTTTAAAGTCAAATAAGATGGGTAAGGCAGTTTTCATCACCTGTTCAACATCCAATCAAAATAGAGCATCTACAGGCAGATTGCCAAGGTGTACTTTCTTCCCTTTCGCACACCCCCACCCCACTCTTTCCAACCTGTCCCTCACCTGTCAGTTTGATCATGCTGTGCATTTTTCACCTCTTTCCGTTTCTTTTCTGCCATTACCTTTCAGCATTGAACTTTTTTTCTTCTTCTTCTTTTGTTTTAAATTTAACATAAATTACTTTTGAGCAGGGCTTTCTTCCCCTTGTGCATTTATGAACCAGCTTTATTTCTGTACATAGCTGAGGTTGCCTGTGTTGTGGAGTGTGTATTTATCCTAGCAGGAAGACGCTAGAGAGTTGCGTTGATGAAGACAGTGTGCAGGACTGGAGGAAAGGCCCGTTGCATTGCTGTGACCACTGACCCTTGGCAGCTGAAGGAGCGTGCTGTCGGCGGTTTCCTCCCAAAAGGTCAGGGGTTGGCCTCCACACCACAACCATGTGATGCCAAAAAACATTAAACAGTAACTTGCCCTTGCTCTGCTGACTGTGCATTGTGGTGTATGTGGTGTACTGAACATCTGTCTTGGGGAGAGCACAGATGTGTTTCGTACAATATACGTCCTTTGAATTCTTGCGAGCCTGACAGGTGGTGTTGGTGCTTGATAGTACATTCTATCTGCAAGCAGGGTGAGACAAGGGTGAAACCAAGAAAAAATGAAAAGCAGGAAGGCAGCAGGGCACTTTAGGCTCCCTGGCAGGGTAAAGGGCAGAGCCCCTTGTCGGGGGTCTGGGGACGAAAGCCCCCAAGCTGAAGGGTTTCTACACCTTTAATAGGCATTGGCGACACCTTGCTCCTTTTCACCATGTTATCCATAAGACCACCATTAACACTGCCCATTAATGTTACTGACCTGTGTGCAAGCAGTGGGGTTCTCTTTAATTCAAGAAACTGGAGGAGGCAGCAATAAGTTTTGTTGACTATAATTTGTATTTACCTCTTCTGAAACTTACAAAAGACAGCTTGTAGTTTGAACTCAAAAAAATAGTTTGTGATGACCAGAATTTGTGCATGTGGTGTTTAGAAGACCTCCTATGTATGAAAAACTAGACTTTTCTTTCACTTCATCCAAAAACTTGTGTTGTTTTGTTTATTCCAGCTGAAGTTCAGCCTGAAACCCTGTATCTCAGGGGGAAGGGGTGGGAGTGGCATGTAGGTGGGGTGGAGATTATTGGTGCAACAGGTATGTGGCTTGTCTCATAGGTTTAAACAGTTAAGTTACAAACTGATACTTAGATTTAAACCTTGAACCCCCTACATGTGCAGTTTTTGAAGAAGAGTCTAGACAAATTTCAGTAAATCTTCTAGGAATATGAGGATCATTAAATTCTGGGCACAAGTTCATTTTTAGTGGAAGCAAAAATAGTCATAAAATGTATAGCTTTTGTTTCTTTTTTGTTTTTGTGGTTTTTTGTTTGTTTTTTTTTTACTGTTTTTTTTTAAACATGTCCTTATAAACTATATATCATATAAGGTGTATTAATAATGCACTGGGCATGGGGTGACAAACTGAAGGATATACCAATCTCCTGATTATCATAAATCAGGCATGAAAATTAAGAGTTGTAAGGTCAGTGGGCAGACTGTTTTGCCAAAATACATCAAGTTGAAATCTGTCATATAAACAGAAAATTAACCTACAAAATGTACTGGTGCTTTGTCATACAATAAAGAATAAGAATCACATATTGCCGATTTAAGCGGGCCTTTTAGCTTGCATATAATATACTGACAAGATAAAAGCACAATGAATGTACTTGTATTCGTATTTTGCTGCGCTTTCATCTTTTCAGTTAATGCAAGCTGAAAGGCCACTTTGAATGGGCAATTTTCGATTCTGGTTCTTCAGTGTGTGGCAACACACCAGTTGGTTAACTTAATAGGCAAATGAACAAGAGTTGTTAAATCTATATTTTCAAAACATTATGTTTATATGACAGATTCCAACTTGATTTATTTCAGCAAAGCAGTCTGCCCATTTATCTTACAACTCTTATTTTTCATGCCTGATTTATGATAATCAGGAGATGTATATTCTTCAGCTTGTCACCCAGTGTTTTCATTAATATAACTTGCATATAAGGTTTATAAGAAGTGTTCCATTTAAAAAAAATATATATATATATATAAATAGCATCAAAGTGCCCTTCGAGATTTTTAAAAAGCTCAACCACCTGGGGAGCAACATGTGTTAAAATGAGGTTTAAAATGTAGAAGTAGAAATAGAAATCTCTCTACAAGCTTGTTTCAAGCTTTTGCTCTCTTCAGGATGTTTCTTGGGGTGCGTTATCAGTGTTACATAGTGTGCAGATCCTGATTTCATTTTTGTGTGTGTGGGTCAATTACATTCATTGCACGTGCTATCTGTGGTTCTCAGGTTGCTTGTTGTGGTCTGTTCAGGGGGAAGTCGCTGACAAAGATTTTCATTTATGCCTGCAGTTATTTACTATTTCTACTTTTGTCTTCAAAGTTGCTAAATAGGGTTTACATAGTATTTACCATTTTTCTGTGGAACGTAAGTTGCATTTTTTTTTTTTAAATATTGTTGTACGGTGTGTCGCTCTTTTTATGATTTTCCATTATATGCTGTAGTTTTTTTATCTTTAAGTCTCCAAATGTATTTACTCAGTTCCGTTTTGGTTTTTGTATTTTTCTTTGTTGAATGACTGTTTGTGGTTTGCGTATCTATTTATAAAGTGGTTTTCAGTAATCCCTATATATGTTTCTTTTTCATTTTCTGATGTTGCAGTTGTTTGGTATACAATATTATTGTAAAGGCATTTGTTGCTTAGGGGGCACTATTCTTTTTTTAGTGCAATTGCAAGATACCCTTTCATCACCCTTCTTTGCTGTGTTGTTGCTTTTCATTTTGTTGGATGAATCAATTGTGTTTTTGAGGTTGGGCATACAGGAGTATGATAGTTTGATGGTGTTTTTGTTGAACATTTTGAACAGTTTGTGTTCTTTTGGGAATGATGTTGTCAGTATTTTAAAGAATTCTTTTCCTAAGTTTGTTTTTTACTCTTCATCATCATGGGGGGGGGGGGGGGGGGGTTATACCATATGATCTTCCTTTTCCTGTTTTTCTTGTTTCTGTTCGTGTTGTTGTCTGGGCTATATTATAGTTTGTAATTGTAACCACGTTTTGGCAACGCTTCTTGTATATTGCTGCTGCATTATTGAATACTCTTTCGTTGCATGACAGGTTGGATAGTCTCTTTGTTTATACCATTGGGTATAGTTTTTTAGTATAGATGTTGGGTGGTCGCTTTTGATATTTATGTAGATGGGTGTGTTATTGGGGTTTTTTTAATATGGTTTGTACACGTGGCCGTTGAGGTCTAATGTTATGTCAAGGTAGTTCACTACCTTTCTTTGCTTCTATTGTGATTTTAAATTGTGGTTTTTTTGGAAAATTTTGCGCAGTTCTTTTTTCGTATTTTCAATGATTCTTGGGTTATTGTTTAGTGTGGCGAGGCCGTCATCTCTGTATAGACGACTTGCTTTTTCCGAGTTGTTTCTGGATGTTGGATAGCATGAATAGTCCGACTAGCTCACATGTTTCGGCACCATTATATGATCCCATGGTCACATCAAATGTAGAGTTTTTGTTCGTTTTTTTTTTTAATCCAAGTTTCATTTCTGCTGTGGAGTAGTAGTTTTCTTGGTGTGGAAAATGATTTCCATTTCTGACTCGGTTATATTTTTGTGTGTTTATAGGCAAATTTCAAGGCTTTGGTGAGCAGTTCTTCATCTATGGATGGGTAGAAGTCCACTATGTCAAATGTGATAAATACTGTGTTTCTCTGTTTGTTAAGTTTCTTAAACCATTGGATGACTTCATAGCTGTTTTTCCAAAAGTTGTGTTCGCCGTTTGATTTTACGTTTTCTATAACCTTTTCCAGGATTTTCTTACTTATTTGCCCAGTTCAGATTTAGATGGGTTTATTAATCTGCATGTTGGGTTGTTTTGGAAGTTAGGCTTATGATCTTTAAGTGTTATGAAGGCTTCTTTTGTTGCTGTTACTCTCCACCCTATCGCTTAAATCCATGCGGTGTACAAGTTTCTTTTTTCTTTTTTGCGGATGTTGTCATGTATGGTTTTTATCAGCTTTCTTGTAGTTTTTTTCTGGATTTTTTTGTGGAGTTGGGAGTATTTATTTGGTTCCATTTTGTAAAAATTGCTGGTTTTGTCGGCCTTCACGAATATCTTTTTATCATTTTGGATTTGTTTTATTTCATTTTTTAATGATGTTTGAAAGTTGTTATTTGATTTCTTGAATTCAATGTGGCTATCAGTCAAAAGATAAAATGAAAAGACTGATAGCCAACATTGAATTCAAGAAATCAAATAACTTTCAAACATCATTAAAAAATGAAATAAAACATGAATACCTTTTTATCATTTAGGAGTTGTTTTATTTCATTTTTTAATGATGTTTGAAAGTTATTTGATTTCTTGAATTCAATGTTGGCTATCAGTCAAAAGATAAAATGAAAAGACTGATAGCCAACATTGAATTCAAGAAATCAAATAACTTTCAAACATCATTAAAAAATGAAATAAAACAAGTCCTAAATGATAAAAAGGTATTCATGAGGCCGACAAAACCAGCAATTTTTACAAAATGGAACCAAATAATACTCCCAACTCCTCAACAAAAATATCCAGAAAAAACTAGAAAGAAAGCTGATAAAACCATACATGACAACATCCGCAAAAAAAAGAAAAAGAACTTGTACACCGCATGGATTTAAGCGATAGGGTGGAAGTAACAGCAACAAAAGAAGCCTTCATAACACTTAAAGATCATAAGCCTAACTTCCAAAACAACCCAACATGCAGATTAATAAACCCATCTAAATCTGAACTGGGCAAAATAAGTAAGAAAATCCTGGAAAAGGTTATAGAAAACGTAAAATCAAACGGCGAACACAACTTTTGGAAAAACAGCTATGAAGTCATCCAATGGTTTAAAAAACTTAACAAACAGAGAAACACAGTATTTATCACACATTTGACATAGTGGACTTCTACCCATCCATAGATGAAGAACTGCTCACCAAAGCCTTGAAATTCGCCTATAAACACACAAATATAACCGAGTCAGAAATGGAAATCATTTTCCACACCAAGAAAAACTACTCCACAGCAGAAATGAAACTTGGATTAAAAAAAACGAACAAAAACTCTACATTTGATGTGACCATGGGATCGTATGATGGTGCCAAAACATGTGAACTAGTCGGACTATTCATGCTATCCAACATCCAGAAACAACTCGGAAAACAAGTCAAGTCTATACAGAGATGACAGCCTCGCCGCACTAAACAATAACCCAAGAATCATTGAAAATACAAAAAAAAAGAACTGTGCAAAATTTTCCAAAACCACAATTTAAAAATCACAGTAGAAGCAAAAAAGGTAGTGAACTACCTAGACATAACATCAGACCTTAACGACCACATGTACAAACCCACAAAAAAAACAACCACACACCACCCATCTACGTAAATGTCAAAAGCAACCACCCAACATCTATACTAAAAACTATACCCAATGGTATAAACAAAGAGACTATCCAACCTGTCATGCAACGAAAGAGCATTCAATAATGCAGCAGCCGAATACCAAGAAGCGTTGCAAAAAAAGCGGTTACAATTACAAACTATAATATAGCCCAGACAACAACATGAACAGAAACAAGAAAAACAGGAAAAGGAAGATAATTATGGTATAACCCCCCATATGATGGAAGAGTAAAAACAAACGTAGGAAAATAATTCTTTAAAATACTGACAACATCATCATCCCCAAAAGAACACAAACTGTTCAAAATATTCAACAAAAACACCATCAAACTATCATACTCATGTATGCCCAACCTCAAAAAAAAACATAAATAATTCATCCAACAAAATGAAAGGCAACACAGCAAAGAAGGGTGATGAAAGGATATCTTGCAATTGCACTAAAAAAAGAACAGTGCCCCCTAAGCAACAAATGCCTTTACAATAATATTGTATACTAAGCTACAGTAACATCAGAAAAATGAAAAGAAACATATATAGGGATTACTGAAAACCACTTTAAAACTAGATACGCAAACGACAGACAGTCATTCAACAAAGAAAAATACAAAACCCAAATGGAACTGAGTAGATCTATACATTTGGAGACTAGAGATAAAAAAATAAACTACAGCGTATCATGGAAAATCATAAAAAGAGCAACACCATACAACAATATTTCAAGAAAATGCAACTTCCGTTCCGCAGAAAAATGGTTAATACTATGTAAACCCTACTTAGTAACTTTGAATACAAAAGTAGAAATAGTAAATAACTGCAGCGAATCCCCCTGAACAGACCACAACAAGCAACCCGAGAACCACAGATAGCACGTGCAATGAAAGTAACTGACCCCACACCCACAAAAATGAAATCAGGACCTGAACGCTATATATAACACCGATATAGCGCGCGCCCCAAAAAACATCCTGAAAAGAGCGAAAGCTTGAAACAAGCTTGTAGAGATATTTCTACTTCTACATTTCAATACTCATTTTAACACACACAAAAAATATACACACACACACACACACTCATTTCACATGACCATTTATGCTTCCACTACAGATCTAAGTTGTGCCCCAAATTTGATGATTTTCATATTCCTAGTAAATTTATTAAAATTTGGACTTTTCCAAAAATTGCACATGGGGGGGGGGGGGGGGGGGAGGGTCAAGATTTAAATCCAAGTATCGGTTTGTAACTCCACTGTTTAAACCTACGAGAGCCAAGCCACATACCTGTTGCACCAATAACCTCCACCCCACGTACATGCCACTCCCACCCTATTTCCCTGAGACATAGGGTTGCAGGCTGAATTTCAGCTGGAATAATAAAAACAACACACGTTTTTGGTTGAAGAGAAAGAAAAGTCTAGTTTTCCATACTTCAGAGGTCTTCTTACACCACATGCACAAATTCAGGTCACCACAAACTATTTCTTGAGTTCAAACTGCAAGCTGTCTTCATAAGTTTCAGAAGTGGTAAATACAAATTATAGTCAACAAAAATTATTGCAACCTCCAGTTTCTTGAATCAAGTGAATTCCACAGCATACAGGTCAGTAACATTAATGTCAGTTTTAGTGGTGGTCTTGTGGATAACATGGTGTCTGCAAATGCCCCGATTTTACTACATCAAAGGTGTAGAAACCCTTCAGCTTCAGGGGGCTTCGCCTCCTGACCCCTGACAAGGGGTTCTGCCCCTGGAACCCCAGCCTTGCTGCTTTTCATTTTTTCCTGGTTTCACCCTTGATAAGGGTCTCCTCAGCAAGCAGGGGAAAAAGATAAGATCTTAAACAATATGGTAAAAAAATCAGTACCTTAAATTATGTGTTTACCCTTACTTAACCTGACTGATTTTTTTTTAATGCTGAGAAGAAGAAAAAAAGTTGAATTTGGTAATATTTTAAAGCAATCTCAACAGCACAAGTTGATTCATTTTTTACTGATTGCCAGCTCTGGAAAATCCTCAAAATCAGAAGAAACCACAAAGTAAAGAAAACTGTTTTATTTACCATAATATATCCGTGAACAGTGAACTAAATCTTAAGTCACAAAAGGGCAATACCAGTGAAGATCTGACACGACATTTGTCATGCTGGCGTCAACTGGTCAAACTCCATGTTGGACAGAAAAACACAATGACATGTACCTATATATATCTCCATCAACAAGAACTGGCATGAGTAACATGGACATCCAATTAAAATAAATCAGAATAGAAAAAAAATAAATAAAATGCAGAGGCCCTTTGCATCCCATTCGACAAGAGAAAGCTGGTGTGAGACCTTTACTTTCATAAGAACAAACAGAAATGAATTGTAAGGAGGCAACATTTCTCTTCCACCCACACCCATTGTATTCCTTCAGTGATACATCAGTTCTCATCGCTGATTATTAACAAAATCCTAACATCCACTTGACATGAAGCAAACAACTGCAACATTTCAGAGATAGAATACTGGGAGGGAAGAGAGAAGGAACAGCCTCCACAGGGCTGAAAACATGGCTACCAACTTTTCAGACCAACGCGCTTCCTTAATACTAAGCAATGATGATGCAGCTGTATCAACATTCATCAATGATCATGCCAGTTTTTAAATGATATTTCTCCATTTACAAGATCATTTCCAAGGAGAAAAAAAAAAACAACAGGCTCGATGCTACACACACACACGCGCGTGCCCCCACACACACACAGCTTTGCCATTTTTCCTTTTGGAATGACTTTGAATAATGACAAATTCTAAACTGACAGTTTCCTAAGTAAAAATTACATCAATTTTGTCAACTGAATAAAATTAAAAGAAAAAAACAAACAAACAAAAAAACCTTTGTGTGTTTGTAACCATAGGAGGAGCTATTCACAAGGTCATGTTTCAAGGACTGAAGATCTGTAAGCTTACCTGTGATGGGTCATTTTGAACTCCACACCCTAATACAGTAATAGTAGCACTGCTTCTCCCACTCTAAAATTACCTACATTCTCCTCTATGTACACTCACACACATGTTTTGCACTTACATCCACCACAGCTTTTATGGCGACAGTGCAACAGCTCTTATGGCAGACGGTGATAAGGAGAGTGAGAAGTTGTTGGAAGTGTTGTTACATCTTTGAGTCTACTAAACACAACTACTGCAGCATAAACCCCAAACTGGGCAATTCTTGGTATGTATTACATGCCTATTCTTCACACTTGTCTCCAGGAGCACATCACTGCACGGGTTACATCACTGGTGATGATTCACCGACCTACACAACCTGAAGGAAGAAAGAAAGGAAAGTGTTGAAAGCAAAAGCCTCAGCAGAGTACCTGTTTTACTTCCAGGCCACAAGTTCTTTTGTGACTACTGAAAGAAAAAAAAACTCTGATGAATTTACTCACTCTAATGGTGCTTGAATTCTCTTCATTCCGGGGTAAATTTTTAAATAAACACAATGACACACACAAGCATACATTTGAAGAAGAATCTCTCCTTAAAATAAAAAGTACTATCATTTCAAACGCTGTCTGTCCTGTGTCTAGTTAAGACTGGTGGGTGATAAATTGTTTACTTGGCAAGAAAATTGTGCCCATGTTTCTACAGTGCTGAAAACTTTTTGTAACAAAATACAACAAACAAGTTCCTTTCTTAATTATACGGAACAAATGATTATGCAGACTGATTTGATGATGACACAGGGAATTTCTACCACAAGTCAAACCATGTGTTTCCACTGTTCCTTTCACTGAAAGGGGGGGGGGGGGGGGGGTTTATGTGTGTCCACATGCAAAGTTCTCAACAGACATACACATAGACAGGCTAGCATGGACTGTCTGCACACAGACATGCACCTGCATACAACAGCTGAGTGAGCCCAGGATCATGCTAGCCAAGTTGTGCAAGTTTCAATGTCTGCTGCCAAAGATCCCCCTTCTGTGAACCACTTCCACCTCTATGATAAGCACCATGGAAAACACAAAGATGGGAAACCTCGTTCTTGCGAACACCTCATGTACAACATTGTTATTAAAAGCTTGTTACCCCCATAGATACATATGTTGTAAAAACAGTTTTCATCTTCCACACATGGCTGGGTGAACCTACTTCACTGTGATAAGAACAACACTCAGACCAGACTCTATGAACAGAACATACAGAACACAAAACCAACACTGGTCTTCACAAGAGCCCAACTTGACTGTTTGCACAAAAGAAAAATCTTATTCTACAAATCATATGGCATCTGTAATCATTTGGGGTTTTAAACCAAAACAGAAAGATTCCAAACACCCATTTTCTCACAAACACAACAAAAATTAATTCTGTACAAATTATCAATTAATCTGCAAGAGCAGCAGCCACACATAAGAAAACTACCTGTTGCTTCATCATTCCAGACTAGCAATAAGGAAAAACATTTCAGCCAGAGGTAAATCTGTCATGACTCTTGTCTTAATCACTGACCCCAAAAGAAAAGCTGAAAACAAACTTTTTACAACAAATCTGCCTTGACCAATGACCTCAAAAGAAAGTTTATAAGTACCACTTACTCCTCCTGCGTTGCTGGCTTTACCCTGATGATATTTCACCCATACACTTTTAAAATGTTTACCACTCGCGCCCACAGCCTGTCTTCTACTTTAATCACCATTGAAAAAAACAAAAAAAAGAAAAATTTCTAATTTTTTTTTTCTTTTCGAATTAAAGTCTAATCAAACAGTCCTGCCATGTTTACCATTTTAATTTCCACAAGAATTGAACACATACTAATTTTTTCTTAGATAAGATTTTCACAGCTTGCCCGAGTTTAAACCATGGCATTATAATCTGCAAGCCCTAGTAGAACCTCCATTGTTATTCCACTTTGATTTCACATGAAAAAAAAAAACTAGCTCCACACCATGCTTCAGATTGAATGCTGGCTCTGGTCTGTCCTGAGAAGGTCAACACGACAACTAGTGTACAGAAACACGAGAGTCTTCACCACAGACATCTGTACTGCTGTGTGCCTCTAAACCCTATCAACTGAAAACCAACACCTGTCATCCCGAACTTCCTCAGCCTCCCAACTGAATACTGAACCTACTTCACTCCCACTCCAAACTCCAAAGACTGGCAGACAAATGCTACAGGGTGGGAACAGACCGACACACACAGCTGCTAAGACAGGCACAGCTTTCACTTCCAAGTCATGATGTTTATGGCCCAGCCAGCCAACTGTGATAGGTCATGGCAATGAACAATCTCAAAATGCTGCAACTGACAAAGCAGCACGAGATAGTAACTTGACCAGTCACGTACTACCACCCATCACTAAATCCTTCAGTCACAACGGGCTGTTCTGGTGGCGCAATCACCACAGTCCTTGTAAGATGGTCTTCAGTGACTCTAAAGATTACACTTCACTAATGATCTTTATCGCAAAATCTCAATATCTATCTCATCGCAAAATATCATCTTGGAAGGGTATGTGTCCCTGTTTGCTCTGTGTGCTTACAGTTTGCATTTATGCTAGGCAAACCAGTGACAAGCAGAATTTAAAGTTACAGGGACCTAACCATCCCACTATGGGTGCAAGAGTTATCCTTATTTGTTATTCACTGATGATTGTGATTAATTAAGAGTAATTTGCTCAGCAAATGTTCAAGGAAATGGAAAAAAAAACAACAAACAGGGGCTTTCCACAGGATAATTTTTGTAAAGACAGTGTTGGACAAATAATTCAATTATGTTGAACAAATGATTAGATACTACAGACACGTATGTCACAATTCTGCAGTCTTCATACCTATGATCTTGCTTTCACCCTGGACATAACCCACAAAAACAGAGAGAGGGGAGAGCAATTTGTTTTATTGTACTTCATTGGTATCCGCCCCCTGTCCAGTCTGTTTACCCCACTAGGTAGCCCTTGATCAAATGTTTGGGAATTTGTAATGTTCCACCTCCCTTTAAGAAAAAATCCAGGTGAACAGACGTTGCAAATGAGTGAGGTTACACGTAAAGGCCCAGAGTGGCGAGCTTTGGAAAAAGTCAGAGCAATGTGTCACTTCTCAGTCAGCACCTGACGAAAGACTCGCAGCTTTTTTTGTTCGAAGACTTTTTTTTCCTTTTTTTTTTTAAGGATCACGGACCATTTCTATACCAAACTGACCTCAAAACAAAGACCCTTCCTGTAAAGGTAAAATGGCGTAAAGTCTCTGTCTTCTCCCTGACCTCTCTGTGAAGACCGAGCGGGGCACCACACTGAACTACTACTGCTGGGTCCGCCAGCACTGCTGCTTGTGTGCCACTCCACAATGTTGTCGGGCCATAGTTTCTTCTGTCTTCCCTTCTGTCCCCCTCCCTGAACAGTTCCCAGACAATTGTTTCAGCACTGCCTCTGGATCTCGTTAGGCAGCCATACCACCACAGTTTTTCTTCACTGATGTCAGCAGAAAGTCTAGAGGTGTCAGGGAGAGGTCCCATGTTAACACATACTGGACGCATCGATCTCTTTCCAACCTATATACACACAGCGCACACATCACTGATCCACCAGCTAGTATCAAAATACACTTATGGCAATACAAATGAAAACACAAGCTCAGTCTCTCAGTAAGTCATAAAAATCAGAGCTAATAACACTGCATTTTTTTTTCTCTTGCTTTTAAAATATATTTCAATTAGTCTGCTCTTTTTCTGCCTAATAACTGCAAGAAGCTCCATCAAAATAATTTTGCATACATACATATGATAATATGGTTAAAAAAAAAACAAAGCTTTGTTCTAAGATTTTTTGTTTTTTTTAACATCAAACAGGAATAAGGATGGTAACATTAGTGATCTGAAGTTCTATGTTGGTCATTCTAGACAGATTAAGAGGGGTGTGTGCTCATTCCCTTTCTGAGTCGGTGTTATTTATAGTCCATGAGCCCTTACAGGTCTGTTACCACATTTGAGAATAAAATGGCAATTAGATCTAGATCTATCACTGTTAACGATTCATTGAGCTTCTTTCAATCAATACTTTATCTTCTCTTACACGGACAAATGTGAACGCTGACTAAAGAAAAAACTCCTGCCCTGAAGAAAAAAAGCATGGGGCACAACAGATCCATCTATTGCACACATAAAACTAAGATCTGTTGGAGGCTTCAACCATTCCACCTTTTCCTGCCCCTCATTCACAAAACACACATAACAAAACCTGTTAGGGTAAACCAAACCAAAGCCAAAGAGTGTCACAAAACACAGAAAATTACTGGCACAGAATTTCCACAAAGAGCAAATAATTTTACTGAAAGAACCCCCGATGTAGCAGTTTCCAGTCGATCAGGCTGTAGGAAAACCCATTTCTGGATTATCATTCAGGAAATCATCTGTCATGCGAATGTCACACCAAGTCATCTTATTTGAGATAACTGGAGCACTGATAAAAGTCCACCTTGCATTCTTCAGAGGCCTTCCACTCTTTGTAGTGTCTCTCAACTGCTCGGCTTATGTTAATTGCATCAGGTCTACGCCACCTCCCCTTCTGCCTCAACATCCCTACTACCCCTAGCAAAGATCAAATTCCTCCCATATCTATCAACAACAACAATAACCAACAACCACCCATGGAAAATGCCCCTCTTTCTTCCTCATGTCCTGCAAGTCACAAGTGACCTACATGCTGAGAGATGTGACTGATCTCTACAGTTATCCCCACATCTACAGCAGCTGCATCTTCTTACCATCTCACTGGCAGACCACAGACACCATGGAGAACTTATAGACCCTGACTAAAGAAGAACATGATGCATACATGAAATTGTGATACTGTGCCTCTTTACTGTTAACAACTCTATAAAATAACTGTCATCAACACTGCTCCCACGTCGGCTTATGATTTAAAAAAACTGTGTTGTCAGTGCCGTCTATCTATTATGATACAAAAAGTAAGTTTTTTTGTAATCTACACTGTTCCCACAGTCTGCTTATGATTTTAAAAAACTGTGTTGTCAACATCGTCTATCTATTATGATACAAAAAGTAAGTTTTTTGTAATCTACACTGTTCCCACAGTCGGCTTATGATTTTAAAAAACTGTGTTGTCAACGCCATCTATCTATTATGATACAAAAAGTAAGTTTTTTGTAATCTGCACTGTTCCCACAGTGGGCTTATGATTTTTTAAAAAACTGTGTTGTCAACACTGTCTATCTATTATGATACAAAAAGTAAGTTTTTTTGTAATCTACACTGTTCCCACAGTCGGCTTATGATTTAAAAAAAACTGTGTTGTCAACGCCATCTATCTATTATGATACAAAAAGTAAGTTTTTTTGTAATCTACACTGTTCCCACAGTCGGCTTATGATTTAAAAAAAACTGTTGTCAACGCCGTCTATTATGATACAAAAGGAAGTTTTTTTTAATTACACTGTTCCCACAGTCAGCTTATGATTTTAAAAAACTGTGTTGTCAACGCCCTCTATCTACTGATTTTAAAAAACCTGTGTTGTCAACGCTGTCTATCTATTATGATACAAAAAGTAAGTTTTTGTAATCTACACTGTTCCCACAGTCGGCTTATGATTTAAAAAAAACTGTTGTCAACGCCGTCTATCTATTATGATACAAAAAAGTAAGTTTTTTGTAATCTACACTGTTCCCACAGTTGGCTAATGATTTAAAAAAACTGTGTTGTCAACGCCGTCTATCTATTATGATACAAAAGTAAGTTGTGCATGCTCTGAGGAATAACAAATAGGATTTTTTTCACAGAAAGTTTTTCAAAATACTAAATGACTGGACAGATACCCTGATCAAAACTTGATTTTACCCACTCTTAAACATCAGGATGTAAGCAAAACAACACAAAAGCTGTTCAAAGAGTGATCAAACTTGACTAGACGTGATATTTGTTTGTGCACTAGTTACAATAAATCAATCCTCATCATCAATAAAACAAAACAAAAAAAACATGATTCCCTTTGTGATAAGTCCAACGGGCATGAACAAACTTCCCTTTCAGCTGAACAGAGCTCAAATAATCGGACCATGAGCATCTTCCCTCCAGCAATGGCAAGAATCATCGTTTCCGTGCTGCAAAATGTACTTACCAAAGACCAAGATACAGAACCATCAATCTCTGATTGGTAAAGGATTATTCTAAAGGCTGCTTCCTTTCATTTCAGACAATCCCACCAAAAAAAAATGAAGCAAGACCAGTAGACAACAGTACTAGTTCAAGACAGGGATGATCACAGTCTGAGCAACCACAATCCACCTACCATCTCAGAGTGTCTAGATCATCAGGTCTCTCTCTCGGTCAAACCTGTCTGGAGGAAACATTCCCTTCCAGTGATGGACCAGGCACCCACTGCATGGGGTGCAGGACTGGGATCAGAGAGACATCAACAGGGACCAGGTTGTTTCACCTCAGAACAAAAAGGTCTACGTGAAGGCTGCCCAATTTGTGCAGGTGGACTTCAAACCCTTACAAGCAGAGGAATCTGGAGGATCTCACTGAGCCTGAACAGGGGATTTGACTCGGTATTAAGACCACACTGAAAAAGGCCTCACCCTAGTTTGAGAGAAAGCCACAACTGCTCCACCACATCTCCAGATACAAATCCAGTTGTTGTCAGCCATGATCTTCTATACACAAATGTGGTTTTTACACAACTACAAATCAAAAGGACAACAAGAGTATGCCTCTTTCAACACTGCAGGCCCCACCTCCAGTATCAACTGGTGGATTTTCAAAGCCACTATTCCAGTGTCTGATACAAAAAAATGGGAAGGCAAGCCCATATTCTCAGTTACAAGAAGACTACGGAGGATGAATGACTCTCTGAACAAGACATGACAAGGGCGTTGTTAGAGAAGGCAATGTAATGGGGAGAAGACATGCGTCACCTGGGTGCCTACGGCCAGAACATGCGCACAGATCTTCAGTCAAATTTTGATGCTTTTTTCTTTTTTCTCTTTTATTTTGTAAAAAAAGCCTGTCACCTCTTTAAAGTTTTGCCCTGCACAAGGATTAGCCCAAATAAATGAATACAATGAGGCACTGTAAATCAGGATCTTGGAAAAAGGTTCGTTAGGTAGTTTTTCCAAACAGAAACTTCACGCCAGTTGCCATCACAAACACACACACACACACACACACACACCCCCCTTCCCCACCCTTCATCCCCGTCTCATCTCTCACGTCCCAATATGCATTATTTCCACACTGCTATCCTGGCTTCTCAAGCCTTCCTAACCAATGTGCATCATTTCCACACCGCTATTCTGGCCACTCAAAGCCTCCCTAACCAATGTGCATCATTTCCACACCGCTATTCTGGCCACTCAAAGCCTCCCTAACCAATGTGTATCATTTCCACACCGCTATTCTGGCCACTCAAAGCCTCCCTAACCAATGTGCATCATTTCCACACCGCTATTCTGGCCACTCAAAGCCTCCCTAACCAATGTGCATCATTTCCACACCGCTATTCTGGCCACTCAAAGCCTCCCTAACCAATGTGCATCATTTCCACACCGCTATCCTGGCCACTCAAAGCCTCCCTAACCAATATGCATTTTTTCCACACCGCTATCCTGGCTTCTCAAAGCCTCCCTAACCAATGTGCATCTTTTCCACACCTATTCTGGCCACTCAAAGCCTCCCTAACCAATGTGCATCATTTCCACACCGCTATCCTGGCCACTCAAAGCCTCCCTAACCAATGCATCATTTCCACACCGCTATTCTGGCCACTCAAAGCCCCGCTATTCTGGCCACTCAAAGCCTCCCTAACCAATGTGCATCATTTCCACACCGCTATTCTGGCCACTCAAACCTTCCTAACCAATGTGCATCATTTCCACACTGCTATTCTGGCCACTCAAAGCCTTCCTAACCAATGTAAACAGCATAAACTTATGTACGCAGCTGGAATATGGGCTTTGATACGGAGTTGTTACAACAAAGAACAAGAAGACAGTATCACCAACATGAAAATGAAGTCAATGCTGACATCAAAACTGAAGTGAGTAACATAACGGGCAGAAGACACAATGAACAGTGCATACTTCTGGGTAACACCACAGAGAAATTTTCAAAATTCTATTTAATGCTTCCTGGAAAAAAATATAGCTTTGATTTGGAGAATCAGTCTGAACATCAGACATGAAAATAAATGACACTTTAAAAAGTCTGTCACATGTCAGTTTGACTGTGTTTCCTTCCCAAATGCAGACCAAAAAAAAAAAAAAAAAAAAAAAGAAAATGATAAAAAGACAAACTGATTTTTACAGATACATCGATCATGTTCAAGTCACAGGAGATCATCCATCATGAGTCACTCTAAAGAGTGGATTATTCCCCCCCCCCCTTTTTTTTTTTTCCCCCCCCAACAGCAGCCTGGTATTTGAGAGCAAGTAACATCAACTAGAATCAAGGTATCAGTCCAGTCTGTTAGGAAAGTTAATAATATTGTCACACTGGTTGGTTGGTTTTGATCACAAAAACACATATTGAATGCAAAGTAACAACAGTAAACAACACTACGCACAGTGGAACAACAACAAAGCAAAAAAACAATGAAAAAACATACTGCTGCCAATATAATTCAAAGTGAAACAAAAAACACAGAGACAGGAAATAATCACAGGGTCACCCAAAGCAATTCCAGCGCAGAAGTCACAAATTCCATGCAGCCATATACAAGAAGGGCAAAAAGAAATACAGAGTCCAGTTTCAACCTAAGTTCTTTCTCAAGTGAAGAGACACAACAGACCTCACCAAAAGCTAGCAGAGAATGCAGCAAGCAATCAATACAGGTTTAGTATTGGTGCACAGGGGGAGACATCCAGCAAACCAGACTGCACTGATCACAACTTTCTCTTCACAGCCCATTTCTCTGCATTAAATTCTGGTTGCTCTTTTTGGACAGAGCACATAGCCAAGGATGATGCTACCCAGCTTTTCTCTTTCTCCCCTCTGTCTAAATGATTTTAAAGGGGATTTCAGCCATGCAGTTTACCAAGAACAGTTTTCTCATGCATTGCCCTTTTTACATGTTAATGCTTCAAGTTGTGGAGCAAGACTGATTCTCAATGTCTTGAAAATGGGGAGTTTGTATTATACTCCCTGTTTGGCTAAGTATACTTACCATGTCAGACCATAGCATTAAACGGCTGTCAGTCAGCTCTGTCAGGCCGAAGTTTGTGGCAAATGCAGTCATAAGATAGTCACATGACGCCCACCCTACTTCCGATTACGGAAGATGCCGAAGATTGTGTACCGGCCGTCATTCAACGAGGCCTGCGCGCAAGGCAACCCCAGGGAACCTTGGCGCTAGCGGGGAAGGTAGGGCGGGCATTAGAGTCTGACATGGTAAGTATACTTAGCCAAACAGGGAGTATAATACAAACTCCCCATTTTGGCGTCGTATACTATACCATGTCAGACCATAGCAGAAATTTAAAGGAATAGGAGGAGGGCCGAGCGCCCTAATGGTTCCTGGGGTTAACTGTTATGGCTGCATTGGCCGCCACAAATGAAACCCCTTCAGAACCATCAGCCCTGGTCATGCGGATGTCCCTTAGATAAAGTTTATGAAAGGGCTCTCCGAACGCCAGTAGGCTGCCTCCAGGAGATGGCGCACGGGGACAGAGTGCTGGAACGCTGTGGACGTGGCCAGCGCTCTGACCTCGTGGGCTCGAGGGGAAAGGGCTGGGAGGTCTTTGTGGCCTGGGCATAGGCAGATTTGATAGTATTGGATAGCCACCTAGAAATCGAGCCCGCCGAGATGTCTTTCTTGCTGTTGGGGTAGATGGAAATAAGGAGGCTTCTCTGAGAGGAACGCCTGGGGCGGGAACGCTCCAAGTAGTATCTGAGGCACTTAGAGGGACACAGGTCCATGTCCCCGCCGCCTTCGCTGCCCAAGATATCCGCTAGGGAGCGGATAAGCAGGGAAGGAGAGGACGTGCCTGGTTCCTGGTTCTTCGCTAAGAACCGGCAGGAACTTAAGCGAGACCGAGCCGTCTCTGTGAAAGGCGATGTCCCGAGGGTCACCACTGAGGGCATGAATCCCACTTCTTTCCTGGCTGAGGCCAGGGAGAGAGAGGAAGGTGGTCTTGAAGGAGAGAATGTCAAAGGGAAAAGCGCGGAGGGGCTCGAAAGGGGGTTTTCTGAGGGATTCAAGAACCAGAAAGCGGTCCCACATGGGAGCGCGCCTAGGGGACTGAACTTGCCGTAGGGCCACCCCCCGAGATAGTTCTCTAAGGAGAAAGTCATTGTCGAATGATGGGCCGCCCAGCTGTCGGATGGTGGTGCATATGGCCGATCTGTAGCCCTGAATGGAACTAGCCGAGGGCTTTCGAGAGGACGAAAGATGGGATAGGAAATTGCCTATCTGGATGATGGAGGGGAGGTAGGGGACCGAGTTAGCCGTGCACCACGTGACCCATCTCTCCCATTGGTAATTGTAGAGGGACTCTCGTGCTGGTCCTATGCGAGGCCAAGGCCAAGTCCCGTAATCACTGCGATGCCCCCGCTTCTGTCAGGGTATCTAGGACAGACCAGGGTCTGTCCGCGGGGGTGGCGGGGACCGGTGGTCGCAATTTGGTTGGCATATCAGCCAAGCGTGTAGGCAAAGCATCTGGGGGTTGGAGTGAGGGAGGCCCGAGCGAGGTTGTCTGAGCAAGTCCCACCGAGGGGCTAGCTGGAGAGGGGAACGTGAGTTAGGGACCTGAGGTCTGGGAACCACAACTGGGCCGGCCACCACGGGGTTATAAGGATGAGTTTGGGTCTCTCCAGCCTGGCCTTCCTGATCACTTTGAGAAGTATTGGGAAGGGGGAAAGGTGTATGCGATGAGTCCCGTCCAGGGGGGGGAGAGCGCATCGACTGCGTACGCTCGGAGATCCAGGACGGGAGAGACATACATGGGAAGGCGATGCGATGGTTGAAGCGGGTCGCCAAGAGGTCGACCATGGGCTTGAACCAGTGCTCCCATAGTGTGGTTAGCGTCAGCTTGTTCAGAGTCCACTCTGTGTGCAGAAGGGTCCCTGAGCGGCTGAGAGAGAGTCTGCCAGGATGTTGCGTGTCCCCGCTATATGTCTCGCACGGGAGGGTGGTTCCCCGTGCGTGGCACCAGCGAAGGAGGGCCTCTGTCCGTAGGAGAGGCCGATGGAGTGAGCCCCCCCCCCCCCCCCCCCTTTGTTGATGTAATGGGCTACCGATGTGTTGTCCGTGAGGAGGAGAACCAGTTGGGCGAGATGAGGTGTTGGAAGTGGAGGAAGGCCAGCCTGACCGCTTCCAATTCTAATATCTTGATGTGGAGGCATGCCATCTGTGCGTCCCACACCCCCGAGGCATGACTGTCCCCCAAGTGGGCCCCCCCAGCCCGAGTTGGAGGCGTCCGTGTACAGATTGAGGGACTGAGTTGGGAGAGAGATTGGAACGCCGGTGGTCAAAGTGGACGGATTGCAAACCACGTGTAATAGCGTGGGCTAGAAAGCTGGTGCGACAAGGAATGAAGACCGGCGCAAAACAAGATGGCGACGAAACCGACCCGCGATCGTCACAGATGAGATAGTGGAATCGTGGTACAAGTAACGGCGAGATAGAAATCGGAATTTAGGGGCGAAAAGGCCGTAAAGGCGAGTGAGAATGCAAGGCCGATGGACAAATGGAGGCAGAGAAAACGCGATGGACGTGGCGATGGAAAATGCCGATCAACCTCGAACCGGTTACGCAAATAGACAAGAACCGGGAGCACCACGATCGCGAGAAAATTTCAGTAAATAAGGTTAGAATGCTAGCCCATCCGATAACCTCACACGTCAAGATGTAAGCGGAAGCCACAGATAAATGAGTACAGAGTGCAAAACACAACAATCTTTACACAAAGGCAAAGTATAGGCGAGACAGAGCACAAGACTTATCTTGCTTGGGCGACAGGCCGAAGTTGAATGACGGCCGGTACACAATCTTCGGCATCTTCCGTAATCGGAAGTAGGGTGGGCGTCACGTGACTATCTTGACTGCATTTGCCACAAAACTTCGGCCTGACAGAGCTGACTGACAGCCGTTTAATGCTATGGTCTGACATGGTATAGTATACGACGCCAAATGTGAAGTTCAAATCTGAAAAGATTTTCAATGAATGATTAAAGACTGGATAAAACCTGTTTGTGCAAAATCATTAATTAGAGCTCTCTGCCTTTCGGCACTACTATTTATTGGCAGTTGAGTCCAGCGCTCTTTATACATTCATATTTGTTCTTTCATTTTTGTTTTTTTTCTTTAAAAAAAAAAAGTGAAAGATTTATGGGTTTTGTTGTTTTTGTTTACCATGTGCGTGTGTCAGAGAGTGTGCATTAGATATAATGTCCAGTATTCCATTCTCATAATCATCACACATTTTGAAAAAAAAATTAAACCATAACCTTAGGCTTTGCAGGGTCAGACTGAGATGCATAGTTAAAGCACATCTTTTTAACACCACTCCCTTCAACCACCTAACAACCCCAATCTTCAGAAACAAACACTGATTTACAACAGGTAACAGTTCAACAGATAAATGGAAAACAGGACATAGAAAAGAGAGAGAAACAGGGATCAGGACAAAGCTATCATGAAGAACGCGGTAACTCCAGAAATATAGCAAACATGTATGTCAGAACACAAGAGAGAAATTCTACCATCAGTTTCATTAAAATGATGTACATAAATGAGGAGGGGTGGGGGGAGGACGGGAAGATTCCTACGCTGCTTTGTTCAGCAACACTGTCTAAAAGCGCCTATTACACGTACAGGCCGACCGGACAGGTTTCTGGGCCGTAGGCAAACCCAAGGCCGATCGTAACGTGTAATTAAGAAAACCGTAGGAAAACGTCCGGCGAACATCCGATCCGCCTCTCGTCCAAACTCACAGGCGCTGCTTGTGAACTGGACATCGGCCATCCGGTTTCTTTTGTTGTGTGCCGAGGCAGGACAACAGAACTAATTTCAAAATTATAGAAAATCACATCGTAGGTAAAAAAAATAATGCAGATTTGGAATCAGCGCGTCAAAATTAGGCAAATGACTCGCGTGGGACTCGTTTTGTTTTGTATTTTAATAAAAGTTACCCTTTTTTTTTTTCTTTTCTTTTAATTTTCTGTCTCTTTTTTGGCATGCATTTCATCATTGACGATTCTGTCTGTACCCTACTGTCGTTGACCCACACACACACACACTGTGTAGTTCATGAATGCAAGCAGTGCATTTTTCTTGTGTGATTGACCACATGTGGCGTGGTTTTCTTTTCTTCTTCTTTAAAATGACAAAAATCGCTAGATCATCCAAAACTGTTCTGTCCGCCATGATGCACACACATGTACTGTGAGGTTTCACCCAGAGTGTGTTGATTGAGAGGTACAGCCGCCTTCAGGCCGCCTTCAGGCCGATCGTTGCGTGTAATAATACATCGGGTTTCCTCGGCCTTGGGCTTGCGCCTACGGCCCAGAAACCTGTCCGGTCGGCCTGTACGTGTAATAGGCGCTTAAGGAACACTGCATCAAACACAACCATCTACATCTTCCGTTCTACTCTCTAATAAACAGCATGTCCCAACATACACACTTCACCCATCTATTTTTAATCCTCCCTCCACTTCCTCTCACTCACTCTATTAAGACATGAATAACATAAGGGAGGTTTTCTTTCTTTTACTACACTCCTTATTTGCTAGCTCTGGCCAGATTTTTGTGACTATAACAGTAATAGGATACCTCTCTACGGCTTTTAGTCCTAAGCTTCCTGCAAAGGCGCAGAGCCCTACCCACTTCCTGCATTCTACTGCCACATTGACTATAGCAAGAAAGTGGAAGGCTGGGCAGGAATTCCAGTCCAACATGAAAAGAATACTCAGTCTAACGACGTGTATAATGGCAACAACAAAATCACCATTTTGGGAGGAAGGCTCTTGCCCAAATGATTCATGTGGGGCAGTCTAGGAGCAGTAAGGAACATGTTAGCTTCCATGAAACAGTTTGGACATGCCCTTGAAACCATCAGCCATGGATAAATGGAAGTCACTGCAAAAGTGGATAAAGGAGAGCTCTCCTACAAGCCAGAAGGCTACCAGTGGAACACGCGCTGGAACCTAGTTCTTGAATATTTACTCCAAGGTCATGTCTCCATTCTCATGTACTCACAGGCTCAGAGCATTAGACAAGGGTGTGATAGAAACCCAAATCTCTGTAGGTGTCACTGGGAACTGTCCAGATTGTGGGATCAATGAACAGGAACCTCAGTGCGATGGGACAGGCTGAACTATTTCCAATCCCATCCCTTCCGCCCTCTTCTGTCCAACCAAAAACAGAGATAAGCATACATGTGTCCTGATAAAGGGCCTTAAGAGGGATGTTCAGGGATCTGTGTCTAGGACTACGCTGACCTTGATCAGTTGGTGAATATTACAGCCAGCTAAAGGAAAGCACCTGGAAGGGCTCCAGGACCAAGGGACAGCTTTGTGTGTGGGAGGAGAGGTGTGGCTCTGTATTCAACTACCATGAAACAGGAAGGTGATGCAAACTAACTAATGAAAGTGAAAATGTGAACCACAAAAGACTGAATGTAGGTCTTGGTCTTTTGAGAGGTGGGGGGCGACAGGAGAAGATGGTCTTATATCAGAGCCTGTTGAAAAAGGTCGGGGGGGGGGGGGGGGGGGGGATTTCATATGGGGTTTTCTGAGACACACTAGAAACAAGAGATTCCCGGAGGTGACTCTCTCTGGGTCTCCAACCTCCTGCAGCAGAAACAAGGATAACAACCTGACGGAGGTGCTCACAAGTACAATAAAGTGTACAGACAGATGCGTGTTGGAAACAGAACCCCCAAATAGGTTTGGCAGTGAGGGAGCTGGTGCAGAGGTACCCTACAACAAATGAGATGGACAACCTGGTGAAGACTGTCCAGCAAGAACCACTCTACAGGTAGAGGTATGTTGCCTGGTGGGTGGCTAGCAGGCAATAATATCACCAAAGGGAAGAGAGTCCTTTGTCAAGGCATGCTGTCCAGCTCATTGCCCAAGACAGGCCCTATGAAGTCGAAACTTCAGGGAAAGAAGCAGAGTCCCTGGTAGTTGTAACCGGGTCCTGGAAACAGGACAGATCAAGTCCAACCCAATGTTGGATGGTCCAGATAGGACATTTATGTTCAGTGTGCATCCTGGCTTTCCCCATGGAGGGTTCTGAGGTGTCAGGGAAGAATGAAGTCGTACAAAGGATACAATCAGCTCGTCCCTCTGAAGTGAAGCGCAGGCTCCTGCTGCCCTTGGGAGATGGATCCCAGGAACAGCAACGTACAGACAAATGAGACCTTGTCTGAAGATGGGGCAGTGAAGCAGTGGGAGGAACATGACTGAACCAAAGACAGGTGCTGTCACCTCTGTAAATGACCTGGAGGCACCACCTCGGTCATAGGGAGGTCAGCCCTACACCTTGGTATGCTGTATCTAGAGTGAGGTAAAACTCAAGAGTGCTGAAGACCAGCTTCTGAGGCACTGTAACAGGGTTCATGCACACTTTTCACAGCAAATCAGTTTGCAAGGACAAGCTTTTCCTTTAATTCAAGATTGGAATAGGCAAACATAAATAAACAGCAAAACATTTATTTTCTACAACAACAAAACACACACATGTAAGAACACAAATGTAACTGGAAATCAGAAGGTGAAAGTGCTCAATACTGCAGTAAAACCTCTGAGTGGCACAAATCCAACACAGCTGAATTAGATATATATGCAAGTGTACCAAGGACACATTTTGCAGTACATGTGTCTGATCATCAGTAAGCAGAGAGTTTAACAGCAAACTAAACAACATGGGTACAAGAGTAAACAGAGACGGTGTGTCATTTGTTGACATGAATCTTTCATCATAATGGCTATCTTCACTGCTCTTTCAGTTCTGTTTTATTCTGAAAAATAAATGAAAGTGTGAGACAATGCAATGCAACGTATACGCACAGTTGAGTTTCCTTACAGAAAATGACTTGAATGGTGTGTGTGGGGAGGAGTCAAAAGAACAGGAGAATGGTTTGGAAGAAGCCGGGTTTGCCTTCTTACTGTTCACCTGATGACTATACTAACGCCCTTGGGGGTAAAGGCAGCTGATCATGATAGCAGCCAGGAAAGGGATAAGAAAAGGTAGTAATGATCAAAACAGTTCTCGGGTAAGGATCCTTGTACTGCAGCAAAAGGGGCTAGTGTAAGCCACTAAACAGAAGAGAAAACACAGCACAACATTGCTAGGTCACAAGGCAGTAGGCGAGATGGAGCAAAAGCCCTGCTGGTCATGAAATGAAGGAATTGAATACAGCCCCATGCTTGGGCAGGAGGAATAAGAAGCATTCACTGGACATCTTAGTTTGACATCAGCCACAAACCTGGCCAACCTGGGCTTGCAAACTGGCCTTAGTTTGCAAGAATGTCATATGGTAAGGACCACGACAGCAACTGATATTCTGCCTAATTCTTTGCCACCCCACACAAACTGCAGAAAAAAACTTCTCACACTGACACACAAGCACCATGTTTATCCAGCTTTGACCCACTTGATATGAATCACAAGCACCCCTATCACACACACACAGTTAACATGTTTATCAGTTTTTTGTCCCATTCTACACAATCATCAGGCAACATATACACACACATAATTCTCACATAATTATAACAACTTTTTGTTGTCCTATCCAATTCCAATCAGACACACATTTTTCCAGACACACACAAAAAAGATTTTCATTAAATTTGTCAAATATGTCCCACCCTATGTGAATCACACATACTCACACTGATAAACAAAACTAAAGATTCAATGGTCTTGGTTTTTTCCCCCAAGCTGCCTTCAGTTGCAGCATTCTTCTGATTGGTATAAATCTCCACTCTGTACACACACAGCCACACATTAGGAGTCATCATTATCACTCTGCATACCTGTACCTACAACCTGAGCACCACTATAGCCCACACACACACACACACACACTCGCACACGAGCCTCCCTGTGGAGGCTGGGCACTGTGACTGCGAACTACAGCCCACGGATATACACAATGTTGCCTGTTAGGATTCAAGTCCTCGAAATAATCCCTCTGCCAGGCCTTGGATCAAATCCCTTTGCTCAAATGTTCAACAACTGCTCTACACCAAAAATCAGACAGCCTCCTCCTGTGTGTGCTGGAGTGTTGTGTGGCCACATGGTATGAGGGTTTGTGTCAGACAGGGCCAGTGGCGGACACAATGGCACTCTCACCTGACTTTGTCCTCCTCTTCTGCTGCCTCACTGACCTGTTCTGTCTGAACGGCCTTTCTCTCCTCTTTCTCCCGTTCTTCACTGTTCACTTCCATGTCCCCCCTCTTCCCTCACCACACCACAATCCACCTCTTTTTTTCTCATCACCACTCCCCTCCTCAGTTGCCCCCCTGACTGAGCTGTCTTCCGTCGCCTTATCTGTCTCTGCTGACTCTGCTGCCTCATGGGAAGTTTGTTCACATGTCACCATGCTGATGTCAGTGCTGGGAATGCTGCGCTCGCCGCACGAGTTGAAGCCCTCGTCCTCAGGCTCCTGCTTGATCTCCATGTCAGAGGGTAGAGGTGGATGGTCCTGGGTGGAACGACCGCTGCATTTGATGCAGACGTAGTCCTCTTCTTCACTGATCTCGTTGGCCCCCAGACCCACACAGAGCAGGTGGAACCACAGCTCACATGAGTCACACTGCACCCAGTGCACTGCGTTTCCTGCCATCAGCACAACCACTGTTAAACCACCTCTACTCAGAATGGGGTTGACCCAAAGTGAACCACTACAGTTGTCTTTTGTTACCAACAAAGCCAGTTATAAACTAATCTGCTTATTAAAAAAAACAATTTGCCTTTCATTGAATTTCATATCACAGAAACATCCTTTTTCAATCCATTCTGCTTCTAATGTGATGATCCACAAACTGAAGAGTTCTGTCGCTGCTTGTTTCGATGTCCAAGACATGCTCCTTTGCAGCAAAGGTTTCTTCCAATATATCATTACAGATTTTCATCAAATTGTATAGTTCATCTCTTCCACAAGAACACCAAGATAAATCTGACAGCCGAACAAGTTTTAATCTTCAGCCTATGTCTTGCAATTAGGAAATGATGTTCATCTTCTGTTATGTCAAAAACAAAACTTTAAACAAAAGTTGCTCATATGAACCATAATGGTCTTTTAAAAAAACCAACTGAATGTTATTGTTATTACTGTCACTGTCTCACACACACACACACACACACACACACACACGCATATGCACACGCGCACACGCATAGACACAGTTATCGTACAGACACACTCTTCCAACACATGCTAGTCAAACAAAACGAAGAGACATCAACACACAAAACAGACCACAGGTTCTGGACTTGGCCACTCAACTCACCAATAGGTCGCAAACACTTATCAGCTGAGCAGTCCTCTTCATCGTTATCATCATCGCTGTCCACATCCTGAGCCACCTTCTCCTTCTTCACCTTGACCTTTTTCACCTTCTTCTTCTTCTCTCTCCTTCCTTCTCCACAGCCTCCTGTTTCACCTTCAGCTTCTTCTTCTTTTTCTTTGCCTTCTCTGCCCCAACTTCCTCCTTCACGCTACACACAACACAGAGATCCACCACACATTGTATTCACATGTCTGTAGATCCACCCGTTTCATGTATACGACTAGACATTCTAGGACTGGCTGATCTTTTATCAGGCATTTTATGCCTCTATGTCATAGGCCCATGACTTCTTGTATGTACATGCTTTTAACCTTTACCAGCCGTGTCGGCCAATAGAGCACGACAGGATTTCTCTCCCGTGTGCCGAGTCACGCCAGGTCGGACGACGGACAGACAGCAGTACGTTCTGCCGTGTCGTCCACTATCGCATGACGGGAATACAAAAAATTCCTACACTTTCCAGAAAATGATCCAAAGAAAATACGCTCTGTAACTAGTCTTGGGGATGTTGGAGTGAGTTGTAGACCATACTTTCAGTGGCCAGTTGTGAACTTGGCTGACCCCAGGAGCTTTGAAACAAAGAAACTGGCGGCACCGGCACGCGGCGCGCGGCACGTATTTCCTGTGCCAGTAAAAATGTCGGTCAGGCAAAGGGGTGGTAGCCATTTCTCCCTCAATGAAGCGCTTGAGATCATATTACAAAGTGGATCTGGTGATGAGGGGAGTGATAGAGAGATAGAAAACTTTGAAGGAGAAGAGGAAAGTGAATTGTTTGAAGATGCAGCCATCCCTTCATCTTCTGATTTGGGGTTGTAAAAGAATGGAATAGAATGAAAACAAAGCATTTTTTCTACTTATCAGACATGCTTTTCAACGCACAGTCGTGTGTACACATTGAAAGTAAATGATTTGAAATTGCTATTGTCGATTAGTTGAGTGTTTGTTCTTTCCCTTGACACCTTACACAAGGCTGTCAGTTGTCGTCTAGCAAACGTAAAAATAAATTAAAAAGTGGCCAAATATGTGCGTCGGCAGGGAGTGAGCGCTATGCGCGAGCGTGCGGCGGCAGGGAATCGTGCTGTCCGTGCCGCTCTCGACTAGATTGAATTAAGTTCACCATAGGTTACATTTACATGCCTGTTCATTCTACATTAGCCAGATACCATATCCATATGCCTATATATTATGGGTCCATCAGATATATGTATGCCACTGTGTTATATGTCTGCAGTCTATTAACTGTATATATCTATATATTATAGGTCTGAAAGATATCACCACATATATATTTATATATATATACTTCTATAAATCCAACACAGAATACTAATCATATCAGCAAGCACATTCAAAGTCTGATTTACCAACCACTAGAGAATAATCGTGTTCATTTTGTTTGATTACAACACTATTTAACCTTTACCAGGCATGTCCGCCGAGAGCAGCGGATGGGATTTCTTTCCCTTGCAAACACGTCAGCCAAGGCTGGCAGACGGAGAGACAGTACATTCTGCCATGTCCGCCACTATCGGAAGACAGGAACATGAAAAATTCCTACACTTTCCTTGAAATGGTCCTGCCGAAATAAGCTCTATAATTAGTCTTGGGGATGTCCTAGCGAGTTGTAGACCCTACTTTTAGTGCTCTATCATGAACTTGGCTGACCCCAGCAGCTTTGAAACAAAGGAACTGGCACCTGGCTTTCCTGCTAAGTGCGCATGGAATTTCCTGTGCTGGAAAAAATGTCAGTCATGCAAGGGGGGTGGTACCAATTTCTTGCGCAATGAAGCACTTGGAATTGTACTACAAGGTGGATCTGATGATGAGGGCGGTGACAGAGATATTAAAAATTAAGGCAGGGTAGAGGAAAGTGAATTATTTGAAGATGCAGCCCAAAATAATGATACTGATGACAAATCATCATCAACTGCAGCAGACGCCGCCACATCACACATGGTTGCTGATGAGGCCATTCCGATGATTGGGGCACAAATGCACTAGACCCAAAACACAGTCAATGCAAACAATGGCGATGTCGCAACTTGTTTGCTTCTGATTTTAACAGCGTGTTGTGTAAAAGAACGGAATAGAATGCCCTCCGTACTGCCGAACATGTTGTACCACCAAACCAGGTGCAAACCAGGTGCGACCACCTGCAGTGAGGCAATAACCCCGTACTGCTAAGCCAGGTGCACACCAGGTGCAACCGCCTGCAGTGAGGCAATAAACCTCAGTACCGCCAAACCAGGTGCAAACCCTGTGCGACCGACGGTGGACAACATGCAGTGAGGCAATATGGCGGAAACGCCGACCATCGTGGAACAATCAAAGATGGCGGATCGACTGACCGTTGAGGGTTCGATCACCGAAAGTGGCAAGCACTGAAGCGCGAGAGTAAAATAAACTAACGCGCAGCAGCAGTACAGGAGCGAGGCCGAAAGGCAACTAGGTAGAGGAGAATTTAGGGGGCTTGTTTCTTCTTTCTTTAATAGGGGACGGAGAGATTGTAAGGCAAACTTGATCGACCTGAATAGAAATTCTATTTAATTGGGGATCCAGAAATTGTAAGGCAAAGTTCGATCGTCGAAGTGAATTTACAGGGATGGAGCGTGTGAATAAACTAAAGCACCGAGATAGATGAATCACTAGCCAAAAGCAAGTGGAAGAGAATTACGAGTGAGAAGGGACGCATTAGTACAACGAGGACGCATTCCTATACCGGTGGGTAAGGGCCAAATGGAGAACAAACGGCACTGGAAAGAGAAGTCGCAAGTCGTCACGCCGTAGAGCGTGAATAAAGTTTAATAGAACGCCAACCGTAAGCCTCAAGCGGCAATAGTACCCATGGTTTAGCGTAAGCCACAACAGAACAAGTAAAGAAGACAGCACACAAGCAGTCTCTACAAAAACAGAAGTATAGGCGAGACAGAGCAAGAAAACCTATCCTTGTTAGGCAGGAGCCAAAAGTTGAAAGAGGAACAGGAAGTTTGCAACGGCTTTCCCTGGCGGAAGCAGAATGGGCATCACGTGATGGTCTTATTACTGCATTAGCCACAAAAAAGTTCGGCCTGGCAGAGCTAACTGACCACCGTTGAATGCTATGGTCTGACATGGTAAAGTATATGACGCCAAATATGTGTTTTGGCAGGGGCGAGACCAGGGAAGCATGCCGTGCATGCCGCCCATGGCTGGATAGAATAAATCCATTCTGAACTGCAACTCTTACTGTTCAATGTATCCAGATTTAAACTGCCAGCACAGTATCTGACCACTGTTCATCAATGGGACAGCCAGTGCAGCAGAAAGAAAATGACGTAAAGAAAGTGACAGACAAATTAAACCGATGTCCCAAAGCAAGGTGCAAACCATGACTCATGCAGAAGTTGCTATGGTCTTTTGATATTTCATCAGTTTTGCACGTGTGCATTTCAAAATGGCTGTCTCACCCTCCACACCATTCGTTCCAGCCACACTCTACACAGCTGCACTCTGTACAGTCCCAGCACTGGCACTCCAGGCAACGCACAGTACCATGACCTCAAGTTCCAGCTGTCACCAACAGGGGTTTATCAGGAAAGTGTACAGCCGGTAAGTTTGCTTCGGCCTGCACCCAGCAGAAACAGAGGGACATGCAAGCATTTGTCTTTCCCTTCCCTTTCACCGATGTCACTGATAGGCATTGCCTTCATTCCAGCAATGCCATGACGCACCTGCCACCTGCCTTGTAACATGCATTAGTACTCAACAGTACAGTGACAACACACTAAAAAAAACATTCATTTTTATTACAGAATACACTAGTTCTATAATACACACGAAACAACAATGAATAACACTTTGGCAATTAAAATAAAAGGAAAACAAACACAAGCAGCCATTTTCACATACAAAACATGCTTTGGACCCAAATGAAAGAAATAATACAGTCATGCATGAAAACATGACCTGACAAAAAGATGCATTTTCAATTTATTGTTAAAGTCCGATTATGCCTTGGGGCCAGTCAATTTTGCATACCAACACTACATGTTGGTGCAATAAATTAAAAAAAAAAAAAATATTGCTCTACCTGATGACAGCAGCTGAGCATCTGATGTTATCTTTTGTGAGTGACAACTTGCCATGGGTATCAGAGTAGCACAGTATGCACAATGAATGCCACAGTACACATGCAAAATAATCACGATGAAAATAGGGAACCTGTGAAAGCTTAACTTTTAGCCTACGGCGTGCACAGCTCCAGGCGTTCCTCATAGCTCTGCTGCCTACGCATGCACGGTGCTGTGCGCCAACTGACAGCTCCATTGTCTACAAGGTGCACACCTCAGTGCGTTCTTATTTCGAAAAATTCTAGTATTCGAACTTTAACAGTCTAAGAGAAATAACTCCCACCAGAACTTAGCAGAGGTACCTGGTAGCCTGGCATGCCCTAGTTCTTAAGTTCAAGCAAAATTCACAATCATTACCTGCAGCTGAAACAAAGAATCCCTTACCGGGTTTTTCCAACCTGAACTGACCACGTTTCTGGCACTGACCTTTCGTCTGCTAATCAAAATGCCAGCTCAGCGCCGGCAAGTCATTTCTTTAGAACAAGTTATTGAAGAATGTATTCCAGGCGATTCCAATAAAGAAGGAGAGTCGATCGATAGTAGAGATGATTGGGAAGATGAGTAATGTCTATTTGAAGATGTTCTTGATTACAATGAGATAAGATAAGATAATGTTGCTTATAGCTCTTGATTACAATGACAAATCAACCGATTCGACTGATGCATTAACACACACACAGGCGCTTGACTCGCAAAATCTCTGTAGCCCAAATTCTGTGAAATTGTTTAAAAATGGAATGCAACTGACAGCAAAAAAGCGCCATAACCATAAGTGTATTAGGTGAGTGCTTTTCTTTTATCAATTTGTCTTCATGCCATTACTAAACACTGATCGTCAAACTCCGCACTTGTTCCTATTTCTGTGTGCACTGGTTACTTTATTACCTGTGTGTTGAGTCAACGCAGGATCTAGTAGAGTTTTGAAAGTACATTCATCTAAAAGTCCTTGATTTCTTTCTTTTCAGATAGACCAAACAAGATGTTAACACAGACCAAATATAACATATAAAATAAATTCCAAAAATGCTAAAATCACTACATAGGCAGGGGTTTTATTGTCAGTGGCTGTGTGCAGGAGAGGGGAAAACTCATGCTCCAGGCATACGCAGGGATAGTGTTAAAGCTTGAAAAAAGAGTGCTGGTTATTTCCAGAATTTATTCTTTTACCCCCCACACAGAGTTTACTCTCACACAATGTACCCCGTTGACATGCATAACGGACATCAGTAACAAAATTATCTCACCATGCGGTTAATCACAAAAAAATATTTAAAAAATGTATGAACGCAAAGCACCATGTTAAAAATGCACAAAAATCAGCATCCTACTAGCCACAGAAATACAAAAAAACAACACCTATGTACACTGCCATGCACATAAGACTTCAGCCTCTACTAGAAATTTGGTCAGATAGCAGTCATGGTCAGAGGCCGGCAGCAGCAGCTCAGTGAACAAGTAGAAAGAAGGGGTAGGCCAGCAATATGCAATCAATACCCAATCATCACAAAGCAACCCATCATCAAAGACTACAATGCAGCAGCACCACTCAAGTGTTTTTTTCTTTCTTTCTGTACCCTCATTTCTGAAATTTTCCACATCATTAGGATAGTCACAATATAATTTCATCATGGCCACATGAAAAAATTCAGTTTCATGATGGCTAGGATCAGGAGCGGGGACTTCTCCCGCCTTGCACCCCAGTTGTCAGTATAGAGCTTTGCAGTGGATATCCTGCGAACCTTCGATCAGAATTGGTACTACTGATTCAATGAAGTCAACTCACTAAGGGCAGTAACAATTACTGGGTAGCAGGGTATGGACACGAGGTAAGCCCCATGTTCAATTCTTTTTCCTTTTTTTTTTAATGATACGGCAATGTTTCATGCCAAATGGAGATAAACAATCATATACAAAGCAGGATAAATTTTTTTTTTAAATAACAAAAGAGCATACAAAGGCACAGCAAATTAAAAAACATGAACACAAAAAAGCAGGGTAAAGACATCAAGACTAAAAAACACACAAACTTGCGTAAATAAAGAAAACGAAACGCACAATCAAAAACCAAAACCTGGACAAATAAATAAAAAGAAAGAAACAAACAAAAACCATCGCCCAAAGCAAAGTAGATAAAGAAATAAACAATCGAACAAAAAAAAAAAATCATAGAAAAGCAAGGTAAATAAAGGTAGAAACAAAGCACCATACTAAAGCACGGCTACACAAATGCAGAGCAAATAAAAAAATTTTTTTTAATTAAACATAAGCATAGTAAATAACATAATAAACATCATGCCAAAGCAAAATAAAGAACAATGAACCAAAAATTATCATTAAAAATATATATATAAAGAAAACCTATCATGCAAAAAAGTGTAAATAAAGAAAAAACCTGTAAACAAAAAACTATCATGCAAAAAAAGTATAAATAAAGAAAAAACTGTCACCAAAAAAAACATGTGTAAGTAAAGAAATATCTACAATGCGAAAAAAGTATAAATGAAGAAAAAAAACCATCATGCAAAAAGATATACAGAAAAATAAAAAGAAAAAACTATCAAGCAAAAAAAGATAGAAAAATGAAAACCTACCATGCAAAAAAGTATAAATAAGAGAAAAAAAAAGTATAAATAAAGAGAAGAGCAAATGTCATACAAAAGCAGGAGAAAGTAAAAATTGAAGAAATGAAGAGCATCCCACAAAAGAAAGGTAAAAAGTGAAAAAAGCCATCCTGTAAATGCCAGGTAAGGGCAACAATAAAGACGCTCTACTCACAGGAGGGAGCGTTAAATCCATCCTTGTTGACCTTGAGCTGCACCTTGTCCTTGCGTTTCAGCTTCTTCTTCACCGGCTTGAGGCCCAGCGGTGCCTGGCTCCACTTTGAACTTCTTGGGGGGAGAGGCCCCCCCCTCTGCTCCTCCCACGTTCAGGGACCCCAGGGTGTTCACGTTGGTCCCCCCACCCCTTCCTTCTCCACCCCCAACTTCTTCCGCTTCAGCTTCTTCTCCTTCAGCACCTTCAGCTTGGCCTTGCCCTTCAGGGCGTCCTTGTCCTTGATGCGTTTGACCTTGACTGGCTTCTTGGCCCGCACCTCCTTCATCACTCCACAGCCCATGTTCTCCGTGTCCTGCGAGCAAACCACATCATCACTGGCAAACGGCTTGCCACTGTCTCGTGCCTTGTGTCCGCAGCTCCCTTGAAGTTTGTGTTTGGAGCCAGTTTCTAGACCGGAGGTTCACAACAAGAGCAAAGCGCAAACTGTGTGGCTGTGCAAGTATGGCAGGGAAAAAAAAAGAACGTGTGTGGAAAATGTATCTCGTTATCTATCTTTGTAATGCTGAGTAAATATAATCAGCCAAGACAAGAAAGACTTTAACAACAAAATGATATTCCACAATAAACACATAACTTGGTCAATCATGTCTGATCCTTTTTTACCTAATAAAACAAATCATTCAGATCACCATGTTCTTAACTTTTACCAGCCGTGTCCACCGACAGTGGCAGATGGAATTTCCTTCCCTTGCAGCCGTGTCAGCCAAAGCCGGTGAACAGGCAGACAGTACATTCTGCCGTGTCTGCCACCATCGGCGGACAGGAACATAAAAAATTCCTACACTTTCCTTGAAATGGTCTAGGGGGAATAAGCTCTATAATTAGTCTTGGGGATGTCCTAGCGCGTTATAGACCCTACTTTTAGTGCTCTATCATGAACTTGGCTGACCCTAGCAGCTTTGAAACAAAGGAACTGGCACTCAGCTTCCGCTAAGCGCGCCTGGAATTCTGTGCTGGAAAAAATGTCGGTCAGGCAAAGGGGTGGTACCAATTTCTCACTCAATGAAGTGCTTCGAATTGTATTACAAAGTGGATCTGATGATGAGGGCAGTGACAGATATTGTAAATTATGACAGAGTAAAGTGAATTATTTGAAAATGAAGCTGAAAATAATGATTCTGATGAAGAATCATCAACATCAACTGCAGCAGACAACGACGCATCACATGTGGTCGCCAATGAGGCCATTCAGATGATTGGTGCACAAATGCATTTGATCAAAACATGGCCAATGCAAAAAAATGGCAATGTCGCTTACTTGTTTGCTTCCGATTCTGACAACGTGTTGTAACAGAATGGAATAAAATGTAAACAAAGATTTTTTTTTTTTACTCAGCAGCCATTTTTTTTCAACAGACAATCATGTATGCACATTAAAAGTAACTGATTCGAAATCACTATGTTCAATTAGTTCAGTGTTTGTTCTTTCCAATGACACCTTACACAACACTGTCAGTTGTTGTCTAGCTACTGTAAAAAAAAAAAAAAAATTAAAAAGTGGCAAAATATGTGCCTCGGCAGGGACCGAGCGCCGTGCGCAAGTATGTGGGACCAGGGAATCAAGCCATGCATGCCACCCATGGCTGGATATATTAAACCTCTGTAAGAAAATGATTTGTATACCAATTCACTGATAAATACAAACTGAGGTCCATGAACTAATGCATCGACAAATACTAATAATGGCCCACAAACACAAATAGAATAAAAATTTTTTTTTTTTACTTAAGTGTGCTGGAATTTGTTATGGGCACATCACTTCCATATTTTTTTCCATCATGTATTTCATCCACAGACAATATGCTGTCAAAAACAGGACACTGAACCTTTTCCTGTCCATCCTAGCCAAACTCCAGCAAAGGCTGTGTGCACAAGATCACACCCAATGTCCACTAACAGGGCCAAAATCAATAAATGAGCGAAAGAAAGACCAACTAGTAGCAGTGCAAAACTGTGAAGACAAGTCTGTGTCCTACATCATATCAGCAGCCATGATGTTGTGGTTAAGTGTTGTGGATTCCCAGCCAGAAAGTCACAGGTTCAATTCCCATCTGATGTATTTATGTTTGTGGATTTTTCTGCCCGTCACTGGCTCCAAAACCGAGCTGAGTTAGCAATGGGCACACTGGGAGACTGAACCACATCCTCCTAATTTAAGAATTTCCTGACCAACAATGCAAGTGTCTGTATCTGTCAGGCCTGGTTTATACCAAGATATTCTAAAAAGAAAGTAAAAGTACAGTCCTGTCTTGCAGTCTCAGACCAGACGGAACTCCATAGCATCATCTTCATCACCCTCATTCTCACTGATCAGTATGAAATAAGTTTTGAATTCTTTGACCCATCAAGGCCTTCTCATTATGTGACCTTTCTACATCCAAGCCTTTGGTGAATTCATGTCATGGTTGCCAGAATCAGAGAGTTCTGGGGGTCTGTTGTGACTCGTTGGACAGATGAGGGGTACACTCTGGAGGAGGATGGTAACTCACGCTAGCTCTGCCACTAAGCAATTGCTCTGTCAATGGGGGACTTAAATGATGGTGTTCTGTATCTGTTGGATCTGAATAGGCATCACTGAATACCATTTAAGTGACTCTGCAGCATTGCAGTTCCAAGCTGCCTCATGACGACTTGACATCAACTCTCCCTGTCGATTGCTGGTGCTGGAGCTGCCATGGGGACAAGCCAGGTTGTGACTGTCAGAGTTGACTGTGTTAGGTGCCAGAATGAGAGGTATGGAGGAAATACCACTGTAAAGGCACATAAGATAAGACAATGAAAAAAAAAAAAACCTGTATACATAAGGTTAAAAACAAAATGTAACCCAATAATCCATATCATGATAAAAATCGATCAAATCCTAGACGTACACCAGAATTAACTCTCTTGACAATTGGGTGCCTGCTAGCGCCCAACCGGAAATCACACAGCCAAAACGCTGAGCGCCTGCCAGCGCCCGGTAAAACACGTGGCAACAATGGGCGCCGCCATGTTTCTCGTGGAAAAAAGCAAGTCTAGCGAGAACGTGATTTCCTTCTTCCTGTAGCCATTTTCTACTGTCTGCAAAAATAGCGAGTCGCGTGCCGTGGTTCTCGAGTTACGAATTTTTTAAGTTTTGAAGTCGAAATGCTGTTTTTTCACCATGGCTAACCTTGATTTCTTCTGCCGTTCTATAATGAGATTTAGTGATGGAGATACTGTGATTTGTAGAATTTACAGCATAAGACTTAGTGAAAGTGCTGGGTAATGAAGCTTAGAGTGACCTAGATTTCGACTGGGATGAGGTTCAAGGTATGATGAGCAACGATTCGGAAGAAAGTTCTGAAGAAGATTTTTTTTTTTTTTTTTTCCCCCCGAGTAAATGGCTCATGTGACATTCTTCAAACTTACGATATAGCAACATATATATTCGTAGGATTTTAAAAATTATTTTCATTTCATTCTTTCCTTTCCTCTCTCTTTTAAATTATTTTTTTTAATTGAGTAACCATGTTCAAATTACGGAGTTACCTATCTTGCCGATGGTTTCGGTGTAACTAAGCTCGGGTAAGTGCATACCGAAGAGGGTTAACAAGCCCGAAATTACAGCATTCAGCACACACACACACACACACACACACACACACACACACACTGACCTGGAAATCAAGGAATCTGGAGTCAGCATGCATGTGGCAGGCCTGCAGCAGTTTCCAGATGTGCTGCGTCTCATCCAAGGTCACCTCCAGCAGGTCACCCTCCATCATCAGCTCCTCCAACGTGGCTCGCAGTGTGTCCGACATCTCCATCACTGGCCACTCGGACTGGCGTGGCACCAGGGGAGTTTTGCGGGCATGCTTGCGAGGAACCATCTGTCCATGGAACATAACTGGCTTTAAACTGCAATGCCTACATTCGCCAGTTTGCCAAGGAAGAAAGACCACAGGTATTTTTACAGAAATGGCACTGCCTCTGAAGTTTTGGATTAGAATCCCACTGGTACCCAAGATCAAAAGTGCCACTTTCAGACCTGTTTACCCCAATTTCGTATACCTGTAATATCACAGACAAACACCTGTAATTTGAAGAAAAAGAAAAACAACGTAATCTTCATAAGCACAATATTTTTGAAACTTTTGAAGATTTGGAAGAGCCGACCGCTGGCGCGTAAGACCGCTTCGTCGTGATCTCTGACAAGGTAAACACGCACGGCACGCTGGGAAATGGCTTTTTACTGCTTTTGACTGAAACGGTAGCAGTTGAAACTTAATGTGAAACAATTTTTTCTTTCTTTTTTTTTTTTTTTTCCCCGTAATTTTTTTTTTAGGGGGTGTGTGTGTGTGTGTGTGTGTGTGTAATTCCTGTAATTTTTTTTTTCCCGTAAAAATTACGGCAAGATCGTAAGGGTAAACAGGTCTGCATTTTCACTAGCCATCTTTGTATTATATTGCTGGTTTTCCTATGCCTGATTAACATGCTGAATAAAAGCACAGTCAGGCCTCTGCTTAGTCCTGTCCACAAGATCCTCTTCTCAGATCTTTTCCTTTCAGCTCTACATTTCTGTGGTCATCCAGCTGTATATCCTGCACACTGTGGTCACATGGCCTAGCAAATATGGTGTAGTAAACGTGGACTGGTCCACTAGCAGTATCACCTTGATCAAGTTGAAACTGAAACCATTGGTGTTATCAGAGTCCCTCCCCCCCCACCCCCTTCCCCCCCTGTCCTGAGATGGTCTTTCCTGTCTACCATATCTATCACCTTTGGAAGGTGTGGACATATGTAACTTTCAATAAAGTAATGTCAGCCTGCTTTACTTTTTTTTTTTTTTTAACATTTAAACAGATATTTGAGTTTGCTTCTCACTTAATACCAAAAGCAGGCAGAAATTTCTCCTCCACCAATTCATGTCTAAATGAGCAACAAATATCAAGCGTCTTTTTTCCCCAACAATTTTTCTTTTGGCTTTGCAATGATCAATATATATGAACAAGGAATAGATGTGTGAAACAATATAATGGTTACACAAATAGTAGGCTAAGGGTTTAAAATAATAAAACAAAACAGAACAAACCAAAACCGTGAATAAAAAGAGGAAACTTGTGAAACAAAAGCCAAGAAAACTGCTTTTACAACTCTTTGGAAAGTAGACTTCTAGACTTTCAACAGGGTTTTTCGAATAAACAAAACAAAAAAAAAAAAAAAAATATGTATAGAAAATATGTATAGTACATAAAAGAGCAGTAATTATTACCATAATAGCACTTTAAAGCCCGTTTCATCAGAAAATCTACCACATTTATTGTCAATGTGAGAGACAACTCTGCCATACACTGGCACATCTCAAACATCCTAAATAATATAGAATATGAAACATCCCCCCGGCTCCCAACCTCCATTTCCATCCCCACCCACATATCCTCCTTCCCCCCTTGGCCAAGTGCTACAAAAAATGTAATGTAGAACTCCATCTATTACCCTGAACATCATGTCAGAACATGATCCACAAACGCATCCATGCAGAAGCACACACACACATGTATACATTTGCATTATATGCATGCACACACACATGCACATCCTCACATCTTCGTGTGTGTGTGTGTGTGTGTGTGTGCATGTGCATGCCACCCCCCCCCCCCCCCCCCCCTTTCTCTCTCTCTCTCTCTTGTACCATTACATTTTTTTTAAAAAAGCACACACTCTAGTGGAATACTCACTGGCAGCCTGTTTGGAGACGGAGGAGTAGGCATGCTCTGAGGACATGCCAAGGGAGGGCACCACAGGGATGTCCACCTCTGCCCCTATGTCCTCCGTCAAGGAATCTGCCTCCGGCTGGGGGGGACTCTGTTTTCTCCACACATCCCATGGGCGATGTCCTGGGGTCTTCCCCGTGGGGGGAAGCATCGCTTCCGGTTTTGAGTCCACTGCCAGCCGCGTTCTGGGAGCGCCCAAAGGCAGACTGAGTCACGGAGGCCAGGTGACCCTGGAGCTCTGGGTGGAGGCGGCCTTTCGCAGTTCTGCACTGATGATTTCTCTGTCTTCTCACGTGCTGCCTGTCAGTGGACAGGGAAAGACAAAGGTCAGCATTTCAATACATGTCAAAAAAACCACACACACACACACACACACACACACACACACACACAAGCAAATTCAACTTGAATCATGTTTTTCTAGTACAGGGCTCCCAATAAGCAAAGGCAAAAGTCCATCCTTCACTCCTCTAAGATCTGGGAAAATTTGTATAAACTTTATTCAAAATAATGCATTGACACAAATCTGAGCAATGAGGTACATGTCATCAATATTTCAAACTACAACCAGGACCACTACTTCATACAGTTTTTATGAATCTCTTGCATTTTTGCACCATCTTGGGAATGTACAATGAAAGAGTGCGACATGACTTTATTTTTGGGCAGGCAGACAAAAGATGACTACCACTCTCACAAAAGAAGTTTACACACTATCATTTGACTTGCTAACATTCCAAAAATGTGAAAACACATTCCCCCCCCCCCCCCCCCCCCGACATTGTTTTTGCAGTTTCTTGATTTTACATTTCTTTTTAAATTCACAAATTCAAAAGAAGAGGAACCTGGTAATACAAACAGAACAGAATTTCCCCACAAAACGGTTGAGTATGCATGCCCATGCTCTCACTCTCATACACGCACGCACGCTGACATGCACACACAGCGCGTGCACACACACACACACACACCTGTTCCTGACGTCGCTGTGACAATACTGACAGAGTGGCCAGAGCTGCCGCCAATTCAGGCAGAGTCAGCATTTGACGTGCACGGTCCTGCCACCCCATAGCCCGCTCCGTCAGACACTGCAGTGCCTCCCCCTCCGCCAACCGCACTGGCAACTTCTGCAGGGACACAAGCAATGACAGGATGGTCTCCAGACGAGGGCGACGCGAGCGCAGACACACAGGACACAGGAACTTGAAGTCATGACTGGCCTGAAGTGTTGGGGGCTGGCCTGGCTTGGATTTTGCAGTGGCCGACTTCGGCAGAGGTACACATGTTCCTGCAGAACCAAACATTTGCACTGTATTATTTTCTCTTGCGGGCGTTCCTCATTCGTCCACTGGAAACAAAGTAAATACAAGCAAGCTATGACATAGTGCATGTATATGATAAGAATCAGACCCTTTATTGACAACACAGGCACATGTTTATGCACATGCCTACACACACACACACACACACACACACACACACACACACACACACATGCACACGTGCGCGCGCGCACACACAGGTACACACACACACACACAAACTCACCCACACATCACCTGACTACACTACAACTCACCCCAATGCACACACACACACACACACACACACACACACACACACCATGGAACCAGTCTTTGCAGAGTTCACACTGCAGCATGAAGCCTAAGGCTGCTTTACGGCAGACACAGAAGCGGTTCTCCCCTCCGTCTGTCCCACTGGCTGTCTTCTCCATGTTCCTGGCTCGCAGGTCACGCATCATGTCCACCTCACGATTCTCCATCATTTTAAAGGTGGCCACCTGCACACCCATATCAGCCAGATGCTCACAATTAAACCTACAGACATAATTAGTTTCAAGATCAGTCTTTACCTTCAAAATACACACACTTCATGTTGAGTTGTTAACAAACGGGCCTAGTTTCAGGATCAATCTTTACCATTAAACACATACTTTATGCTGAATTGCTGACGAACAGATCGAGTTTTAGTATCAATCTTTATCATCAAACACATATACTTTGTGTCAAATTGTCGACATACAGTGCCCACTTTTAGGTTCAATCTTTACCACCAAGCTTTCACACACTGTACGTTGAACTGCTGACAAACAGGCCTGGTTTTAGAATTAATCTTTACCATCAAACACACACTGTAATGTTGAACGGTTGACAAATGGGCCTAGTTTTAGAATTAATCTTTTTACCAAACACGCACCCTAATGCTGAACTGCTGACAAACAGGTCTAGGTTCAAAATATGGGTTTACTGTGAAACACACACAATGCTGACTTTTTGAAAAACACACCCAGTTTTACAATCAATGTTCACCATAAAGCACATATGTCATGCTGCATTGTCAATATAAACAAACGCAGCTTTAGCTTCAAAATTTACCAAGAAGTATGCATGAGGTGTAACTAGAATGGTACCAGGTCACTAGTGAGCAGAGTGGGAAGGAGAAGAAAGTAGAGAAAGGGAATCAAATGGAACCGAGGGCTGACACACATAATCTTATCCCACAAATAGTGCTGAAAGAGGGAATTTTAACCACAGAATGGAACGAAAGAAGCAGTCAAATGCTGACAAAATGGCAAAATGTAATTGTGAAGACATAGCAAAAAAAAAAAAAATTGACATACATGTCTTAGTCAACACTTGGCCATGTTATGATGGAACCAAAACAAGAGTATGCATTAGCATACAGACATTCCATTACCTTCTTGATTACTATATTAACTTAAAAACTTGGCCAAACAAACAAAAAGGAAAATAAGAAGATAGCTAACTAACTACAAACTGCAGTCAGTTTGTCGTGTTCAGTATATGACACCAAATAGCCTAGCTTTAACAGGGTTCCTAGAGACTCCCAAGAACAAAATTCAAGTTTTCAAGGAGTGCTTTTTTATTTGAAGGCTGCAATACTTGCGTAAAAATTGAAAAAAAAAAAAAATGGCAGTTTGATTTTTCTGCATTCAGGTTGATGAAAAAAAATTATTTAAATACATTTTTTTTTGTACTTTTAAATAATTTTTTTCATCAACCTGAATGCAGAAAAATCAAACTGCCATTTCTTTTTTCCATTTTTATCCAAGTGAGTGTGACACATTACCCAGACTCTGTATCAAACGCCAAAACACTAAAATCAGCAAAAATATGTCCAATTGTAAAAGAACATACAGACTATGCATGGTGTGTTGGAGACTGGTTGGAGGAAAAAAAAAAAATTTTTTTTTACAAAAATCATCGCCATCCTGCACACAGTCGTCTGCTATTAACCAAGGGAGATAATTTGTAACTTCATCAAAATCAATGAGGTTTCAAATTACCTCCTTTGGTTAAATAGCAGACAGCAACCCAGGATCACAACAATGTTCGTAAAAATTTGTTTTTAAATAATATTTCATTCACCTCTCAAAACAGAAAAATCAACCTGCCATTTCTCTTTTTGCTACTTTGCTACATTAAAAAAATTTTTGGAGCCAATGGCTTGATTTCAAAGGTTTTCAAGGTTTGGTCAACAGAACCACATTTCATTGATTTTCAAAGGTTTTCAAGGTCTTGAAATTCACTGTCAGAATTCAAGGAATTTCAAGGAGCATACGAACCCTGTTTAAGATTGTGTCTACTGAGAAGCACATTATACTGAACTGCTGGCAGTACCCGCCATTTGGAACAATCTGTATTGTGGCAGCTCTCATACAAGAGGCATGATTAGCTCCCTGCTTTCCCTTCTTTTTTGGATCCTGATAACAAAACATTTATTTGCTTGGACAGGAAAGCATGAGAAAATAAGTACTTTTACAGCAATTTGTAGTCTGGCCTTCTTTGCTGCATTTGTTTTAGAATCATCTCCCTGAAAAAAAATTCTTCAACTGACTCATGTAAATGCTTTTTTATGCCTGGCTTCTTCAACTTTCCAGACCTGCTTATCCCCTAAATTCTAAACGAGCAGTTTCCTGGACAAAAATGGGGAGTTTGTATTATACTCCCTGTCTGGCTAGTATACTTACCATGTCAGACCATAGCATTCTACGGCAGTTAGTTAGCTCTGCCAGGCTGAATATTTTGTGGCTAATGCAGTAATAAGACCATCACGTGACGCCCACCCTACTTCCACCAGGGATGAAGCCGGTGTCAACTTCCTGCTCCTCATTCAGCGAGGCCTATGTGCAAGGTAACCCCGAGAACCATAGCCCTAGCAGGATGGGGTGGGCATTAGAGTCTGACATGGTAAGTATACTAGCCAAACAGGGAGTATAATACAAACTCCCCATTTTGGCGTCATATACTTTACCATGTCAGACCATAGCAGAATTTAAAGGATTGAAGGAAGGCTTAGTGCCCTAGTGGTTCTTGGGGTTAGCAGGGAAATAGAAATGGCTGCGTTAACTGCAAAAGGAGTCCCTAGAACCATCAGCCCTGGTCATGCGGACATGCCTGAAGGTTTATGAAGGGATTTTCCACATGCCCGTAGGCTGCCTCCAGGAGGTCGCGCAAGAGGACAGAGTGCTGGATCGCTGTGGAAGTGCCAGCGCCCTGACCTCATGGCCCGGGGAGATAAGATGGCAGATCCTTAATACGCCTGGGTGTAGAACAATCTGACCGTCTTGGAAAGCCATCAAAAGATAGGACTGGGAGGAGCGCCTGGGGCGCGAGCATTCCCAGTAGCCCCAAGTGGAGCCAGCCAAGAACCTTAACGAAAAGGGGTGAGATAGGAAGGTGCCTATCTGGATATTGGAAGGGCAGATGGGAAACAGAGTTGTATGAGCACCAGGAGGCCATATCTCCACTGGAAAAAGCTCACAGTTTCCTGGACAAAATGAGTAATTTCACAGCAATGTATAGTCTGGCCTTCTTCACTGCATTCATGTGAAATCATCAGTTCTTCACTGGGACATGCGTGTACTTCTTTTGGATTTCGATGCCCCCATCTTCAGAATGAACATGGCTGCATTCTACATCGTCATTACATCCTGCAATCCCCTCGCTTAGATTATACATCATAGCTACAGAAGTTGAGGAAACCCTCACAGGTGCATTTTCCTCTGAAGGCAGTGCCCACTCAGCAGGCCATTAAGCTGAATTGGACTTAGTTATTTTTCAAGATTATCAATGTAAGAACTTAACAGTTGGGCTGAATATGTTGTGTAGCTGGTCCAAGAAAGATTAGCTGCATAGTTCTCAAAGAAAATAAGTAGATTTCTAGGATTAAAATGTGAAGTAGGCAGGTTTCAGCTTCTGAATTGCGGGTCATCGGTGGCAGCCCATCTGCAGACTAACAATGACACCACAAATAATTCAGAACAGTTTGTCCTCAGTGAGAGTTTCAACGACAAACAAATGTCTTCCTAAACTTGATAGCTGCTAGACAGTCCGAAAATTCTTTTCACGAAAGAAGTAGTATAGGCCTATATCCTCATTTTTTACAGCATGACCTCTAACCTTGATCCAAAGAACAGACATAAAAGCTATAGCTAAGCAAAAAAAGAACAGAAACCTTCTCTTAATCAAAATTTTGCCCCCAACCCAACCCCAAATTTTAAAAGAGGGAGGGTACATCTTGCATGTTTTACTAGTGAAGAAGCCATGGGGTGAGAGTGTGGGAGGGGGGTGGGGGGGAAATACCACTGTACCATATCCATGGCGTTTTGGACTTTTCAGGGGTAGCACTTTGCTCTAGCCTGTCTTTCTCAAAATTTTTTTTTCTTTTTCAGCAAATCACTTTCTTTTTTTTTTCTGTCCAAACCTCTGCGCGACTTCAGAGGCAGTGCACCCACGCCGCTCATTCCGACATCCCGTCCACAGCCACAGCCCGGTCGGTCCCGCCGCAGCCCCGGCACCAGCAATCCACAGGGAGCAGTCAATGTCAGGCGTCAAGAGGCAACCCACCGGAGGAGACACTGCACTGCTGCCGAGTCACTTCAGTGGTGTTCAGTGGCGCCTGTTCTGATCTAACATACGCAGGACACCACCTACTAATTCCCCTACTGACGACAATAACTGCCTAGTCGCGGAGCCGGCATGAGTGAGCTCTCCCCCCGAGGGCGCCACCACGTCCATCCAACGACAGCCCCCATGGACTCGCTGATACCAGTGACCCCGATGGAACCAAACCAAGACCACAGACGTGGAGAGGACATTGAGTTGAGGTCACCATGAGAGCATGGCATGAAGGGCCACAGAACTTGAGACTTTTTTTTTTTTTTTTTTAAATGCTGATGGATGAGAATGAGGATGACTAAGATGATGCTACGGATTTCCATTTCGGTCTGAGACTACATCACAGGGCTGTACTCTACGCTTCCTTTCTAATACATTCCAGCGCCAACTAGGCCTGAGAGATACAGGCACCTGCAGTGTTGGTCAGGAAATTTGAGCAACACTCTCAGAAAGTGGATGGAACTCTCCATTAAGTGGATGGAACTCGACTGTGTGGTCCCAGTCTTCCCAACTGAGCCCGCAGCAAACTCAACTCTGGGTAGGAGCCAGTCAGGGCAGAAAAAACCCACATGATTCTGATGGGATTTGAACCCACGACCTCCCAGCCGGGAGTCCGCAACGCTAACCACTTTGCCACGGTGGCTGGTGATCATTTTCATTTTCAGCTTAAGCTATCACATCACCTCTAAAAAAAAAAAAAAAAAAAAAAAACCCCAACAAAAAAAAAAACAACAACAAAAGAAACCCAAAACAAAAGTCTACCAAAAATAAAATTTAAAAAAAAAAAAGGAAAAATATGTCTGAAAGAGCTAAGAACAAAACTTACAATAGCGGCAGGGTCTCGGGTTTCCCCTTCAGTCTTGATCTCCACACACCGCCATTGTCAGCCTCCTTCACTCCTGACTGCTGTCCTTGTTCTTCTTCTTCTTGCTTCTGCCGTTGTTGTACACACCAATGTCCCCTCTGGGTGACAACACCTGATACACACACAATTCTTGCTGACTGCAGTACCACTTTACTATGATCAAATCAAACTGGCAAAACATGAGTACTGAGGCTCAGTTATTCATTGCACGCTGGAATTAGTTTTACACAAGATGTGATAAAAGAATAACCTATATAGCATAACGTTGTTCTGTTTCAGTGTGAATATGTTATTCGTTATACGGTAGAGTTTGTTTTACACAAGATTTGATAAAAGAATAACCTATATAGCATAACATGGTTTTGTTTCATTGTGAACATGGCTATCGAAAATGGGTTAAGGCAAATCCACCGTGACTATTTCACCTTGTCGACTTTGTTGTATTCCAACATTCATTTGTTCCAACTCTGGAACTCTTCTCAAAATGATATCTGTTCTGTGCAAATATTGATCAGCATAAGCAATTTTCTCTTGCTCTCTGAAACGTATGTGGGGTGGATTCCATTCTGTGCTACACCATCCAACTTCATACTCCCTCTTTGAAAATTGATCATTCAAACGATTTGTCTCTTGTCAGTACAGAACAGTGTGCCTTCATTGCCACAGAAAACAACTGATCAACAAAGTGATCATCTTTAAAAAGCAAGGGATGAAAGACAAGGCTTTCCAGCTTCAACGTGACCATATGGTGTGCTAAGATTCTGATCAACCTTACTTCATCAACTGTACCAGCTGTTGAAACAAAAAACCAGTGCTTCTTTAAATAAATCTGTCACTTTTTTCCACATTCTGGTTGTAAAACCATCTCCATATGAGACTGTAACTACTCAATGATCTTGCAATTGACTACCGAGGCCACCTGCTGACCGGCCCTTGCTCTTTTCTCCTGCCTTCTCTCTCTCTCTCTCCTGTCCTGTCCCAACCCCCTTTCTCTCTTTCTCTAGCACCAATCCACTGAGAGAATGTATGTACAATTCTGCAAGAGTATGAGGCCATATCCTGACTTACAAGCAAGTTAGTGTGATTATCACCATCACTGCTCCTTGCAAGAATCACATACATTGCTCACCTCCAGTAGCGAGTAGTTGGAGTTTTTCTTCAGGAAGGTGCGTGCTGTGCGCTCTCTCCACGACTTGGCAGCAGCAACCTGTGATTCCAACTGAGGCAGCTGTTCAAGTCTCACTGGAATGGGGCGGCCCTTGTTCACCAACCCTTCCAGCACGTCAAGGTAGGGATAGGACTCTGCCGTCTGTTATCACAACAATGTACAGGGATATACATGTAATACTTGTACATAAACGACAGCTCCAGATCTCTTCGCCTGACAATTCATTTCATTATTCATCAAAGGACTGTCTGTTAAATCAGGTAGCTAACAATTTTCAGTTTTACACATTCTTGTGTCTTCTTTTAATCTCAAATACATCATTATTGGATATCAATAATGAAGGAACAGAAAAATCAAAATTCATGTACATATAATTCCACAGAATACCCACCTAAACATGACTTGTTTATCTTACAACCGCTATTGGTGCATTTTTCAACTGAAATTTCCAGATTTTCTTTAGATGAGGAAAAGAAAGAAAAAGTATAGGTACACATCTTCCATTTTTTTTTTTTTTTTTAAATCGGGGGGGGGGGGGGGGGAGAGATTTGTTTCCTCTCTCACTAGATGGGCAGATGGTAGTAGGACACCTGGTCTTCAAGTACCAAACTTAAAGACAGTTTCTTCTAATACAAATACTTTCAAATCTGATTCATCACCATACTCTGGAACAAAATCAGACATCTTGCCAGCTGAAGACAAAGATGACAGACATGATTTTGCATGCAAGAATTCAAAAGGGTTGTCGCTCTTTGGTCATAGCACACATAACACAATGACTACATACCACAAGTGCATTTACCACTCCAGAACTTGTGTCCTCAGATTTCTTTTTTTTTTTTTTTTTTTTTTTCCAAAATATGTCACGCAGCATGGGAAAAGGAGGCTTAAGAGCAAAATTTTTCATTTTTTGTTTTTTTTTTTGCATTTTACGAAATTTAAATACCTCCAAATAAAATGCAACAAACAGAATGGATTTACTGTTATAGTTATTTTTTCTACACGTTTCAAGTTTGATACTCTGATCACAACAAAGGGGAGTAATCAAGCTATTTTTACCCGCAGCAGGGAATAGCTGGCTACGACTTTAGCCTCCTTTTCCTGTGCTGCGTCATATATTTTCATTCAATTCATTGTTTTAGAAAAAAACATTAAAATGAATGTGTGTTTTCAATATCAATAATAATAACAACAGAAACCTGATGAAACATGCAAGCATATGTAAGGAATGGGGCCAGTAACCTTGTTCAACCATACAAGCAGACCACATCGTTTCATAAATTTGCAAACAAGAAGAGCAGGTTGTGTATAAGTCACACATCTAAGCCGACTACGTTACTAATCAGTCAGTTCCAACGGCAGATGCTTAAGTTTTGCTAAGAAGCAAAAGCAGCAGTTTCAGCATGAATTTCAAGAAAACTGCCATCTATTTAAAATATAAATCAACTCTTTCATCCCTACAACCCGGTTTTCCGGTTTGCAGAAATCGTACGATTCTCCTGCAGCCCGGAAAATCAGGCAGCACAAAATCCCTCCTTTCCTTCCTGCAGCCCAGAAAATAGGTTCTCGTTGTACGCACTTTCAACTTCACATGAGTCTTGTCAGCAGTACACGTCATAACCGGGTTGCTTGCGCGGCAGTGTTTATGAATGGAATGGATGCCAGACGGCCCCTACAGCATGGGAAAGTGGTCGCCACTCTGTTCTGGCCAGTTTGCTACTGCATACGTGGGAGTTCTCACTTTGCACTTCTTCCCTTTTTCTCCAAATCCAGGAATGAAGGGAATACTCATCTTGCAAGAATCTAGGAACAAGGGAAGTAATGGTTCATAGAAAGTAGGAATGAAAGAGTTAAGAGGATGATACAGATGTGTTTCACCATGACTTCGATTGAGAAACAAATTCATTTTTGCAAAAGCATTCAGAGATCAACTTAGACAAAGCCAACTTGATCAAGTTGACAAACCTGAATTTGCTATCTCTTAACTTTTGAAGTTTGTAATGAAACCTTACCGATTCAATTGTGAAACTGCAGATCAATACAGCTTTGTTTGAATTGTGAAGGTGAAAGTGTTGGAATGGTAAAGTACTGGAACTAGTAAGTTTTTTATTCTTTGCCACCTAAGTGTCTGCAGGCAGATTGCACGGTAATAAACAAACTGTCGAGTTCTGCCACATCGTGTGCCAAATAAAGATCGTAGCACTGATGGACAAAACAATAAATGTCTGCAATTACTTTTGGAGATAAACTACTGAGCTTATCAAGTTCCAAGATCACATGCTGACCAACCGCTGAACTGAGATCGATTCACAAATAGACTGCTTTTCCTCCAAGAAAGCTCGTTTTCATATTTAATCCAGCAATATCAAATAACCATATTAACAAGTTTTTTCCATGCTAAATACAAAGAAATCATACGGGGAAAACAAGTCTGGTGGGGAATAGCCAGTGCAGATGTAAAGAGAACTTTTGTGCTCGCAGTAGAACATGCAGATCTGGTTAAAGTAATAGAATCTACAGCTTTTTCTCCTCCTCTCCCCAACCTTCTTCCCCCCCCCCCCCCCCCCACACACACACACACACAAACACACACCTTTCCCCATTTGATTTAAGTTCTTTTTCAGACTTGGTAAAATACCGAAGAACTGCTACTTCAAAATGAGGTTAAAAACAGTCACATAACCATCACCACTGAAGCTGCCCAGCCTACCTGTATGTTCTCCACCTTGGCCACCCAGTCCGTGGCTTTTCTCACCGCTTCCCGCAGAGCGCTGACATTGGGCAGGTTGGCAGGGATGTTTCTTGGCTTCATTGATGATGGCCTCCAGCGTGCCCTTCTGATGACGTGGTCTGACACCAAACAATGGACAACTAGGACCACTGGATCAGTGTCAACAAAATCATGTGGCACACGTCCCCACATGTATTTCCCCATACCATAGTCTAACAACACAAATGATCCTTTCCTAAAGCCAAATGACCGCTTATTAATACTGAAAACACTCAATACCTCTCACAGGATAAACATTTTCAATGCAAGATACATTATCGGGGTGTTTCACCCAACTGGTCAAGTCACCGCCATCAGTTCTTTTCAATACTATAAATCACTAACAGATGACTGTCGAATGATCTCTCGATATGGATGCTGATTCACCTCTGAACAACCATTCTGCCCTGCGCTGCCTATCCACCATCACAAGGTAACCACTGCTCCACTATACAAAAATAGTCAATGGTGACCCTCTTCATTCCCACACTGATCATTTGGGAATCTGAGTATCACAACGCGCTGTTGCCACAGAAGTGACAGTCATAAGTGACACGTCATTTATATAAAATGGTAGAGGCAGGAGTTTTTCTCAGATAGACTCTTATCAGCTCAGTGTGTGGAAACCAATGCCTATGCCTCAGTGCAGCTGCCAGCGCATCATCACATTAACTTAAACTGTTATTTTGTGATGGTCTCTATTTTGTCCTTTTTTCCATTCCTTTATGTTTACCTTTTATAACTCTGCATAGCTGCCAGTGCCAAGCCATGTCTATTCATTCATTCTGTCTCTGTCTCATTCCTCAATTTATCTTTCTGTTTTCAGGGAGAGTCTCTTCTGTGTATTGTGTGTCTACATAGACGAGTCAGGGGTACTGATTCTTTCACTATTTCAACATTTCTTATTATGTGGTGAGTACAGCTTCACTGGACATAATCAGGAGCACATATTTTCATTTTGTAATACTGTTTGATATCAACTGTTGGTCAGTTGGATGTATACAATATGAACACAGACAAGTCGATCTTACTACTACACCAAAGTACTTATATCATCTGAGCAGTTTTATGAAGATGTCATTCATTACTACACCATAACAAGATGCACACCCAAACATAAGAAATCATACATAGCACATAACTCACTGATCTGAGCCATTAAGTGTTAAAAAAGTAAAACTGACATGTCTCATTATATCTGACCACCATTTTTCAGATATGACCCCCAGTTTTGGTGTCAGAGGTTCATTTCGACCCTAACTAACATTCTACAAAGAACTGTGATGAATTATTCTGAGGCTTGGCGTGTCTCTGAAGTTTTTAAATTATCAAAACCACAGACAAGTGCTGAAAAGACACTGTCGATGCTGTTGTCTTTGACCTCACCCTTCCCACTCTAGCTGAAAAAAAAAGTTCCTTCCTTGACTTGTTCACAGGTAAAACAAAAACACACATTCAAGCACTGCTAAACTACAAAGGATTTGGTTTTTGTTCATGTTAGCCCAGAAGCACATTCCATTTTTGCATAGAAGGCAACTCAATTCTTTTTTTTTTTTTTTTTTTTTTTTTTACAAACTTGCAACACAAGAGAAATCCACACTCCTCTTTCACTTTAATCAACATCTTACGCACAAGTTATTTTCAATTCTTCACCTTTCCTCGGAAAGCAAAAACAATCTGCAGCCTTCTAGCCATGTTCCTACTTGCCACTTTCAGTTCTTCAGTCTTGTCCCATTCCTACTCTTTGCTCATGCTAACTGACAGGACTTGCACAGGCTGCTACTCCCACTGGACACTTCTGCCCACTCACTTGGACTGCAGACAGACGCGGGCCTTCTCCTCCCATCGTTCAGCCACAGTCAGCAGCTCCTGCAGGTGGGCCATGGCATTCTCCAGGGCAGGGTGGGGTGCCAGAGTCACGCCCGATTCGATCAGCCTGCGCATCACATCCAGCGTCACTGTTGACGGCTCCTTCAGGGTGGAGTACATTTCATCCAGCCAGCGCGCCTGCTGGAGAACCTGTGGAGGGGTCAGATGTCAGTGTTAATATTGCCTCCTCGCTTCCAGCAACCAGGAAACACTAATTTGCAGTGAAAACTAATTGGTGGACTTATGAGATTGTTACGATCTGGTCCCTCTTCACATTTTCCAATTTCAGTCTCATGATCTGAAGCATATCTATACACACACTTTCTTACTAAAAAAAAAAAAAAAGAAAAAAAGAAAAATCCTCCACTTGTGTGTGGGTGCGCATGTGCATACGTGTGTTTGTGTATAAATGCAGGAGTGCACTTTGTATCTGTGCATTTCTCTTCAAAGTACTAAAATGTTTTCAACTGTTGCTGACTAAACATTGTCTTACTAATGTACATTCTAATGTACAATCTATTTTAACATGCATTCTCATGCACAATCTACCTCGTCCATTTTACAACAAATAGCTAAGGAATCACTCGGTTAGTTTCAATAATATCCATATTTGATACAGACTGGTATAAAATAGGCACTGGGAATGTATGACTACATGCTGGAGAACAGCTGACATAAGATATCTCTTTAAAAAAAAAAAAAAAAAAAAAAAGGCCAGGGTCCAGCGGCCACCTAGGCCCCAGTGGGGTCCTGGGGCAACCCCTGGTGTGGGACCCAGGACAGGGTTCCTACAGACTCCCAAGAACAAAATTCAGGAGTTATCAAGGGGTTTTTTTCAAAGAGCATTTACTTTGTTTCAAGGCAAGAGGTGGCATGAAAATTAAACCATTGTTCTTTTAAAAGTTCTTCATTTTTTCTATTGTTTATGTTAAAAAAAACAAACAAACAAACAAAAAAAAAAAAACATGGAAAAAAAACACATTTGGGTGATTTCAAAGCTCTTGTGTGATTTGGGGACCACAAATGGGGGCAAAATGATGAAAAATGAACAAAAAAAAAGGTTCATGATAAGAACTGTATTGTATCATAGCAGACATGTTGGGCACTTGAAACAAGACTTTTCTTGTTTTTTTGCTGAGCTATAGTAATGCAATTACAAAAGGATTTTTAATATATTGTTTTGCCGAGCTATTGTAATACAACTCTGAAAGAATTTTTATACATCTAAACTGGGTTTTTTTTTTCAATATTTTTGTTCCATATGGTGGCCATCAGGCTTCATGTTTCATTGCTTTTGAATTATTATCCAATAGAATGATACATACTGTTTCCACTTATAAATAAATTTAACTGCATGCAGAAATCATTTCTGATCAAAAGAAAAAAAAAATTACTAACCTAGCTAGTCTGGATCCAGACTACCGTTGTCTAAAAAAAGTGATTTTGAGAAACAGTGTTTGAAAATACAAGAAGTTAAGCAATTTTCACACACACCTCCTTCAAATAAAGTCATTTTTTACTAAGAAAAATGTGAAAATAGACAGAATGAACACCACAGATGGTTTCAACAGACTTTCTTGAGCACAAAAACACATAAAACCCAACATGATTTTCTAAAGAAAATGGTCAAATTTTCATGCCACAGCTACATTATTTGTGTAAAAATTGAAAAAAGAAATGGCAGTTTTTTTTTTTTGCGTTCACGTTGATGAAAAAAATTATTTTAAAACATTTTTTACAAACATCGTTGCGATCCTAGATAAGAGGGAGATAATTTGTAACTCATCAATTTTGATAACTTACAAATTATCTCCCTTGGTAAAATCTTTGACGACAATCCAGGATTGCGATGTGTGTGTAAAAAGTTTGTTTTAAAATAGTTTTTCATCAAGATGAATGCAGAAAAATCAAACTGCCATTTCTTTTGCCACATTAAAGATTTTTGGAGCTGATGGCTTGATTTTCAAAGGTTTTCAAGGAGGTTTGGTCAACAGAACCACATTTTTTTTATTTTCAAAGGTTTTCAAGGTCTTGAAATTCACTGTCAGAATTCAAGGACTTTCAAGGTGCATACGAACCCTGCAGGAGGGCAAAGCCACCACTCCATCCCCCCCCCCCGCCAAATGGAATCTAAGCAGTTTTAAAAAACTGTTTTGTGGTCTCTCATGACAGGCTAATACTGTGCTGGAAGCAAAGAAACCAAAATAACATAACACACATACATACACACTCAGCAAAAATACGCACACACAGAGACACACATGTACACACATACACACATGTACACACATACACACACATGCACACTTAATACATTTCTAGAAAACAAAACAATAAAACAACCAAAAAAAGCCCCCAAAAAAAGGAAACAAAATCAAACTGGAGTTTGTCTAAGCTGTCATGAATATTAGCTGAAAATGAAGGAGCATATCCCTTGTCGTGTTCACAACCATTGTCATTTTGTGTATCTCACTTCTCACTTCCTACTGTTCATATCTAAGCCAACTACATGGGTACATGCGATACATTTCTTCTTTGGGGCGTCAGACCATCAAAATAAGGATTTAAAAAACCTGTATGCTAGTTCATTTCAGTTAAAAAAAAAAAAAAAAAGATGGGTGGGGGGATGGGGGGGGGGGGGGGGGGGGTAAAAACATTAATCTGATCAAGAAATCTAGTCTGCTCTGATTGCAGTCCAGTGATTTTTTATTCATCACCTTACTTCTTACAGTGCACATTTTCTGATAAGTTGTAAAACACCAATCGAAATTACTCACTATTATAGTCTTTACAGTCAATCAAATTTCCAACAGTTGACAAATGTGCCTTCCTCAAGTATCTACAATTCGTGATACGCAATACATCATATTTTCCCTTCAAAAGAAGCTTCTGCATGGCACACAACCAGTAAAATGGCTCAACGAATTGCGTTCACCTACACCTACATCTTTGCCTGAGACTGAAATGCTCTGATTAATGCATCATGATATATCAAAAACATCTGCAGGCAGAAAAGCATTGGATGTAGAATCATGGAAAGCAACTGGTTTTGGAAAAAAGGATATGGTACGAGACTTGGGGTACAAAACAATTTCATTATCTTTTTTTCCCCAACAGATCTTTTTCTTTGGATGTTCACTTTTCCTGCCTCTGAAAATCAGGATAGGTTCTCAAAAATCCTTGGATCAGAGAAGAGCCCTACTGCCTGAGAATAGTCAGTTATGAATGGGTTAAAATGTACTGGCTCAGATGACCTTACTTCCAAGGATCTCACCACCCTACAGATACCTGTTTAAGGCGAGGTATCTCTGGCAGGTCGACGTCCAATGTTATGCCGATGTCGATGAGTTTCTCCACTTGTCGGGAGTCAGGGGTGGGAGCTGTCAGAGCTTCCTGGGCCTCCTCCTGAAAGGCCACGACCTTGTCCACCAGCTCCTATTGAACAACATTTTTATCATCACTGGAATGGTCTTTTCTAGTTTTCTGTCTTACCCCCTTCTCTGAATTCTTCCTGGCATCTGAACAGTCAGTATAACAGATCCTGTTCTTAAAACGTTGCTTATTTATTCATTATTGGTCCTTTTAAAGATAATGTAATCTTCAAAAAGGCCAATAATGTATAAGCTAATCCAAGTTTTAGACACATTATACACAAACATGTGCAAGCATAGATAAATACATGAACATGCATGTGCATACTACACACATACACACATGCATGCACGCGCACGTGTGTGCACACACACACACACACACACACACACACACACACACACACACACACACACACACACACACACTGACACAATCCTGAAGTTTTCCCAAATATCTTGCTTTCTTCCGATTCATTTTCTACCATGACAACAATGAAATAAAGATGACTTTTCTTGCTTAAATTTCATGAATACAAAAAAAGTATTTTCCAACCAAACTAATTTTCCATTTCTTTCTGCATTACAGATAGACTAGCAGCAACACTGGAAAAATCCAAAACAAGAGTAGGCTAAAGCATGCCACGACATTCTGAAAACACACCATCCACGCTTTTTTCATAAAAAGGAAACTCAGTTTCCAACTCAGTTGAAGCAAAACAAATATCTTACAAAGTGTCTGGGTTGTTGTCAGAAAAAAAAACATAATAAACCTATGACAAAGTGTTAGAGTCAGAACAGAAACACAACAACAGCAAAACTAAATACTGGGTTCTCATAAATCCCATCAACAGGCAGAATGTCACCCACCTTGATGAGGACAGCCTCGTGGATGCGACAGGGCAGCAAGATGACCTGTTCGTAGAAACAGTTGAGCTCCTCCAGTGTCAGCTTGGCCACGTACTTCCCTTCCAGCGACTGGCGGTTCCTGTGCAACATCACATCACTGTTGGTGTGACAAGGCACAACTGACTGCTGGACAACCCAGCTCGGTGATAACACAATACTGACTGTCCATCATCAAAACTTGAATCTTTTGGTCTATCTTTCAAGCAATATTGTCTACCCTGGGTCTTTTAAGGTACAATGTCCACCCTGGCTCTTTCTAGTTACTGTGTCCACCTATAATCTTTACAGTACAGTGTATATCCTGGATCCCGTCTTCTTTGGATCCTTTAGGGTAGCCAGAATCTATCTCATTCCTACAGATGTATCAACCCAGCCTTGTTGTTTCAGTATCAACACTGGATCCAACAGGGTAGTGTACATCCTGGATCTTTCAGGGCAGTGTCACCCCAGATCCTTCAGGGTACACACAGATTTCCCTGGATCACTGACAGAGTATCGATCCTGGATCCTACATGCAGTGTCCACCAAAGAGTCTTCAGGATACAGCATCCAGCCTAGATCATTCAGGATACTGTGCTAACCTTAAATCCTTCAAATTAAAGTGTCCACCCCAAACCTCCTAGTTACAGTGTAAACCATGAATCCTTCTGAGTACTGTGTCCACATTGAATTGTGCACAGTACAATGTTTCCTGGATCTTTCAGGCCAAAATGTCCCATGTGATCCTTCGGGGCAGTGTTAGACCTGTACCCTTCAGAGGTGGGTTATGGCCTGGATCCTACAGCAGAATGTCTAGGTCACAAACTCCATCACTAAAGAAATGCTGGAATGACAACATAAAGGTTTAAACTATTTATTTCATCTGTATCCGGCTGTTTGACTGTGGGCAGGGAGCCGAGATCCCTGACTGCCCCTGTCAGCTCTCACAGCACTCCTCCCGTTTACAGTCCTAGACAGTGACATGGATGCTGAACTACATCATGCCTGTTCTTACAGCAATAACATCTGATAAAATCAGTGGCCTTTGATATTACATCACATCTCTTTTTTTAAAGAAGTAATGCAATAAATACCCCCTGACAATATCACTGACGTAGGACTACAGATATTTTGGATCAACATTATTTCAAGTCATTTATCAGTAACGAAGCACACTATGACACATAAACACTGGATTTTTCATACCTGAATAATATCAAGCATACTGGCGTCAGGGTCCAGGTTGACAAAATGTAAGTCATTACTGACAGGTATTTCAAGACAAATACTGAAAGATTCAACAACTCACAGAGACAAAAAAACAAGTGAAAAAAACCTTTAAAAACACTGTAACTTTGACTTAACAAACTACTAACATCTCTCTGAGAAAATTCCTTCCCTGAATTGTGGTCCATCACTTAACACACGACTGACCATTCAGAGGGTATCAAAACCACTCTGCTGATTCTATAGTGACACCCAGTCATTCAAGGATGTTTAAAAAAGAAAAAGAGAAAAAAAAAAAGAAAACCAACTGTGCCTACCTGGTGCGCACTTTCTTGCTGACCAGCTGGTTGGCCACACTGGCACACTTCTCTCAGCCTCTGTGATGGCGTTGGCCAGAGTGCTCCTCAGTTCAGAGTCTGGAAACTTCTTCTCTTCTGCTTCACTCAGCAGGTCCTGAAGCTCCCAGAGTTCTGGGGACATTGCCATCAGGTCATCGTCATGTAAACTGTATAAACTCAAAACTGCTAAAATGCCTAACCACTTGTGTCTTTATCCATCTTGTTTTTTCTTAAGAATAGTAATCCAGCACAGTGCTGTCTGACTGAGACAAGACATTTTTTTTATAAGTAACATATGTCAACAGCATTCATACATTGTGCTTGGACAGCGTGGAACAGACAGACCTACACTGTGGGACCTGTGGGACTATTTAAGTACTTCAATTCTTCTTACTGTCAGTACCAAACAATTACATCTTCTTTCCTGTAAAACATATTACCTACAGGCTTCCTACAGACTCCCAAAAACAAAATTCAAGGAGTTTTCAAGGAATTTTTTTTTTTTTTTTTTAATTTCAAGGCTACAATACTTGTGTAAAAATTGAAAAAAGAAATGGCAGTTTGATATTTCTTTTTGATGGAAAAAATTTAGAAACAGTTTTGTACAAGGAAACAACAACAAAAAATTTTCATGAACCTGAACACAGAAAAATCAAACTGCCATTTCTTTTTTCAGTTTTTATCAGAGCGAGTGTACCAGTACACCACACATTAAAACATTAACAAACCCAGACTCTTTGTATTAACGCCAAAACACTAAGATCAGCAAAAAATATGTCCATCTGTAAGAGAACATACAGACTATGCATGGTGTGTAAGAGACTGGTTGAGGAAGAAAAGAAAAAAAAAACTAGTTAAAAAAAAAAAAGGAAAAAAAGAAAAAAAAAAAAACTAGTTTTAAAAAAAAAAGTTACAAACATTGTCGCGTTTCATACCAAGGGAGATAATTTGTAATTTCATTAAAACTTCTGTTACAAATTACCTCCCTTGGTTAAATAGCAGAGGGCAATCCAGAATCCTGATGTTTGTAAAAATTTGTTTTTAAATGATTTTTTTCATTAGTCTTGATGCAGAAAAATCAAACTGCCATTTCTTTTTGCCACATTAAAAATTTTTGAGCTGATGGCTTGATTTTCAAAAGTTTTCAAGGAGGTTTGGTCAACAGAACCACATTTTATTGATTTTCAAAGGTTTTCAAGGTCTTGAAATTCACCATTAGAATTCAAGCAGTTTCGAGGAGCGTACGAATACTATACCTAAACAGTAACCTATATCTGCTCCCTAAACACTGCACAATTACTAGCAGGGCTCCCTCAAATGAAAGGAAAATTCTCTGACATTCCAGGAGGGAAAAAGGTTTGAGGCATCATCATCCTTCAGGCAGATAAAACTAGACTGTAATGAAAGTGCCACGCATTCTAAGTTTTCATCCCCAATCTTAAAAAAACACACACACACACAAAAACCCTAATGTTTTTAAAACCATACATAGACACTGCCGAATAGACAGTACATGTCACTCCCATTACCTACTCACACACATAGCAAAAAAAAAAATGGCATGTTATAGCTCATAGCAAGAGAAAAAAGAAAAACCTTATGATGAACAAATACAGCAGAATGTGCCACAAAGGCAGAAAAATAATGGATAATAACATAATCCAACCCCCATCCCTTCTCTCCCCCCTGAAACAAAAATTCAAAGACAATAACAAAAAAGATGAAATTACCAGCATAAACATCCCAAGAGGTGGGGATTTAACTTACTCTCAAAGGCCCTAACGTCCCAACATGGACACCTGGTACACAAATGTCAGAAATATCCCATACAGTCACTAAGGTTGAAAACCAAAGACTTCCCTTAAACACCATCTATCACTAGTATTTCATAGTTAGTTTGCGCAAAAAAAAAAAAATCCAGAACTGTTCATTTCTACCACTTGTTTTCCCAACCACCACACTCAACCATCCACCTCTGAAATCCTACTGACCAAGTTTGTTATCCCCAGTGGCTTCCAAAGCGCTGTTCACATGTGTCACCCATCTGTCAAAAGCCTCAGCACGGGTCTTGAGGCGATTCAGCATGGGGGGTAATTCATCCAGCGTGTATCGATACCGTAGACAGTGATGACTGGCAGGGCAGCTACACAACTGTTCAGCAACGCTGAGCGCCTGCCAGCGCCCGGTAAAACACATGGCAACAATGGGCACCGCCATGTTTCTCGTAGAAAAGGAAGTCTCGCGAGAACATGATTTCCTTCTTCCTGTAGCCATTTTCTACCGTCTGCAAAAAACCGCGAGTCGATGCGTGCCGTGGTTCTTGAGTTATGAATTTTTTAAGTTTTGAAGTCGAAATGCGGTTTTTCACCATGGCTAACCTTGATTTCTGCCGTTCTATGATGAGATTTAGTGATGGAGATACTGTGATTTGTAGAATTTACGGCATAAGACTAATTGAAAGTGCTGGGTGATGAAGCTTAGAGTGACCTAGATTTCGACTGGGATGAGGTTCAAGTATGATGAGCAACAATTCGGAAGAAAGTTCTGAAGAAGAAGATTTTTTTTTTCCCCGAGTAAATGGCTCATGTGACATTCTTCAAACTTACAATATAGCAACATATATATTCGTAGGAATTTTAAAAATTATTTTCATTTCATTCTTTCCTTTCCTCTCTTTTAAATTATTTTTTTAATTGAGTAACCATGTTCAAATTACAGAGTTACCTATCTTGCCGATGGTTTTCGGTGTTACTAAGCTCGGATAAGTGCATACTGAAGAGGGTGTTGTGATACAATGTATGCATGTATACATGCGTGTATGCCTGCATGTATGCATGTTTGTGTGTGTATATACAACTATCCATGAGTGTGCACATGTTTATCCATGCAGAGGATCAATCAGTTTAAAGTGGTCAACCATTAAACACACCACAAAACTTTGGGAAAAAAAAAGAAAAAAAAAGCATTTGAACCTGATGAACATGAACAGGTGAGGGAGGACAGGAAGCAGGTGGTCTTGCACACGTGACACTGGCGTTCATCGTCAGGCAACAGTTCAAAGGCCTCCCCTCTCCGCCTCCACCGTACCCTGAAACATTACCAATCACAGATTTGGACTAAGCCGCTGTCTTGTTCGATACCAGCTGGACCCTGGAGCCCATACTAAACTCTCCTGATGCCATGCTGGAGGTTTATTCTTATTCTCTCAATATGGGATCCATCCTGTAAAGGTTCACATAAAATCCTCTCCCTATTTAAGCACTCAGTGACGACTGAATCAGTCCGTCAGCATGATGTTTGTGTGTTACTACCACTAGTACTAGGACATCTGAGAGAGCGCAGACCACCTTGGATGAAGAGATCCTAGATCTGTCTTTTGATCAACACCTGCACTAAAATTTACTGGTGCCGCTCTTGTGCCACATTCTATCTTTCCATCAGTTCTTCGTTTTAATCAATTCATTCAGTTTTCCCACCGATAATTGCTGCATCTGTGGACTACAACTGATCTTTCCACCAAATTTCATTCAAATACATTCTCTAGTTCCAGCACAGCTTTACTTACAGAAAAACCAACAGACACAGCTGAATATGTAATATCCTTAGCACTGCCAATTTAACTTTTTATTTCTTATATGTTCTTACCCTGTCCAACAACTTCTTGCGAAGTTTCTTCTCCATTTCCACAATATCCACCATGTCGCTGTGTGTGGCCGCTGCCAGAGAAAGGTCAAGGCTGTCAGGGTCAGCTGCCATCTTGCAAACAAGCTCCTCATGAGAGAAGACGCATTCACGATGAACTGCACGGTAATGTTCCACACATAATCGACCCATGGGAAGCTGGAAAAGTAAGAAAAACCCAAATGACCCCTCTCTTTCAATATTTCTATGCTATGGCCTTCTTTGGGGATAGTTACAGTTCTTTCTGACAGTGTGTATTTATTAGCATTCCTGTATTATTTAACAAAGACTGAATATTAGATGGCTGATAACACTTGATGCATGACTTTAGTTCGTGAATTAGCTGACAGAAGTCTGAAAATCAGGTGGCTGATCGCACTGGGTACAAAATCATCACTTTAATAATCCTGTGAAAGCCTGAAGTGCCCAATTAATTCCTCTAAACTTAATAGGATGATGATCAACAACAACACACAAAAAAAAGAAAGAAACAATCATAGTGTTTTTCTTTAACCCTCTTCAGTATGCACTTACCTTAGCTTAGTTACACCGAAAACCATCGGCAAGGTAAGTAACTCTGTAATTTGAACATGGTTACCCAATTAAAAAAAATAATTTAAAAGAGAGGAAAGGAAATTATGAAATGAAAATAATTTTTAAAATTCCTACAAATATATATGTTGCTATATCGTAAGTTTGAAGAATGTCACATGAGCCATTACTACTCGGGAAAAAAAAAAATCCTCTTCAGAACTTTCTTCCGAATCGCTGTTCATCATACCCAGAACCTCATCCCAGTTGAAATCTAGGTCACTCTAAGCTTTATTACCCAGCACTTTCACCAAGTCTTATGCCATAAATCCTACAAAACACAGCATCTCCATCACTAAATCTCATTGTATGGCAGAAATCAAGGTTAACCATGGTGAAAAAACGGCAATTCGACCTCAAAACTTAGAAAAAATTCGTAACTCGAGAACCATGGCACGCATCGACTCGCGGTTTTTTGCAAACGGAAGTAAATGGCTACAGGAAGAAGGAAATCACGTTCTCGCGAGACTTCCTTTTCTACGAGAAACATGGTGGCGCCCATTGTTGCCACGTGTTTTTACCGGGCGCTGGCAGGCGCTCAGCGTTTTGGCTGTGTGATTTCCGGTCGGGCGCTAGCGGGCGGGCGCGCGCTTGTCAAGAGAGCTAATCTTTCCCTGCTTCTCCCCTCACTTTTAAAAGATAGCTCTTTTGTACCTTTGTGTACTTACTGATTTGAGTTGTATCAATTTCTGATCTTACCTCTCTTGACAAGCGGGCGCCCGCTAGCGCCCAAACCGGAAATCACACAGCCAAAAGGCTGAGCGCCTGCCAGCGCCCAGTAAAACACGTGGCAACAATGGGCACCGCCATGTTTCTCGTAGAAAAGGAAGTCTCGCGAGAACATGATTTCCTTCTTCCTGTAGCCATTTTCTACCGTCTGCAAAAAACCGCGAGTCGATGCGTGCCGTGGTTCTCGAGTTACGAATTTTTTAAGTTTTGAAGTCGAAATGCTGTTTTTCACCATGGCTAACCTTGATTTTTCTGCTGTTCTATAATGAGATTTAGTGATGGAGATACTGTGATTTGTAGAATTTACAGCATAAGACTTAGTGAAAGTGCTGGGTAATGAAACTTAGAGTGACCTAGATTTCGACTGGGATGAGGTTCCAGGTATGATGAACGATTCGGAAAAATGTTCTGAAGAAGAAGAAGATTTTTTCCCCCTGAGTAAATGGCTCATGTGACATTCTTCAAACTTACGATATAGCAACATATATATTCGTAGGAATTTAAAAAATTACTTTCCTTTCATTCTTTCCTTTCCTCTCTTTTAAATTATTTTTTTAATTGGGTAACCATGTTCAAATTACGGAGTTACCTATCTTGCCGATGGTTTTCGGTGTAACTAAGCTCAGATAAGTGCATACTGAAGAGGGTTAATTATGGAAATCATTTTCTTTTCATTACAAGAAATATGGGGGGAAACCAAGTCATTTCTCAACATGACAAAATCTTACAAAAAAAAACACACACACACACACGAAAGAAATATGGGAAATCCAAGCCACTGACCCAGTCAGAGGGACAGAAGTTGACGGCCTCTGCAAAGTTGTAACCATTGTTAAAAGCCCGCATGGTAGGCCCGTGGAAACGTGACTATAAACTCCCCTGCATGCTGATCTGCACGGTAAATCTGCACAAAAACAACTTCTACCTATTATAATCAATCAGTACATACCATAAAAGCTTGCAGTCAACACACAACACTTCAGTCTGAAATGTAATCTGGATAACTGACATGTTCCACACTAAGACAATCACTGAATACTTTAGTGATCTATTTCAAAATGTGTGTGTGAGAGAATAAGGGGAGAAACAGCACTAACGTTTTCCTCAGAAATCATGTCTAGGATGTTTGTATTTCAAACTTATATTTGAAAATGTCCAAACTGCATACCTGCAGAGCATTGTTCTTTATTTCCAGAAGCTGTTTTCTCACAGCAGTTATGTTGGGCAGCTGTCCATGTAGAAGCATAAGAAATGGCAACACACAATTCTTCTCTTTGTGTTACATCATCTTATGATGCAACCATGTATTTCCAGTGAATCTGCTATTCAAGACTGAAATGTTAAACAAAAAGTTCACAAACATAAACTATGGATGACACCATACATGAATTACGGCTGAAAAAAGTCACTCCAGATATATGAATCCTCTAAAGAAGTAGTGTAATTCTATACATACAGGCACAACAAAAAAGTCCAAACGTCTTGATTCACTGTTGTTGCTTGTCATAACTTTCCTCACACATGCTGTTTTACAACCATTTTGTTGTTCCCTATTTACTGCCCCCATGCCTCCCCTTCCCCTCCTCCTTCCCTTTCCTCTGAAGCATATGAACTCAGAAATCATCTGACAATTCTGTTTCCAAAAATTTTCAAGACTGCCAGTACTGAGACTGCAATGGAAGCAGCTGTAAGGCTGTGAGGAACTGAAATGTGCAGAAAGTGATAATCCCTATGAAGACATAAAAAATTAACAGAAAAACACACACACACACACACACACACACATACACACACACACTTAGCCAAACATGAACAGTCTGTATGAGGGCAAGGCCTTGCCTACCCAGCCAACTCACCGGCACGCCTTGTCCATGAGGATGTTGGGGTTCATGATGGTGGTTAGCTGGTGCAGCAAGTCTGGGGCCCCTTCAAACAGCTCAGGGGCAGTCTGACGCATCACCTCCTCCAACTGGTCGGCAAACGAGCCCGGCACACCATACCAAGTCTTTGGCTCACCCCTGGGCACACAGAACACTGCGTCAAGTACATGGACACAAAAGTGTGTCACATCTGGCAAGGCATTTTAAAAAGAATCAATCAGACAAGACATTTTGTACTACATTATGTTCATGAAGAATATATATTTCAGGGCCTTACACATAAAGATCTGACTATGAAGCATCTTTCAAAATCCAACTATTTCACTTAATTACAAATATGATCCCTGTCATTTATGATAATAAAAATGCATTACTGAAGCTAAGTCTGCTACAGGATTGTGATCACATCTATCGATCTTTCATCCATTCTTGTAACACTCGCACCACTGATTTAACTTAGTACCTTTCATTCATCCCTGTAACTCTCACACCACTGATTTCTCTTGGTGGCATCTTTCATTCACTCCTGTAACTCTCACACCAATGATTTAACTTGGTGGTATCTTTCATCCATTCCACTAAGTGTCACACCACTGATTTAACTTGGTGTCTTTCATCCATTCCTGTAACTCTCACACCACTGATTTATCTTGGTGGTATCTTTCATTCATTCCTGTAACTCTCACACCAATGATTTATCTTGGAGGTATCTTTCACTCATTCCTGTAACTCTCACACCACTGGTTTAACCTGGTGCTGTTTTTCATCCATTTTTGTTACCTTCACATCACTGACTTATGTTAACAGCTTGTGATTTTTCATCCACTCCTGTGACTCTCACAACAGTGAATATCCTGCTGGTTATTTATTATCCACCCTGTAGCTCTCATACCACTGATTAAACCGACCGGCCTTCTGTAGTCCATTCTACAACTCACACGCTACCGACTTTTCTTGCTGTTAGTTTTTCATCCACCCCTGTGAACTAATACCACTGATTTATCTTGCTGGTTTTCTTTCTCCTCTCTTGTAACTCTCATATCACTTGCTTATCTTGCTGGCTGTCTTTCATTCATCCATTCCTGTAACTCTCATGCCATTAACTCTCAACAGTTTTTGAGATTTTTCCATTTTGCATAAAGATTTTTTTTTTTTTTTTCGTAACATTCTGCGCATTATTTCTAAAATAATAATATTTTTTTGTGATGAATGTGTCTATTTTGTTTTTTTTCAGGTGATATATTGTCTCAGATAATAAACTGTTGTTTTAAATACCATAATTCCGGGAAGAAAACCGTCCATTACCAGTGATCGAAATTCAAGGGAAAGAACTGAAGAGTTAATCTATCTTGCTGGCTTTCCTTCATCCACTTGACAACTCTCAGACCATTGATTTATCTTAACAGTTATCTTTCATCCATTCCTGTAGCTCACACCATTGGATCTTTCGTCTGTTCCTGTATCTCTCACACACCACCAGTTCATCTTGTTGATCATCTTTCACTCACTTCTGTAACTCTCACCACTGGTTCATCTTGCTGGTTATCTTCTGTCACTCTTACAACTCCTACACCACTGATACATCTTGTTGGTCATCATACATCCACTGCTTTAACCCCAACACCCTTGAATTATCTTCATTATCCTGATCCCCTTCTCACTCCCCCACCGTTCATTCTTCAAGCTATTCATCATTCCTTGCTTAATCCATTGCCACACCCCTGATTTGTCTTGGTTATGATGATTCCTTCTCTCACCCCCACATCAATTCATCATGCTAGTAAAAAAGGACGGGGCACAGACCAGTGCATGTAGTTGATGGAGTAGCTCCAGTGGTCCTCAATGTGCCAGCAGAAGCTGGAGAAACACATGCCCACGTAGCACCAGGGGATCTGAAACAAGCACAGCACATCACTTCATCTGTCTTCTTTGCTCTTCCTTGCATTGGTTACACTCCTGTAGGAGGGAGAGACAGTGGACAAAGGAGAGGAAGGGGGTTATAAAAGAGAAAGAGTGAGTGAGCGAGTGAGAACGAGTGTGTGTGTGTGTGTGTGTGTGTGTGGGGGGGGGGGGGGGGGTTTCATGTGCATACGTGTGCATACCATGCATGCTAGCTAATGTATGTGCTTGCATACATACATACATATAAGCGTTTTGTAAGCATTATAGGTGTACATAAACTCTCTATTTGTACATCTATATCAGAATTGGTGGTATTTAACAAAGTTTCAGGTGCTGAAAGAGTACCCACCACAGACATTCTGGCTTTAAAAAAAAAAAAAAAGCGATAAACAATAATCTTCTGTTCCCATTAGTGACTGGTTGTCACAATACAGAGATGCAAATCAAGTCATCTGAACCATTTTCAGAAACAACTTGAAATTTCACAGGAAGATTTTGAACTTTTTAGGAACACTAAGACCCTCAGAAAACATGGGGATCAAAGAGGTGAAAATTGGTGACTGGTTCTGCAATAAATAGTAAAGTAAATCTCGTGTCAGCTTTGGAACTCTGTAACTCTGGAATATCTGATTAGCCTGTCTGACAAATATTCGGTTTTCATTTTTCAGATGATGACAAAATCCAACCATACTTTTAAAGCTATAAGCCAATACTTCCCTAAAATGAACCCTCAGCAGTTATTACATTGACAGCAGTCTATTCATGGATTCCACACACACAAAAACACACACCCTTCTTACGATTCTGTTCTTATCTAACCATGAAGTTATCTTCTGCTGACCTGCATCTGATCAGACAAACTTAAAAGTTTGCAGAAATCAAATCTCTTCATTTTTCACTCAAAGAATGATTCATGCATGCATGAGCAACAAGCAAAATGAGCATCATTCAGAAAGCTGAATATTCTTCTTCTTTGATGAGTCACTCGTCAGCACCAAATAAAGAAGCAAAAATGGCATAGTGGAGAAGCAAAGCCAACAACACCGATTTCCAACTGAAAGTTATTGTTCCGGCTCATCAAACGGCAAAGAAATAGCAAACCGAAGTCAATATCCAGTAGTGGCATGTTCTCTATGCCGAGCTTTCTCGATGCAGTCAGTTACTCTAATTTTTTTTTTAAAACCATGTATATTTGGCAGCAGACTACAGAGAAGTCGCAGCAAGCAAAAGTGTGGAGATGAATGTAACATGACCAATGTCAATGAATTGTCCTTGAAACCGTCCATGTCCAACACTGAAGACAAGTCCTTACATGGTTTTAATATCACTGAGAACAGCAATGAAAAAGAATCTTAATATGAATTTTTTTTTTGTGGTCATTTTATGTACTGCCCTCTCCTGTTTGTTGCTAGTTCATGACAATCGTATCTCATATTGCAAAGGGTTGTTTACGCTGGGTTTGCTATTTTCATTATCAGTTTTGAGAGCCGTTTTCTTGCAGCAAATCGATCTGTTGTAGACTAAAAACAAAAAAAAAAAAAAAAGAGCAGGTGCAGCTTACATATTGACAGTCTGCAGCTTGGAAATTGTGGTAGTTTTTACACACTTTCTCATATATCAAGACATTACCAATGAATTTTTAATTCTTATTACTGTGCGCAATAATGTCTACCCATAAGAAGTTTCAGATAAGAAAAAAAGAACCGACTGCCACATGAAAAATGCAAAAACAACTACAAAATGTACTGAATTTTTCAACTTTTAATTCCTGACTTATCAAGGTGACAAAAGCATGAACAACTTCTGACGGTGACCACATCAATGCCTGAGCAAGTGTGTGTGAAGTTTGTTAATATCCGTTACATATGATGACTGTTGTCAGATGAACCAGGTGACGCCTTCCAGAATGGGATGCCGTCTCGGGCCTGCTCCATGAGACCAAGCAATCACTGTTTCAGGTACAGGGATTAGTGGTTGTTGTCATGCACATGTTGGATGATGCACCACTAAACACTGATGAGATGACTTGGCAGCAATGAAGAGTTTCCTTACGTATGTCCCCAATCAACAACCCCATTTGGACTGCTCCCTATCAACTGTCAGTGCTAAAGCTGTAACACAACAAGCTTGGGTGTGGCCATGTATGGAATGGCAGGAATGAGCAGCATGGAAGTAGTGCCACTGAGAGAAGGCATAAAATGGAGACAAAAAAAAGCCTCCAGAATTTAAAGTCATTTAAACCATTACCAGTGCAAGTATCTGTCCATCCGTCACTGAAATGGAAGAACATTAACAGCAGACTGACCTTCATACCGGAGATGTCACCGTTGATATGACACAGCACACTCTGTTTCAGTACAGGCAAGTTGTTCAGATTCCAGCCAGAGTTGACGTACTCCTGAAAAATGCACTGCATATTTCCAAACTGCTGAGGCAAACTACTAAATTCATGGTACAACACTTGCAAACTGAATATATATAGAAAAACTGGACAACAACAAAAAAAAAAATATGGGGAGTTTTTATTATACTCCCTGTTTGGCTAGTATACTTACCATGTCAGACCATAAATGTATAAAAATGAATACGAGAAATGGAAAGAACTGTATGGGGGGATATATATCTATACTGATGTAATACAATGAGTTTTAAAAGACATAAGAATGTATTAATCCACCAGAAACAACGCTGCAGTAAACATTATTGTCACACGGGCAACATCAAAAAAACATGTTCCCCTAATGGAACAGAGGATGTAATGGCAATGGACGCTTACACAGCTCTTTTTAGTGCAAGTCATCCCAAACAGTGAAGGTCACAGCAGCAGACACTTGACACAGCCTTGTTAAAGGTTGAGGTCACACCAAAAGGGTGAAGGTCATTAAAGTGGACACAGAACACAGCCCTGCTTTGATGACAGTCAGACCAAAATGAAGGTAATCATAGTGGACACAGTCATGTTAAGGCGGAGGTCAGACCTCAGAGTGAAGGTCAAAGTAGTGGACACTTGACACAGCCCTGTTACGTGAAGTCAGTGAAGGTTATAGGTGTGGACACTTTACACGACTCTTTATGAGAAGAGGTCAAACCATGAACAAGGTCACTGTAGTGCACTCTTAACACACCCCGTTTTAGGTGGAGTTCAGACCACAAGTAAATATCATAGTAGTAGCCACACAACTCTCTTAAGGCGGAGGTCCAACAAAAGGGTGAAGGTAACAGAAGAGGTCATGGGACTAAAGATCTTGTATACTGGACATGTGCAACTCATGCTCTTGTGGTGAGGATAGTCTGGATCAGTTAAGGGGCTACGTGGAAAAGTCATGGACAAGAATCAAACTTCATACAAAAAAAGTTAAAATTTCCATCAAGAAACTGAGATAATTCTAGACAAAATGTGCAAAAACAATTTCAATTATCTTTTACAAATCTCTCAATTGTTTGCATTTTAACTCTGATGTAACTGTATGATGACGGTTTAACATATACTGATTAGTATCTAAAATTTACTTGGGCATGCATGTGTATATATAATGCTGAGTATTTTGTATCCCATTCTTAAAAAGGCAAAAGTATGCATTCACAGCTAGTGTATGACCATTGGGTGAGTATGCACAAGTAACAGCAGCAGAGAACATAACATTTTTTGTCTGTTGTGTATGACTAAGTTGCTATATATTACATCAAAGATCTTCATAAATAAAGTGTGTCTGAGCAAGCTCAAGGAAGAGACATCACTCAGGCTCCTGTCTTCTCTATTCTGGAAACACGCTCACCAGAGTTGTCTGTCTCCGTATACAAGATCTGTGATGCAGACTTGCCACATTTTGAAAATGGAAAAGGAGTTGGTGGTCATGGGCCGGCACAGGCCCCCAATGGAGTCCAGGGGAAATGCCCTAGAAGGGGTCAGGGGGCAGCGCTCCCTGAAGCTGGAAACTTTTTTATCATGTGTGAGAAACATTCATTCCAGAATGTACACAGATGTGCTTTTTTTAAGATCGTTTATGTCCTTACTCCTCAATGACTGTATTTAGGGAAATGAAGCCATCTGAGATCTGTAACTACACGACTGGAGAAAGCTGTTTTACATATTATGGTTAGTGTGTGTGTGTGTGTGTGTGTGTGTGTGTGTGTGTGTGTGTCAGTGTGTGTGTGTGTGAATACAGTGTGTGTGTGTGTGTGTGTGTGTGTGTGTGTGGTGTCTGTGAGTCTGTGTCCATTTGTGTATGCACATGTATGTGCTTGAAGTCTTCAAAGAAAACATAATTTTCAGCATTTTCACTCTACACTTTTGCAGGATGTGATGGTTTTTATCCTTTGCATGTCTGCCTAAAGCATGAATGCTCTCAGAGCTTAAACAGATGTTTTCACTGTTCCACTTCTGCGTGTGCAATCTTATCTTCTCTGTACACTCAAGATGCCGTTTTGAATAAGGTATATTAACCAAAAAATTCAGGGATGATCACATGGGCACTCAGCCCAGAACATTATCCTGCACCATTAGTTTTGACTTATTTTCGCTTGATCTACCAAATGCCATACACAGATCATCGTCTTGTTCAAAAGTCAGAATGGATTAAAAATCAACAACTTTGCATGACAGCTCTCAAAATACCAGAACTTTGAATGGTCACAACAGGAGCATGGTAAGGTAACGTAAAGTAATGTTGCTTATAGCCCAGCTGACCGCAAAGGGCCATATCCAGAAGCATGGAGCACAGCCCCAAATAACAGAGCTTCTCAAGTGAAAAACCATGGCATGTGGCAGGTCTGCTGGTAAGACACAGTCCACTCTTGGTACGAATCAGAGCAAAGAAGTTGGAAAGGAAGTTGGAGGAAACGCGATAGTTTGAAAACTGGCCTTGCTACGAAGCAGATACTTTCTAGCCTGCACATTTTCGGACTAGAACTCGTTCCTTCTTTTTTTCTTCTATCCTAGCCAGTGTGACAGCCAATCGGCGGACGCCTCTTTGTCACATGACTTGGCATGACACTTGTCAATGGTCAGAGAAAAGTGACTGACTGTGGGTTTTCTCCAGCCAAAATAATGGTTTCTTCTTTTTCTTTTTCTCTTACCTGAGGGCCTAACGTCAATTTGTCAGTAAGTCTAGCGCCTAACTGAAAAACAGAGGGTTCCCTATAAACCTAAATCCTGCCGGCGACGATGAATTTTCCATAGTCATTTTTCCATGAACGCTGCAGTAGAATGGGGTGGAGATGGGAAGGTTAGTAATAATACTGTCCAGGCTTGTACTCCCAACATGTTTTGCGTGTAGTGTGCATCTAATTACAAGATGTTACAATTACTCCAATTTCATTCACTGCGTTTTTTTTTCCAGGGCTGTTTTTTTTTCTAGGTGTTGTAGCCAAAGAAATTTTCCCATTGCAGCCCAGATGCTTTCTCTTTATGCAAGTAGAAAGCGCGTTAACGTCAGAACCTGGTTAGCATTTTGGGAAAGGTGTCGGATTTCAATACACTGGTGACAGGGGATCGAATCACACTGGCGTCCCCCTTTTTTCTTTTTAATTTTGTTATATTACAAATAAACAAAATCTCCTTCTTCATCTTCATCCATGATCTGTCTGTTACGCATTCTATCCATTCAAATTTCCTGCAGTGATGACTAAACTCATGCTATGATCATACACGATCATGAACCAGCCGATCCACTGTCCGAGTAAAAACATGGGAGCAAACCCGTTTGCCACAAAAAGATAACTCTCACAAGACGTGCCATATAAGGAACTGTCTGAAAGGCAGTTTTAAGCAACACATATCATTATGTACGACAAATAACTATCGGCAGGCTAAAATTGTCAGAGGATAGTTTTTCTATTATAGTCATGTAACTATCCACGTGTACGATTAGCCTTAGGATTAGTGGCTATTGTCTTTGTGGTATCCTTAGAATTAGTGGCTATTGTCTTTGTGGTTTCCCTTGAGGGGTTTCCCTTAGGATTGGTGGCTATTGTCTTTGTGGTCTCACTTAGGATTAGTGGCTACTGTCTTTGTGGTCTCCCTTAAGATTGGTGGCTACTGTCTTTGTGGTCTCCCTTAGGATTGGTGGCTACTGTCTTTGTGGTTTCCCTCAGGATTAGTGGCTATTGTCTTTTTGGTTTCCCTTACGATTCGTGGATATTGTGTCTATGTGGTTTACCTTAGGATTAGTGGCTATTGTGTTTGTGGTTTCCCTTACGATTCGTGGATATTGTGTCTTTGTGGTTTACCCTTAGGATTAGTGGCTATTGTCTTTGTGGTTTTTCCTTAAGATTAGTGGGCTTTTGTCTTTGTGGTTTTCCATGGGATTAGTGGCTACTGTCTTTGTACTTTTCCTTTGGATTAGTAGCTGCTGGCCAGGCAAAGGTTTTCCTTACAAAATAAGTTACTGACTTCTTGTTTGATAGTTGACTTGGCTCCAGAACAGATCCATTCCTGCAGCAAATGAGGAAAAAAGATCAGTTTTTCCAGGTAAATGCGTCTCAATTGTTGTTGTTGCTAGAATGCTTATTTGTACTTACATACTCAGAGACAGTGTCCTCGCACCCTATTTTTCCCCACTTAAACCTGTTGACTGGCTCAGTACGTATCTCGTACATAACAATTCAGGTAACACAAGCGTGGATTGTAAAACATTTAGAAATTGGTCTCTGATCAAAGACAGAGGCTATATAAGTATTCTCAATAACTGTAAGAGACCTGTAGGTTATGCCTCTTTTTCTCATGCACCCTGTGACACATAACGCCAAGGCAATGCATCTTGTACTCACTTCATCTTCCGGCACAAGGTTGGGTGTATCTTTGGTGGGAAAGCCGCTGCCCGTGTCTTTGGCATGGATGTCAGCCCCATACAGCACACACACATCCTCCTCCAGGCTGTTCACCAGACGCCAAAATTCCTTCTCCACCATGTCTGGGTAACATGCTGCAAGGTTAAAAAAAATAAAGATTGTTTACAGTCCAGCCAATTAAGAGGGATATATCAGAGCTGAAAAATTGTTAAAAACAAAACAAAAAAAAAAAGAAAAGAAAAAAGAAAAGAAAAAAAACCTATGTACAAATCAAAAACGAAGGCCAAATCACACATTTTAAAAAGAAAAGTATGTACAAAAAAAAAAAAATCAAGACAACAGAAAAAACAACCTTGAAGAACAAAATTCAAACAAATTAAGAATCAATATCAAAACAATTCAAAACTATACATATTTACAATTTAAAGATCAACGGTAAAAACATAACTTTTTAAAACAACACAATTTTTTATTTTTATGTATAAATCGAAACTTGAGACTAAAACAAAACATACTGTGTAAAGCTAAAAATCACGGCTAAAATAAAGCCTTTCCTGAAACAAAACAAATTTTAATAACATTTTTTTTCTTGATCCATGAATCAATTTATCATCCATTTTTTCACTGCTAATTAAGTCAGGCAAATTGAAAAACATACATTTCCCTTATTCAGAAATAAATTTTTCATGATCCAGCATCTAGGTACATTGTCATCATCAAGTCTGTAGTGAAATACTCAAGTCCGATGTTGTTTATATCCCAATACCAAATAACTATATGAACTGGGGGGAAATGGAAAAGGGAAAATGGTATCACTTTTCATCTGTTTCACATACAAGAAATACACCAATTTGTTCTTGACTTATCCGACTTTTGTTGATGTATTCAACTGTACCATCTCCTTCACCCATAGAAGGCTCACTTCATGCATTTCTTCATACCTTGAATGTCATTATGAATGGCTATTTCTGCACCAAAAGTCTGGATAATCGATAATCCAAAAACTGAATGACAAAGTCTACATGATTGTTTGGATAACTCCCACACACTTTTGCTCATGATTTCCTTTTCTTCAAAAATTTCAAGAAACTTTTGGTTTTTTTTATATTAACCCTTCGCTATCATCGTATTTTGCTGAGGCCCATGCTAAGCAAATTTTCAGAAAAACACAAAAATCATGCCTATGATTTCCATTTACTTATAATTCAGAAGATATTGAAAATAGCTGCATAAAATATATATCAAATGAAAGGAAACTGAATGAAGAATCTGTTTGTAACAAAAACATAATGAAATGATATGCCAGAATGACACAAAACTCCTTGAAATGCAATATAAAAAGATGAAAAAGTCAATCATGATATAATCAGGTGATGCTGGAGCTCACAGCAGTTTATAGCACATTTTGTGTTGAAGATTTACAGTATACAAAGACCGAGGAAGCAGTGTCCAGCACGCCATAGCACAGCCCAGCCACACAAAGAATGGTAGGCGTTTATCTCTCCCAGTTTCTATTGCCAGTAGAAACGCTGACTGTGGTAGTTTCAGAAACAGTCTTCCAAACACAATCCTCCTGGTTTGCTGGGGCAGTCTGGACAGTAGTATCTGACATCTTTCCTCTGTCCTTTCATCCATCGGACTTGGCACTTCTTTGTTGGCCGCACTTTATTTTGGGTAAGGGGCAGCACACCGATGAAGTGTCGACCATACTTCCTCTTGCTCTCCCTTTTTCTTCTAGCAACACCAGGTCCAGCAACAGCAGATCCAGGCAGAACATCATCCCCATGCTGCATCAGCATAGCTGTAGCACATCAAAAGCAAGAGTTCAATTTTCCACAGAAATATTTCATGAAATAAGAAGAAAATGTACCACACACACACACACACACACACACACACACACACACACACACACACACACACACACATAAACACACACATAAACATGCACACATATAAACACACACACAACACACACACACACACACACACACACACACAGAGTGTAATTAAAGCCACATCCCCTTCTGTTGTTCCAAACAAAATTCAAATAAAACAGCACACACAAAATCACTTCAAAATGATAACAATTTTTGTATCTACTCTTGCTTTCAGTTTATGAAAACAAATAATCACAAACACATACACACTATAAGCAAACACTGCATACAAATCCAGTGAGTTATGATTCTGTAATAGTAACTTCATGGCAAAATTGTTTAGATCAGTATCATTTATCACTGTGTCCCTTCAGTTAGAAGTTCTAGAACACACACACACACACACACACACACACACACACACACACAACACCCTTCCCCCTACTCCCACCCTACCCCTCACACAAAACACACACAGGCCATAGTGAGAGTCCGGCACATGTGTCAAAGAAACACAAGCCACAAGCAAACCAAACACACTCTGCATGACTGAGAGCAAGAGAGCGACTGACACCGACACACGAGCCCCTACCACTTGAAAGTAGGTCAAACACACTGGTCACTCATGACCGGCTCGCTCGCTGACCTGGCCCTGACCAATGGTACAGCCATACAGTACACACACTTTGCTGTTCTATTTATAATTATACTGAGAGAAAAGCAACACCATTACATCATAAAAATGAATGAATCTCTCAAATACACCCACCTGCTTCTTGAATCATTGGATCTCCATGCTCCGACTCAGACGAGGAGTCAATCAGTCATCAAACAAAGCGTCTTCCAGATCAAAATCTGGGTTGTTGGCATCAACTTCAATAAGTTTGATGCCAGCTGGGTCAAAATCTTCATCTCGATAAATTTCTTCTGTAACTTCAACAACTGTATAGGTTCGTTGTGGGGCAGCCATGGCTTTAAATACTGAAAGTTTGGCTTCGCAGTACCTTGCTAGGGGCCTGGTCAATCATCGTAAATTATGTAAATGAACTTGAACAAACGGTACACCAGGAACAAAGAGTGGTCAAGAGAGCTTATCAAGTCATAAACAGAGGGATTTTCAGCAATACTGGACGAAACCAAATGAGTGTTGAATCATGACGAACAGCATTCGTCAAATAAGCACTGCAGACAACATTTTAATGACGAATGCCATTCGTCAACAGCGCAATGAAAAGGTTAACACTGCCACACAAGTCTTCTCTTCTCCTGCCATCAGCAAGCTGCACTGACACCCCCGCTTATCGAACTACTTTGATTTTTTCCCAAATTTATTTCATATTGTGTATTTGATTAATTTTGTGATCATGTTTGGCATATATGAAAAGAAGACATGAAGAACTTTTTGATATGCTTACTTTCACAACTCTCAAAGATTTGTATTAGGATGGCCCATACATAAATCAAGTAACCAGAGCACTCAAAAAAAAAACAAGTTCAGATTTCACACACACAATGTATCAACCTACACAGACACATGAAAGACATATACAAGCATACAAACTCACAGACAGTAACACACACATGTGTCTGTAGAGAGAGACACAAACACATACATGCACATACGCACACGTGTACACACATGCGCATTCATACAAAAGCATACAAAAAGCACACACACACACACACACACACACACACACACAGTTTTTTTTTTTTTCCTTTTGCACCGTGCTCTATTTTGATCTCACAGAAGATCATTTAAATTAGCTCCATACTTGTCTTGATCAGCTGTGTCATCATTAATATCAGTGTCAGCATCTTGCGCATCGAATGCAATACTGACAGAAACTGAGTTGTCATTGTCACTGCTGCCATCACTGCAGTTAACAGGACTCTAAACATCCATGGATTCAATAGTACTTGGGCTGGGAAAATATAGTAGTGAATCCAGCACCCAAGTGTACATTGCCATCTAATTTTTCCGAATCACTTGACATAGGCCTATTAGCTTGATCAGGAACAACTTCCAATAAATCTTTGTCATCTCTCCCAATCATCACTTTCCATTCTTCACCATCAAAACCACCCTGAACATATTTTTTCAATGACATATTCCAGCCAACGATTTGAGCTGCACACAGTACTTACAGCAGATGAAAGGCAAAACACATGCCCCGACCAACATGGAAAAACCTGGTTAACAGTTCTTTGTATGATCCACAGCTACTAACCCTGAACTTCAACTGAACCTACCGAAGGAAGCATGACAGGACTTCAGGAACCCCTCACTATCTCCTGGCATGAGTAACTCTGACCATCTGGGTTTGTATACAGGAATTCTTTGAAAGAAAGCAGACCCCTCAGGGTGCACAGTTTCAAGACAGATTTCAAAAGCAGCAAACAGCAGAGTGCTCTACATGTGATGCAGAGAATCAGGCAATGCTTTGCCTCAGTCTGCGATGTACAGAAAAGTTTTAAAAAAAAACAACAACAGAAAACAAAAATAAACATACAAATCCTTACTCACACAGTTACGGTCAGTGACATGACACTGGCATGTAAGAGTGCATCTGAGTGACTCCCACGGTGTTAGCTGAGAAGCCAGCCATCACCAACAACAAAGCAACAATACACGGCCACTGCTGCCTCATGCAGTTTAACATATTGCATCAAGCCATTCACAAAGCAAAGAAAGGCCATAAACATTTCACATTATTTACAGTCAGAAGCTACGTGTCTCTTAGAGGACATTTGTGCCACTTGTCATACTTTAATCCTAAAACAAGAAAACCAAATCAACACACACACACACACACCTCAAACATTTTCGATTTCACACACACACAAAAACATCACACACATATCGATTACACCCACACACACACCACACATATTTGACTTCACACACCCACAAGCGCACGCACACACACACACACACACACACACACACACACACACTCACAAATCATATAAAAACCACAAGAATCACACTATCAACTAAAGCACCACTAACAAACGCAATGTTCTCATAATACAATTCCCTTCTCAACTCTCTCCTCAAACTGCTCCAAGCAAAGCCAACTCACATGAACAGGCATGTTGAAGTAGGTACTTTTGAAATGGTCAGCCATTTCCCCAAAGCTCTTCAAGCTGTACTCATTCTTGCTCTGGGCAAAGCCATACATTTCTGTAGGCTTACTGCAGGCCTGAAACAACACAGGGTGACACGACGCTTTTGCAACTTGACGTCAACACACGGATAAAAAGCAAAACCATTCACCAGTTCTCTTAGGTGCCATCAGCCAAAAGAAACATCATCATCCAACTAATTATCTTCATGAGGTACAAGGTTTACATCAAACACCACCAATACCAACGGACTGTCCCTAGACATTCGAACAATTGACATTAACAAATCTTTTCTGGTCTTTGCTATCTTTCCTTTTTTTTTTGTTGTGGTTGTTTTATATATTGAAATTAGTCATTTTTGTATAGAATATTCAACTTTCCTCAGAAAAAAAAACGTTGAGAAATAAAATACCAATGCCTGCTAAACCAGACATTTAGAACTCAAACAAAAGAAAGATCACTTGAACGTTCCGTAAAAAACACAGCAAAAAAACACCCTACAGTCACAGCAGTAAAGCAATGCAGTACCTGCTTGACACAAGATGGACATCTCCAGTCCCCTTTGGGAATGTCAGGCAATGGTGGGATCAGGCAATAGTGTGAAAGGCATCATCGCAACCGTCACACAACAGCATGAACTCCTCCCCGTCCCCCCGCGCACAAACCCCACAGTGGTACTTGTCTATCTGGGTCAGCATCTGCACAGTCAAGGAATTGCATTCCACTCACATACAAGAACAGAGAAAAAAAAATAATAAAAACAAAGCATGCGTCCAAATATTGTACTTTTCCAAGTCTACCACTTATCCAGTGAAATTACTGAAAATGGGACAAATGAATACTGCACAACAGACTTGTCTAACCATTTGGCAGCATGTGCTGAGCTCTCAAGTCAGCAAAGGCCATTTCTGCGTGGTACAAATATCTGCCAAATCTGACTGTCACCGACACCTCCTACTGGACAGTTGCCAACAACATCAGCACTACCTTGCACAGCAATAGCAAAATCACAGAAAAATATAACCCACAGTTACTTCATTTTCCATCTACATGAGTGAACTGCTACTTCTCTATTGATCCGACTGGGTAGCAATTCAAGAAAGATTTTGGAGTGGGCAAGTGGAGAGAGAGAGTCAATGAATCCTTTTCAAAGCCATGAAGTGCTGATTCACTCTAGCGAATCTGTTGCTGACAAGTACAGTGAATACAGACTCTGAGTATCATTTTGATGATGACTGGTGTGACAGCATGGAGCAATTCTATCTATCTCATTGTTGCTGAACAACGCTGACAGAGTGATATATCCCATTCATAACCCCCCCCCCCGCCCCCGAGTCGAAAGGACAAATTAAACTACAAAGGCATCATTACCAGCTGCCATGGTGAAGTGGTTAGTGTCGCAGACTCCCGAGGTCATGGTTTAATTCCCATCAGAGCCATACAGGATTTTTCTGCCCAGACTGGCTCCTACCAGATCTGAGTTTGTTACAGCTCAGTTAGGGAGAATGAGACCACACAGTTGAGTTTCATCCACTAAATGGATGCATCTCTGAGGGTGCTGCTCACATTTCCTGACCAACACAGCAGGTGTCTGTTTCTCTCAGGCCTGGCCGACACCGGGTTATATCATGAAAGCATAGAAATCCACAGCATTATCTTCATCACCCTCATTCTAAACGACCAGCATTTTTAAAAAAAAGGTCTCAAATTCTGTAGCCCTTCATGCCCTGCTCATGGTGATCTTAGTTTCAATGTCCTCTCCATGTCTATGGCTTTGAAAACAGTTATTTCAGTTATAAGAACACTTTCCGTAATGAGTGCGTTGTTATTTCAATTCAGAGAATATCATTAACTCATTTCAATATGAATTTTCTTACTTCATTTCAACTGTGAGAACACCTAAACCCATTTCAGTAACAAAACCACTATTTCATTACAGATATGAAAAATTTGCTATCTCCTTTATGGAAACCTTTTCCCCCCCAAGGATGAAAGCACCATCATCTCATTTAAGTCATGAGAACACCAACATCTTGTTTCACTCATGAGAACACCCTTATCACCTTTTAAAGTCTATGTCTCATTGCAGTGAGAAGAGGAACCTTCACCTGTGCAAACAACACTCCATTCTACTGTTAACAAATCATTTACCTCTGACGAGTAAACACCTGAAGACAATTTCTTTATTCTGGGTTTTGTTCAAATGCTTGTCTGGGTCATCAGCTTGCTGTGTTACTTGAGGTTCACCATCCTCCTCTGTACACACATATAAAAATACAAATAAGTACAGTTTCTTAATTTGTTCTTTAGAGTTCTAAAATACAAACCTGGCTCTCTCAACACAAACTATTCAACTTATCAACAGACTTATTCACCACCGATATTATTTCATCTCCTGTAATGTTGGAGAATTTATCATTAGTGACTAAATTTACTTCATACCATGCTCAATGGCATCTTTACCATTCACAACATCCTCCTCCTCTCTCATACAAAATTCATGTTGAATATGACATCATCTAAAATTAAATCATGCTTATAATAATCCAGTAACACTTCATTTCAGAAGCCTTATAACACAAAAATTATGAAACAGGTTCAATGACTCCTCTGACATAAGCAACACAATCACACAAGTACACCCACATCATACTTGTATACTCTAACCTAATTATATGATCGTGGTATTTATTTGTACACCAAGTGAATAATGCTGTTCCTTATGTTAATGGCTATGTCACAGGTGGTATTGACTGTGTGTGTGTGTGTGTGTGTGTGTGTGTGTGTGTGTGTGTGTGTGTGTGTGTGTGTGTGTGTGTTGTGTGAGCGTGCGTGCATGTGTGCGCGAACACAAGCATCTTCTGCAGCAATTCTTTT